>JAOUQW010000026.1:11691299-11703871 GCA_028565825.1 Olivaichthys viedmensis
CGTTTATAAATGTTTATATCAGTTTCAGTTGTCATGAAGGGCTTATGTAGGTGTCATGTAGCCTTCTGAACACTGCCCTACAGTAAAGTGGTACCTAAGGCAAGCAGTAGGTCATTGATCAGACGATGCTGAATCTGTACTATGATACTTCTGAAAACCAGACTGAAATATGTCATGCTTGTTGTTCCTCCTTTAAAAAAGAGCAGAACTGTTCGGCAGCCACTTTTTCAGAGGGGTCAAAATGCAGTTTCTTGAGGAGAAGCTTAAGGGCTAGTTTGAAAAACTTTGGGACATGACTCAAGCTGAATGGTGAATTTAAGATGTTTAATAAGGGCCTCCAACCGCTGACGATAATTTCAGAAGTAACTTTGAATGCATTGAGTAAAGTACAGATGTGTTAATTTAAATACTAATAAGTTAGAACCTAATCTTGTCCAACAAGATTAGGTTCAAGAACCTGATGGTAGTTAATGAGTTAAAACAAGAACCTGATGGTAGTTAATGAGGGATTCCCCTCAATGTTATTCGGAAGACCTTCGCCTTTTTCTAAAGGTCTCACTCACCCGCTTGAACAACGCTTAAGCCAGACATCCAACCACTAATTTGTAAGCGATTATCAGTAGTCTGGTTAAAACAGTGCAAAAAGAGTGAACAAGGTGTACTATTGTGAGGGTTTTCGGACAAAAACGTGTACTTTGCCAGGGACGGTCTGAGAGGGGAACAGAATTGTGTCCCCATGCAGCTTTCTGCATCACTTGTTTTGTTCTCATTTCCATGCTTTTATATGTAAAAAAAAAAAAAAAAAAAAGATAGAATTTATGCTTTATAGTGGTTGTATCTCTCACTGACCCACATTTGATTTACGATAAATAGATGTTTACTTTGTAGATGTAATTGCTCTTTATCACAGTCGTCAATGATATTTTCTCCTGCGTTTTTTCCCCCTCAGGCAATAGCTACAGAAGGGAAGTACTGGAAGAGAAGAATCGAAATTGTTCTCCGAGAGTACCATAAATGGAGGACGTACTTCAAGAAGAGGGTCTGTCGGCTATTTACCTACATTCTAAACATATTTTTGAATTCTATAAAACTTACGGAGTGATGAAGCTCGGGCATGAGTAAGATAAATAAGAGTTCTATGGACACATGGGAATACTAATGAAAAGGGGAAAAAAATACAGATATTACAGATAGGTTTGAGTTGTTGCGTTCTTATATTATGCAATGAATTAAGCCCATAAAAAAATAGATACCAGCAAACTTTTAATGTACATTTTTAATGATTTATTTAGGTGTTTTTTTAAGGATTTAGGTGGCTCTCACATATCAATAGCACATACAATAACTTTCTCCCCTAATGCAAATAAAAAATTTGTTTTGGGCAAAAACGTATTTCCTTCCACCTTTTCTCAATGTCGAGAAAATTTACAAAGTACTGCAGAATGTTACTTGCATTGATGTTATGTCTGATCCTCACAACCATTTTTTTTGTGTAAAGAGAACACACTTATGATTTCAGTTACAGAAACACAAAGACGACGACCTTTCCAGCCTACTCAAGGTAACTCGAAAGATAAAAATGCTATAAAAATGTTGTCAAGGCTATTTAAAAACGCACCGTTTTTAAATTTTTAGCCCGTGAACAATGCAATGCCAGCATGGCCGACGATTTGTATGAATTATGTGGCCTACAGTCTGCAACTGTTGGGTGGCACGAAGCTTCGATTAATCATTACGTCACTGGTTGTGCTTTTTTTTTTTAAATGCTAAGCAGCGCTTCCATTAAGTGCACCTTCTGAGTCTGACAATAATCAGATTAATATGCATAGCATGCACAATTGCCTCCTTTTGCATTTATAATTTACATTTGCCAGGCGTAGATGATAAATATGATAAACGTATGTAATTTGTTTGGATATGTATGCTTTTTGGTACCACGCGCTTGCTTTTGTTGACATTTCAGTACCTAGCGTCTAACACAGTGATGCATATGAGCTGAACACTAGTTGACTCGTTAATACTAATCCAATCATTTCGACTTATGCAGACGAGTTTAAACCCTACGTACAGGTTATATTAAATGTGAAAAGCTCGCTATTTCAAAAGCTCTTTGTCAGCCGTATGCATTTTGCCTGCAATAACCCCGTTTGCACACTAACCTGGCCTGGCCTGTTGCGTTTTTGCCCTCCCGAAGGGGGCAGAGGAGCAGTTCTCGCTTTTCGGCGAAGTGCATCCCGACATCCTTCGTATACCCTTCTGCCAGGATGAGGAGGCAGCGGGGGGCACTCGGCGCAGCTCCCGCAGGAGCCGTGACTCGCCCACGCCGATGGAGATGGACCCCATCTTCGACATGGATGTGCTCATGTCCGAGTTCTCAGACACGCTCTTCTCCACGCTCTCCTCTCACCAGCCCGTCGCTTGGCCTAATCCCAGAGAGATCGGTAAGATATTGTGCCTCCATACAGGGACGCTGTAGACCAGAGGGCAAATAGTGATGTGTAAAACTACAGCTGACTCTCCTGAGCTTTTCCACATAGACTCGCAATGTAATACAAATAATGCTAGCATGTAAAAAGCATGTTAAGCTTTACCTTTTGTAATTCATTCATCTTTTTACTCCCAGCACATGCCGGTAATGCAGACATGATTCAGCCCGGCCTCATCCCGTTGCAGCCCAACTTGGACTTCATGGACACTTTTGAGCCTCTCCAAGGTTAAAATAATATCACATTTATCTTATTCACCCACTTGCTGTGCTGATATTTTTTATTACCAGTTGTTTGAGTTAAATAAAATGATTGTTTCCTGCTTTCTTACTAAACAGTCCACTTGAAATAGCTTCTGATACTTCACATGACTTATCATTACTTATTATGCATCACAGACTTCTAATAAAATCACACAAAGTGCAATGTATAGTTCTCGGTGCATTACATTATCACACTGTATCCTTCCTTGTTTTCTCCTCTTAATCAGATCTGTTTCACTCCCTGCGTCAGTCTTTCTACCCCTCAACCTCACCCACTGCCCCAACCACCACTCCCTTATCCAGCAGCAGCACCCCAACACAGGTACCAGCGCTGCTCTCGGATCCAGACACCTTTACACACAACCAGCCTCACGTCCTAAATTTTAAAAGTAAAGGTGGCATATCAGGCTCGGAAATACCAGTGTAATAAATGTAATACAGACTTAAACTCTATGCCATGTTGCAGTTTAGTACTTCATGAAAATGGGATTAAAACCGGGTTGAAACGACAGATTGCTTTTAATTAGTCTTGTGCTAAATAAAATTTCAATGGGGGTTTAGTTCTTCCTGTTTTGGCTTTGCATGCTGCCTTTTAATATTTGAAACATCTCAACCATGTCAAGTATCTTGTTGTGCGAAGTAGAATATAAAACAAAGCACTTAATAATTACAACACTCTTCACAAGTCCTCTAACCCTCAACTTGTTTTGGTTGCAAGTCGTAATATAAGAGAAGGATTGACACGAATTTGTGCATCAGCCACAAAATGGAATGCATTAGGAGAAATGCGGTGTTTATTGCATTTTGTGCTCCCTCTTTTGACAGCATGTTTCTCTCCCCAGAATTCGTTATTGTCTCCCATAAACCTGCCCACAGAGCTGTCCATCCCATTGGCCCCGAGTCCGCCTTCATTGCCCAATCAAGA
This sequence comes from Olivaichthys viedmensis, assembly GCA_028565825.1. NCBI lineage: Eukaryota > Metazoa > Chordata > Actinopteri > Siluriformes > Diplomystidae > Olivaichthys > Olivaichthys viedmensis. The sequence continues at coordinate 11,694,974 of JAOUQW010000026.1, forward strand.
CAGCTTAAGCTCTGCCTACCAACAGGACTACATGCCTCTTTTCACAGGACAAATGCCACCCTCGACCCTCTCACCCCTACGACCCCCAGCTCCCCTGCCCCCTCCGCCCTCTCACTCGCTGCAGTGCCAGGCTGTGAGCACTGTCCCTGGGAGCCTGTCTTCGTCCATGGTCACGCATGCTGCCCCTTCCTCAGTGACACCCAGCACCACTGCGAGCCACAGGTCAACCTTTGCACCTTCACCCAGACCTTCTCGTCAAGATCAGTCCCTGCCCTGCGTCTCTTTGCCACCCCAGCCTCAGAACTTCGCCCTGCCGCGACCCATCCAGCCCGCTGGTTCTGCTAAAAAGACCCGCCACGTGCCCATTATCCCTGCTAGCCCAGTTCCGTCACCCCGCCTCATACTGACGGGTGAGTGCCTTTCTTCACAACACGTTCAAAATCAGCATATATACGTTAAATCAGTGTTTCCCAATTCTGATCCTGGACTTCCTCTGCACTGCAAATTTCCCAACACACCCTACAACACATTAACTAATTGCGGTGGTGTAGCACAAGATGCGGTGGGGGGGTTGGGTGTCAGGGAGAAGTGCTGCGCAATATGATGACAATATCATAAGTTGTCTCAAGTTTTTCTGACAGTTTCGTGTGCATTATCAGAAATTCTGTAACACAGATCAACTCCACTGTTCTTCACAGTTAAGACGTCAAAGTTTGTTTTTTGCACCGTTTGCATTATTCTTCATTAAAACCTTTTTTTATTTTTTATTTTTTAATGAATTAATTTTCAGCTCTTGGTTTTAATTTTACTCCTCTGGTGCACCTTATAATTGATAATACTCATAATTAACTTTTAGTAACTAATTCAGGAAGTTTAAATTCTATAAATGCAGCTGTTCTGTCGTGCTTATAAAGTGCATGCAGTGGGGGAAAGGGAACGAGTGTTAAGTGGAAATAGCACACGGCAGTTCTGTTGCACTTCTAGACTTCAGGCAGGTAGGGGACTGTTTGCTGTTTGCACCCATGGCAGGCATGTATCAAGTCGAGTATTGAGTATCCTTAACTGTTTGCACTACATTGTAACAAGCATAGCACAATATCAACCAAACACTTTTGAAAAATTATGTACATGTGCCAGTCTCCTGTCCAATGAGGGCTTGCCCATGCTGAGCTGCTTTCCTCCCCCCATTTTATTGGGGTGTTCGGTTAGAAGACAAATAACAAAAACCAACCAAGTTGAGCTTGTTTTGAAGCCCAATGTAACTTCTTCTATGTTGAATCATTTTGGTTTTAAGCCCAACAATCTGGGAAAGTCAGGAAATGTAGATGAGGCCATTTGCAAGCAATGTTTTTTTTTTATTTGAGATACCGGTAATCACCCCAATATCTTCACCCAGCTTGCACCACCGAGTCAGCCAGCAACCTCAACAAGCACAGAGGCTCGACAGTTTCTAAGGCATTTTCCGAATGCAGCACGAGGTGGAGAGCGTATCTTAGCTAAAGATATGCAACCTTTCAGCACACATAATCTTAACTTGCACAATTGCTGTAGATTTGCACTGCAGGTGTGACGTAAGCACATCTTCATGATGAATACTAAATATGAGTGAAGTATAGTAAATATTACTTAGTTTCCTCAGGAATTCTGACGATTGATTATTGATGTGAAGATTATTGCGACGCTGTTTGCAACACGAGCTAATAATACTCTTAAAGGTATATTTGTATTTTTCCAGTCCATAATCTGTTAATCAAAATCTGTTCTTACCTTTTTTCTACCTTTTGCACTTCTGCATTTTGGTAAATACTTTTATTTTATAAAACGTAAAAGCTCTGAAAATTACTATTATATGAAATTTAGATTATCCGTTGTTTCAAGGAATTCCTTTTCTTTTCATTTATTCTTTCTTTCCTTCTTTTGTCTGTCTGTCTGTCCGTTCGTTCTTCCTCCGTCCCTTTCTACACAACGGCGAACGCTAATAAAAGAAATGATGCATGTTTCAACTCAACAGTAATTTATCAAACCAGCTAAATATGGAGTGCAGCTGAGAGTTTGTAGAGCGCCTGTTTCAGCTCTGTGGGATTTGGTGTCAGTGGTGGCTCAGCGGTTAAGGCTCTGGGTTACTGATCTGGAAGTTCAAGAGTTTACATCCCGGCCCTTGAGCAAGGCGCTTAAATTGCATTCGCAAGATGCTTTGGATAAAAGCGTTTGCCAAATGACTAAATTTAAATGGAGGCCTTCCCTGCCTGCGCCTGCCAATTTTGTCGATGTCCGTATCCTCGACTAGAGATTCCCAACCACTGGTCAGTCATAATCTACAGCAAGCCTTGAAAATTCCTCCACTGGTGAGACAGATGTTGGACAGCTGCTGCAAAAAGTAATTTTTGCTGAATAAATTTATCATCCCACAATTGTCCCAAGCAAGAACTCGCACCGTCCCCATTTTTATTTATTTATTATAATATTTATATTTTTTAAATAGGATGCGGTTAAATTCAAACTTCACCCACCAAACACGGCATTTATGAAAAATGTAAACAGCATTAACTTCAATAGCCAAAAAGGGGTTGATTTTTCAAATCAAACGGAACTTTACAGAGCCCTAATAGCTTGTATGTCTATGGTGTTTACTTTTTTTTTTTTTTTTTTTCCCCCCCAGGACCTGCTGGTGCTGTTCTTGTCACTCCGTCCGCTCTTAAAACCGACGTGGCCTCTACTACTGGCGTGGTCATTACCTCTGCCAGTATTTCACGTGTAAGTATTCACTTTCAATAATACCTCTGTAACCAATAATCATTTGGGACTGGTTTTTGACAGATGTCTAGCAGTTACGGCTTAACAGCATTTCCAGATTCAGGACTGTCTAAATAATTGAACAACCAATCAACGAAATCTTTTTGACGCCGTCTTCTTTTCACAGGGTTCTGGCTACCACATTCTCCCACAGAGTCAGAAATCTACTCAGCATATTGTGCCTAAAGAGGAGACAACCTTATCCAGTAATATGAGCTCCGCCCCATCAAATTGCACAGGTGGCATTTTTTCCATTTTGATTTTTCATTTTCAGAAAGTCTTAAGATTTGGGAGCAATGCAAAAAAAAAAACCCCAGCAACATCCAAACCTGACTTTGGGATAAAAGCTTTATTTGACGTCTGTTTCATTCATTCTGTAACGGTGCTCATACTGTGTGGTTACGCTTTTCAGCGCTGGATGGGCGAACTTCAGGTCAAGACTCACCTTTAGGGTCGGAACAGGTGCCTAGCCCTCAGTCTCCACTCAGCAGCTGCAGCTCGGGTCTGGCCAAGAACGAGACCAATCAGGTACATTTTCTAATATAACTTTTTTTTAGATTGCACCGGTGTTTTTATCCCAGTTGTACTGTACTGCAGGTCTCTGTGCAGCCAAAGTTCTCTTCACTGTATTTGGATATGACCGTCCGAATTGAAATTCCTTTGCGTTGGTACGATTGCCACTGGTTTCTGACTTGTGTTGTATAATCCATTTTCTTTTTTGTGTGTCTTTAAAAAAAAATAAAATTAAATCAGTGTCGTCGAGTGAAACACAAATCAGCTGAGCAGAAAAGGCGATCGAACATCAACATCGGCTACAAGACGCTGTGCAGCCAAGTTCCCTCCCTCAAATCGCAGTCAAATGTAAAAACCGCAATCGTTTATTTACATTTGCACGCAGTAAATATTGCCATTGGACCTTTGTTAGGGATGCCTATCTTGCGTGCCTGTGGATAATTAAACAATTTCATAACCTTATTCCTAATTTTGACCATAGAGTTATACCAGACAACAGTGTTTCAAATATCTGTGATTATATCACCATGTTACTAGTGAATATAGATCTATAAAAAGGCTGTGAGCCTGAGTCTCTCTCTGTGTGTGTGTGTGTGTGTGTGTGTGTGTGTGTGTGTGTGTGTGTGTTACCAGATCAGTAATGCTACAACCCTTCAGAAGACAGTGGATTACATTGGAAAGCTGCAGCAGGAGAGGCACCAGATGCAGGAGGAGACCAGGAGACTGCGGGAGGAAATTGAGGAACTCAATGCGTCCATAAAGTAAGCATGTCGTTATTTTAATGATCAGGCTCACAACTTATGATCGAAAAGTATCAGGACTTTGATCCTCTTGAATGAGTATGTCTTGTGTTTCTACAAAATGTGTTTTCATTATAACTGGCGCAAACGTATCGACAGGCACAGGAAAGCGCTGAATTAGCTCATCACTGTACAAACTGTTTTTAAAAACTACACTGAAGCCTCGTCATTTAATTGGGGCTGGAGCATGTCAAGCTAAGCAGCTCTGAATGCAGCACCCAACAAACAAATGTCACCCACTTTTGAGAACAGTGTTATCAAAAGTTGTCATTTTGTTGTCACAGATTTAAAGTGTGAAGTTTCAGTGGGGAATACTATACTGGGAATACAAGAAAACCCAACCAAACTGGCTTTAGTGAACTTGGAGCACAGTTTGGTTTGGGAAGAGACTTTACCAGTAATCTTTTTGAGATTATAATTAGAAACGCCTACTCACGTTGGTCTTTACAGTTTATGCCAGGAGCAACTTCCAGCCACAGGAGTGCCCATTACCCGTCATCGCTTTGATCACATGAAGGACAAGTTTGATGAATACGTGAAGAACCGAACTCTGCAGAACTGGAAGTTCTGGATCGTATCCTTTTTGCCCCCTCTACTACTAACAGCCACACTGAACAGAAATATGAATGTTTATGTAATGGATTAGATGTGCTTCTGCAGGTAGAGGCTATAGTGTTGGACATATTCTTTTAGAAGAATATGAGCTAGTAGAAATAATTATGGTGATTTTCCTTTAACAGTTCTCCTAAAGTTTAGCATCATCATTAAGCCTCTGTTTGAGTCCTTCAACGGGAGTGTGTCAACCACCAACAAGAGCGAGCTGTGTGAGACCACCATGCAGTGGCTGGACCGTGACTGCACGCTGCCCGTCCTCAGACCCAGTACGTTTTCTAATGAGTTGTGATGGTAATTATAGCTTCACGCAAATGCATGTCTGTATATGTATATTTAGTTTGAAGTACCCTCCAGTGAAGATTTTAAGTCATTAGTAGTTATGACTAATTTTTGTAATTCATAACCTGTTTTAAATTAACACCATAAGTATTCCTAAAGTCTTGTCTCGCAGACCTTGTCAAAACAAATGGCATAGTGGAAAGGTGGAGCCTGTTGGTTAAGGTGTGTGTGTGTGTGTGTGTGTGTGTCCCATTTCTTCTTTAAAATGACAGTACTATGATTGCTTTTCTCCTCTCCCTGCCAGATGGAGCAGTGCGCCACTTAGTCGAATAGGCAGCCAAACTTCACTCAACCACCAGCTGTTCGGTCTTTTCAGCTTGCTGTAATAACATGTGTCCAAGGTCACAGAGATGTTTTAAAAAAAAAAAAGGCTCCAGTGTCTTTATTTTGTTCTTTATTTATGGCTTAAGACTTTGCCACTATTAAGGGGAGAGTCTTTCATAATGTATAAAATAGAACAGCGTGAGCGAGTATGCAACAGGAAGCCTCTTGTTGACTCGTGTTACCGTTCGGCAATAATGTATGAAACCAGATTTGCTCTGCCAGACTTTCCACATTTGGAATTTGATTTCTGCTAAGGAATATGTAGCTTTCAAACTGGAAATTGTCTCCTTGAATGTGAATGACTAAAATGCTAATTTGGACAATTTCTACATTGTAGTGTTGGGAGTGTGAGCCACTGTATTTAGTTTTTTGTTTTTTTTCTTCACTGTATTTAGTTCTCTCTCTCCTTCCCTCTCACTTAACAGTGGTTTTAGGGACACTGCGACAGCTAAGCACCACCACCTCCATCTTAACTGACCCGACACTCCTTCCAGAAGAAGCCAGACAGGCCGTCGCCAACTCCAAACAGCACTCCACCGAGTCCTAGCCCTTCACCTGCTTTCAACTCATGACTTAACTTGGATGTCTCAGGCCTATCAGTTCTGCGGGATTTACTCAGGAGGCTGGAAAGAACATGGTGACACCCTCATGTGCCTTAATTAGGCCTCTGTTTGAATTAGTTCTCTCTACAGTCAGGTAAATCTTAATAAAAAAGCTAAAGTCATCTTCAGTGTGTTTATAGCAATACTAGAGAACCCTCGTTTTGGTTTTTAACAGTGTTAAAGGGACTGCTATGGGCTTTCTGGGCTTTTGTTTTAAGTGGACACAGAATTGAAGAGCTTTAATGAAGTTAAAACATTTCAAAGGCTGCCTCTCTTCCAGTCCAAGGATTTGAACTCGCAAGCTTCCGATCGCTGGCCTTAACCACTGAGCTAGCTCTACCCCACAATTTAAAAAGTGTTTATTTGACCTACAGCTTTACAGGGATTTGTTCTCACTTGGAGCTCTGTAGAGACTCCATTTTCTTTTAAGCTCTTGTCCCGTTCGGGTTTCAGCATCAAGTGCGTTTGTAAAATATTCTAGACACACTGGTCCTTTCTGTCTTCCAGCTGTGAGAATTCTCCCGAGATTAAGCATCTTTGTGTCTTAGTTATTTTGTATTTTAGAGCATCAAAGGTAGGTTTTACTCTGACTTGCCTGTTTACTAAAGGTAAGCCTTATGTACAGCAGGGCGATGAGTAACCTTGCTGAAGTAATATGTACAACCAACTTATTCTTTGCCTTTTATGTGTTTGTTTGTAGTCATAATTTCAGTGTTTTTTTGTTTTTTGGGGGGGGGTTTCACAAAACACAAAGATCCAGTGCTTTTTAACTATGGAATTAAGTGTGGTGGAATCTTCTAGAGAACATCCACCAAGGTTGTGGAAAAGTATCCAAAAGCGTCTGTCATAGTGGTGCAATCCTGACTCATGTTTAGCACCATTTAATTACATTTGCTCCTCAGGTGTTTTTCCCTAACTAGCTGAACTGTTTGCTGAAATGCATGAGTCAACAAATTGGTTGCATTCTGAGAAAATGTATACTTGAAATACCTGTAATTTCTGAAGTATGTCATTTGCATGCTCTTCCTAAAATAAAAAACAACATTAATAATTCCATTGTCAGTGATGTAGTGGGTCCAGGCAATACTGTAGCCTGTAAATTCAGGCCAGATTGATGTACTGCTTCATAAAATTGGTCAACGACACGCGCATAATAACTTAATACAAGTGAAAATAATGATTTGGTAGCTTGGTGCCGTTTGGGTGTGTCTATATTTTGCTATATATATAAAATAAAAAAAAGACTGTCAAAGAAGAAAACACATTATTGTTTGACCAAAACGAAGCTATTTTGAATTCTTTAAGGTGTTACATAAGATTTTTCTATGGATATTTCTTTTTGTTACAAAATACTAAGGAACCCCAGCAGTCTTAAATAAGGAATTCTCCATTTTAATCCATTACCCAAAACACTAAGATTCAAATTATTTTCAGCAGATTGTTCAATAAAATAATCAGCAATTTGAGGTTCTTGCTTAATTTCTCACGTTCAAAGGATTAGGCAAGTTGTTTATTATGAAAACGCAATACAGTTCTATTTTTGGTGCGTCATTGAGTGTATTTTAGCCTTATCATGCCACTGTGTGCCTTTTATTGAGTATTGTTTCAGATGGAATATCTTTCAAAAGTTTTGTTTTGTTATACTCAGCCTTCTAACCTGGATGTTTTCTGTGTGAAAAATTATGACCATTTCAAATACAAATGGGATGAAACACATTTTTACTTTGATGTAGAAATATTACAGTTCAAGTTAACAGATTTGCCAATTAAAAACCTGAACCAAATGACTAAATAAATAAATATATAAATAAACATTACACATTCATAATCAGCAGACATCAGTAAATTAACAGCTCTGTCTGGACTACCATTGTGTGAAAAGCTCTAAAAGACTTATCGTCTTGCAGAGCTTCTCATAATCTCCATCGTTTTCCTTAAAGGCCACCTCACAACTCTTCACGGTAGGCACAGCTTTGCAGACTTTTCTCTGGAAGCTCTGAATGTACTGGTTGATTGCTTTTAGTTGTTCAGTCACGAGGGTATGAATGTCTAACTCAATTGCCTCGGTAAAATAAGTGCCAAAGGTCGAGATGCGCTCACAGTCAGAGGTATCGTTCTTCAGTTCTTTGATGCACCCGATGGAATGGACTGCCATTGGATCATTATGAACGCATGTTGATTCGTTTTGCTGTTAAAAACATGCACGCCATTATTGTTTGTGAAGGAATCAAATTCATTGTCATTTATATTTTAGGGCTCACTTTAAACTGAAGAGTAGTTAAACTGAAAAATATACAATCAAACATTTAACAGGAAAATTAGCTTGCCGTGTCTCCCTCAACATTTAAGTTTATGCAAGATCTGTTTTAAAGTTGGATAAAATTGTATTACCCACCAGGTATCTGAGTACTTCACGGGCCATATTCTTCATTTCGTGTTTCGCTGTTTTGATAGCCGGGATGTACATGGCTTGAGTTATGAGAAGTAGCGTGAATAAAACTGTAAGAGAGAAAAGGTAATGTTAATGTCAATTAAAAACAACTGAGTTCCTGTACAAATGAAAATCTAAAATATGCGAGTTCATGCATGTTAGATTTGTCACTTATGATTACATTTGATACTTCATGTTGCGCAGGGCATGCCTTTGCACAATCTCCTTCCTTTCAGATATTCATTCAAACATATCTGATCGCTGTGAAAGAACGTGACCCCTACAAAGTGTTTCAAAGTACTTACCAGTAGCTCTAAGCCTCTTTCTGTCCATAGCCATTTTGAGAACCACTGCCGGTGTGCTTTAATTTTCTCAGTTCCGATTGAAGGGATCCCCTCATAAAACTGTATATAAGCTGTTTTCTTGCTCATTGTTTAGATAACATCAACATCGTAATGGACTTTTGGCTGTTTGGGGATTT
>JAOUQW010000026.1:11727565-11739742 GCA_028565825.1 Olivaichthys viedmensis
TTGCGCTGCTGCCACACGATTGGCTGATTAGATAATTGCATGAATGAGAAGGTGTACAGGTGTTCCTAATAAAGTGTCCGGTGAGTGTATATGTGATTATACTTGTCATAAAAACAAATGGTCATTCTTTCAGCAGCAGTTTGTTTGTTTGTTTTGTAACTCTGAAAATTAAAATAATTTTTTTTTTGTTTCGAGACCCTAATAATCCTAATATGGAGGTCCCTGGCACTAGTCCTCAATGTAAAATTAAAACATAAAACAATTATTTCAGCTTACACTATCAAAATATAAAATGCCTTAAATGAATAATAGCTTATGGCATTCATTTTTGCCCAAATATGAAATAAATGCTGACTTGCTGGCATTCCGTTTTGCTCAAAAATAATATAAATGCCTTCAAAGAAAAATACGCATTCGAAGGCAGACGGAAAATATTTGGCTGCCATTTAATTCATTACCTTTCACTGGCTGTCGTCTCTGAACTCCCTCCACCTTCTTTCTTTTTCATGACATCTTTGAGGTTTTTTTTTTCTTTTTTTTTTTCCTGCACTTTCAGCTGAAGTTGCATAATTCAAGAATTATAAGTACCCAACCTACCAGACAAGGGAACATTATGGATTGCAAAACCAGTATTGCTGTCCATGAAAGATGCCACACAACAGTCAGAAATGAGGAAAATCTGGAGATTGATTGTGTATAAGACTCCAAGATGCATTAACATGGTAAAAATATGTATGCTATAAAATAGATTTGTGTGTGATATAATTATAGGTTTGATTTTAAACAGTTCAACCAAGCTCACAACAGCGAGTGCAGTGGTTTAGTGGCTCTGGGTTTGACTGAGGCTGCCTATTTTTATGAGGTTGAAATTCTTGCAATTGTAGGTCATTTAAACAAGCGATTCTGAAATTAGCAGACGTGTTTAGGCATAGCACAGTCCATTAAAGGTCCATTAGGGTTGAAAATCTCAAATGTACTGCAGCAGCCTACCTGTTGACTTTCAGTCAGAGGCGGAGGCAGAGAAGCCGAGTAAGCCAAAGGAAATAGAACGAAGGAGTGTCGAAGCCGAGGGGGAGGAGTGCTGATGCATCTCGTGGGAGTGGTCAAACCGAGAGGTAGAGTAGTACTCATTCTGTGCATTGCACGTTTGAGATTTGGAGGGGAAGACGGTAGCTCTTGGAGAAGAAGGTAAATGTTACTTTCTTTATTGCTGCTGTTAGATGTTCTGTGATTTTACTGAACAGAAAAACAAACAAAAAAAACCCCCACACTAATTCTGTTACTGTTTATAAATGTGATCAAATTCTCTCTATTTTTTGCTATGAATGAGCTTTTATGAGTCTCCCCTAAAAAAAGGTTCATTTTATTGCATACTAACCAAGTGCAAAAATGGAATAGATAAAATCCTCATTTTAGTTGAAATGTTGTGCATGAGGATTGGGTTGGGAATGAATTAAAAATATTTAATGCTTGTGAGATTTTCTTTGAGACCTTTTTTTAAATTAATTATTTATTAAAAAGTTAATATGGTTTTGTCTCAGTTTTCTCAGTGTTTCTAAGCACTGAAGTGATTTAATTAGGATTTTGCAGTTGACACTCGCAGCATGCCACACACCCGACTCTGATCCAGGCAGAGTCGTAAAATATCATGCGTGTGTGTGTATGAGAGAGAGAGAGAGAGAGGGAGAGAGAGATTTTATTTCTCAAGGATTCAGTGGAGTTCATTTGGTCTTTGTGGTCACCATCTGAAAACCACGTTTTGGGTTTTTAACTATAGGACAGCATGTGTGGAAACCTGACACAAAGTCTGGGCTAAATCACTAAAAGGCGCGCATGCCCACACTGGGCACATTAGAGAAAGAGTTGAGACAATTTCTCTTGTGTCTTGGCTGAAAGGACTGTAATTATACTGTAGTATAGGGTTATGGCGATGTGTTACTGTTGCATTTTCCTTTGCTCCTAATGCCCTCCTTTTGCGTCGTTTTTATTCTATTTATTTATTTATTTATTTATTACAACGTGTGTGGTTTAAATGGAAAAAGTCGGTCTGCTTTAGTTATTTCACAAGGCCAATCTGGTAGTTTGAATAGAGACCAACGAAGCATGCAAGGTTACCTGTAAAATAGTTTTTTGGCATTGCCGAATAAATAGTTCACGTTTTTCTCATTTACCCTGGAATGGGTGACGCACGCACACACCTCTGCATTTTGGACTGATGTAAGCAATTGCTCATGACAGATGAGCACTTGTTTGCTGTTGTACCACAGCAGCCTTTAATACTGTTATAGCAGGTGTTCAAGGTCACTGTCAGTTTCGCAAAACAAACATGTAGCCAAATGTTGTGTGAACTCCTGATCCTCTCCTACACACACACCCACACACGGTGTAGGTTTTCCGCTCATGTAAGACATGTTCTTATTTAGTACATGTTTCTAATCATTCCTCCTCACTTTCGCTAATAAAAAATAAAATAAAAACCTCTTTACTTTGCAGCTTTTTGCTAGGGTGTTCAAGCACAACTGAGTGTTGTGTTGGAGTGTCGTGTGTCTTTTGGGCAGAATGACTAATTCACTGCCCGTCAGTATTTTAGAAAGTAATTCCCATCCTTGAGCTTTGGTTTGGTTTGAAAATTCCACACCATGATACAAACACCAAGCCTATAGTATAGTAAATTAACATTATCAGTCATTTTAGTGGATTCTTCTTATTTCCAAGCTAAACGCTAGCTGTTTACAGTTAACGCAGCCCGTGGAGTCGTTTTAACACGTTCTAGGTGTGCTGATTTAGCTGATGAGACATCATTTCAAATCAACACACTTTTTTTGTCCTCAGTATCTTATCTGGTTTTCAAGGTATATTTTAATAGTTCATATAGCACATTGATAAAGGCAGCTTTTCAGCATGTTTTTTTCTTGAACCTATTGTTGGTTCATTTAATGCATTTAAATCCTTGCCTGCTTAATCAAATCTCTCGCTTGATTAGCACTGTGGGGAACCGGGTAGAAAATTTTGGATTTCAGTCATTCACAGTTCAAGTCACTCATGAATTTAAACACACTGCTATTTTATCTTTTAAAACACATTGTCTGAATATTTATTTATTTATTTATTTTTGGACAGTGTAGTGTGTATCCGGTTCTGCACATTTGCTGTCCCTGACCCTGAAACAGTTCTTGAATTCTCTTGGAAACCATGTTACCAATTATGATTGTTTTCTCTAACACTTTGAAGCAGTGCATTTACTTTTACGTTTTCTTATTACATTTTGTTTTTGTTTCCAGGACACACCGAGGGAAATCGTGGATAAGACTGAACAGATTGAAAAACTCCACAGCCAAACACAGAGCAAAGAGGCCCTTAGAACAGGTAAGTTAACCATCAACACACTAATAAACGTTTTGCCTTTTGCCACATGGTGCCCTTGACTGCTTGACAGATTACAACACTCGACCGGAGGGTGTTAAGCAGCTCCTGCCCCACAGCCAGTCCCTTGAATCCCCCCCTTCATCTAGTGCAAGTACATGAATGAGAGAGTCTTTCATAGCATTTTGGGTCATGTCAGGGTCAGAGCTGGAATATTGTGTTTCTTGATGGGTGTGAAAAATGCCATGGTGCTGCCCTAATAAACCAAAACACATGTTTTTGCAAATGGAGAATTTCATTAAGACTTTCATGAAAAGCCTATTTTTCTCACATTTCTTTGCAAATGATAGAATTTTAACATGTTTAACATGTCCAAAACCTCAAGATCACATGCTTTATAATTGACCTGGTATTCAAGTGGTTGGACCCATAGTTTGTTTAGAGGGTGTAGTCCTGGTTATCGGGGGAAAAAAAGAAATCCGCCGTTTTGGCAGGGTTAAGGCACTAAACCAACACCTAGTCATTAAATGACCATGAATAATCGCTTATTTTCTACTCTATTACATCTCTTTTGGTTCATTTAAGATCTGAAAGAGGTCCCAGCCATCTCCGTTCCTTTTCAATAACTATATTTAGTTGCCCCGTCTGTTTAGGTAACATCTTTTTCTCATAGCCTTGAAATTTGTGGTTCTGCTTGCCCATGCTTTGCTCCTCTAACCAGTAATTTTGGCCAAGTTGAGAGTAAGGAAAAGAGCCCCAAAGAGAGCAGAGGGACGGTTTGGGAAGTTTCGATGAGACACAAAGGAACAGGAAGTTTGGAGCCAGGACAGGGAGGAGTGGGTTATACTGGGGAGTTGTGGTGAAGAAAGAAGAGGTGAACACACGCATTTGTTCCCAAGCCTGATGCATTTGGGGCTAGAAAATCTATTTAAACACTGTGAACTGTTTTATTGGTGGAGGACAGGACAACATGATTTTTGTTCTCATCACATGCTATCATTTAAAACACCTTTTCAATCATTGAGCCTCTATTTACACATTAACCACATGAGTACACAAACAAACAAAAGCCAAAAGCAGACGATCTTAAAGTTTGATCATAAACATCTAATTACGGTAGCAGTTGATTTTGTTCAGAAGTTCATGCGGAGTGCATAGCACTCCCACTCGGAGCAGTTTAGAAGGAAATCCTTTCCGCACTAAATAGGAATCTGGAAGGATGTTTACATTTCAGTGTGATCTTAAACCCTAAGCACACAGCTAAAGCAACCGTCGAGTGGCTAAAAACAAAAAGCCAAACTTCCTTAAGTGTCCCAGTCGGAGCAATTAAGTGGGGCATGTGTCGTACTCTCATGCCGACTTTAAATAGCATGTATATTTGTGTAGAATAAAGGGGCCTGTGCGGCAGTTGACATTGTGACCAGGAATAATTTTTACTTGCTAGATATCTTTTGTTTAATCTGCTCAGTCTGCGATGCACATGGGCACGGTATGACTCGTCTTAGGCTAATTCAATTAGAGGATGTGACCTTGAAGTCCTCCAGAACATTTTTTTCTGCTTCACTTTGGCTAATTTTGTGTGATTTGTGTTCCCACTGTGGTTTAAAAAAATAGCCATTTTTAGAACAATACTGGCTGACGGCTTGCTTTTCTTGTGAATGTCATTTAGTTGTGCAACTGTAAACCCGACTAGTGTGTGTCCCTGACGGTCATTTTGTTCCCAAAATCTATTATGAATCATGGCACATTTTGTTCATTTTAATCAGGAGAAGGTTGAAAAGGTAATTGTAAGGAAACGCAACATTTTAAAAGTACTTTCTCACGTGAACTGTTTGTTTTGTCTACGTGATTGGCTGACCACTAGGAAATTCTCCCAAAACCTCAGAGCAGCAGGAGTTTCTCCTATTTAAAACCTCTTACGGCCACAAGATGAACCCAATGAATGTGCAAACAGCAATAAATAGGAGAAAACAGTAAAGTTGAATTTAGCCATACATTACTTAGCTGACCGAAGCCACTTTTTTGAGACTGACTTCCGTTCCAATGTGGTCTATAGCGCAGGAATTGTTTAAGACGGTGGCTTTGTTTATGCAGATGGGAAAGAATGGGCTTTGGGTTTGAATGCCTAATTCACACAGCGTGCCTCACAACCAGCGAGAAACAAAGCAGACAAAACAGCAATTTATAGCAACCGATCGGTCTGAAAGAATATTTTTTACTTGCTGTTGTACTTGTTGTTTCATTTTGTAAAAATCACATTGTGTGTGTGTGTGTGTGTACACTTTTCATCTTGAGTTCAAAATCTCAAAGTGCTTTACATATAAAAGATCACAAAGTGATTACATTAACGAACCAATGTACGATCACTAATTAATTTATTGACTGTAAATATAGTGTTAGTACTACGAATCATAAAGTCTATTTAACAAGATAAAAGAATAGGCTAAATTAAACAAGTACGTTTTTAATCTGGATTTAAAAACACCTATAGAGATATCGAGCGTTCCTAATGTTCTCTAGGACACTATTCCAGAGTTTAGGGGTGATTATAAGAAAAACATCTTCCACCGGCTAAGCTGCGAGTGATGCTCGGGATTAATAGTAGATCTGCCTTAGCTGAGCAAAGTGCTCGGGATGGGCTGTACTGTTGCATAAGATCAGCGAGATACGTCAGAGCTAAACCATTTAGAGCTTTAAACCTCATAAGCAGGACTTTGTAGTCTATGCGGAACTTAATAGGCAGCCGGTGCAGCTTGAATAGAACCGGGGTCTGTGCGCCGATGTTTTACGCCTACATTTCTCCTACTACTGTCGGTCTGTCTGCAGTGTGCGAATGGGCTTTTCAACACTGCTGTGCTGAACTGGGGATTTGTGTTATCTACATCAATCCCCTGTTCAGGACAGCAGTGTTGAAAAGCACGTTTTAAGGCGTACCGTGCGGCTGCACAAACACCTGGAAGAATGCAGCGAGCAGACGGAGAAGTACAGGAAGCACAGGCCGTGCTGTGCTCCTACTGTGATCTGAAAAACGGTGGTGGAGACAGAACTGCACTTCCTCAGCAGATGTGAAAAGCATCAGGATGTTTAGGGTAGAGTCCTCTCCTAAAAAAAAAAAAAAATTATAGGAATCTGCTCAGACAGTTTATTACCCTAAAGGAGCATCAGTGTCTGTGCTCCTTACTATCAAAAGGCCATGTGACCTCGCGCTCCCCCGCAGTCTGAAATGACTGCGACAGCGACATCATGTTTGGAGCAATGGCTCTATGGACTTTATTTTAAAAAATGAATAAAAGGTAAGTGATTTTTGACTGTCAAATTGAGAGAGGAAGAGTGTCGGACTGATGAGCCCACCCTTCACATCCTGTGCTTGGATACCCCTTTTCCTGTTGAGCCATGTGCCCATTTGCGTATACACGCGTACGGTGACAGGAAATGTCTATCTCCACCCTCAAACCCTCCTTTTTTAAATTAATACTCAGACATTCCTCAGGCTTGGGACCCATTTACTTCCTGTGTGTGGGCCTCTGTGCACAAAACCTTTCATTTTGATCTTTTTTTCCCTTGCTTTATTTAACGAGGACTTTAACTCCAAAAATGTTTTCAAATGCCAAGCCATGAAGACCCCAGCGTGGCTGGTTTGACTTTAAACTGCAGAAGTGAACCAGTTTTAGACTGTACAGTAAGGCTTTGGAGTACGGGAGTGTGTGCTGACCATGCTGTAATTTTGCGAGAAAGATGGGAGGGAAGCCTTTCTCACCCTTTCACTAAACGCTTTCCTGTCCATCCGAGACTGGATCAGGCAGTTACTATTCTCTTCCAAACATATGTTTGACCTACTTGATGAATCAGTGGAATGTGTGCGTAAAAACAGCTCCAATTAGGGAACACATTAAAAAAAAATCTGTTTATTGTCATAAATTTAGCATTTTATCAGCTCTGTTCTAAACTCACTTTAATTATGCAATTTATATACCTAATTTACTCAGGCATGTGTTTATTTGACCAGGAAACGGAAATTAAGATGAAGATCTTGTGTTTAGGAGGGCTGGCCATAAAAATAAACCAATGTACACTACAGCCGGAAATATAGAAGCAAGCAAGTGGTTTTTATATTTTAAATGTATATATATATATTTTTTTTTTTACGATTAAGTGAATTTGCAAACAGCCCACATCTTTTGTGACGTGTAGTTTAACCTAAAAAGTTTTTCCAAATTATTTGATTGGTGTCCCGTACTGTACTTTCACTCTAATGTATTGAAAGAGAATTCAGTCTGGGTTGATAAGTTCTTTACATTGACCAGTTTTAAAAGATGTACTAATTTACTAAACTGAAAGAGTTTAGACTGTGCTGTTTAGTGCTCTGCAGTGCAACCAATACACACATACTGTACAAAAATATGTGCCCCCTATGCGTTAAACAACGTGCATTAACCAGTAGAATTGTTGGCACTATGAGATTTGATGACCAAAAAGGCTGGATAAAATTGAATGATTTACTGTTTCATGAGCTGTGTTTCTATTTTTGACACCATGAAAAGTATGCATCTATTACAGTACAGAAACAAGCGTCTCACCTCTGCGTTCACACTAGCAGGGTGACAAAGCGGCTGGCGACTGCTCATTTTGTATGCAAGGTCACGACACAGAGCTGGATTCTGAATTAAAATTTTCTTGGTTCTATGCAAATTAGGTATGGCGGGGGTAAAGCGGCGAATCCAAACGATTGACTCCAATGAATCCTCAGGCGTGGGTTGTCCGTTAGTCTGCGCTTGGTCCCCGTTCAGCCTTGTGTAGTAATGTTTTATGAACTGGGACAGCATGCAGCAAAATAATTTTCAGAACAGTTAGTAAAACTGCTAAAATCCTGTACAAATTCCTTTTCTGCGTCATGTGTGTTTTTAGGCTCTAACTCTGAAATGGTGTTGGTGTTAGACCCTCTGCTCCGGGAGAAGGTGTCCTGCCCTCTGATCGCCCGCGCCGAGCGCGACTCTCCTTCCTCCGATGTCATCCCTCCGTACCGGAACCGTTCTGATTCCAGCGCGTCGGAGCGCAGTCACGGTTCCCACACTTGCTCCCAAGTCTGCACTTCGGAGTCTGACGCATCTGAGCAAGTGGACGAGAAACCCGGTGGATCTTCACTAAGCACAGATGCCCATGTATGTGGATCTGAGAAGATTGTGAACCTCTGTTCTACCTCAAGCAACGAGGCGGAATCACTCGATGGGGTGGTGAACTCCATACAGAAAGGAAGCATCATCAACGGCCCACTGAACGAGTCCATGTTCAGTGAGAATCCAAGTGGAAGGGCTAAAGACAGCATTTTGAAACAGAAGGTAAGGCATGACTTCAAATGAGATGCATTTTCGCGGAAATAAAATGTGATAATGTCATGATGGTTCCACTAGGAGGTACTATTCAGCTGCAGGTGAGATTCTTCTGTTCTGGTTACTTCACCTCTTCCTCTTTCCAGCTCTCTCATCTGCCATGCACGGATGCTGTGTCCTGGTTTTCATAACCTTGTTTAGGCAACTACCATAAACATTAGTGTTTTATTAGTATGAGAGACGGCTTTATAGGAGGTTAGTTACCGTGCTACGTAAACACACAACTTTCCTCTCTCCAACATTCTCTCTCTTTAAATGCCTCCATACAGCAGTGGATAGAAAATGAAGTTTATGCCAATGGTGGTAATGGTACTAACAACAGATTTAAAAAAAATACTGTGCATGCAAACTTCTAGAAATGTATGGAAGCATATCAGAAACTAAATGTAATATGTAAAATGACAACGTATTCCTATATTTGAATTTAAAATTTCATATCATATGTAATTTTCAGTTCAAATTCAGAAAATTCATATTCAATAATAGCATTTACATTTGCCATGTGTTGGTGACCTAAGCCTAACCTTAACCTCAGTAACCAAAAGCAAATCTTTTGGCTCTTTTAGTTTTTTTTTTTATTTGATTTTTTAAATGAAAGCTGCAGTTTTTAGGACCAGCCAAATGTCCTCACTCGAGCCAAAAAAGTCAGATGTTCTTGTCCTTGTGGGGGCAAACCGGCAGGTAACGAGTGAGTGTCTACGCCTGAATGCAATGAACCAAAACCCTTTATGTGCTCTGTATAGCAGTAGAGGAGAGAGCCCCGAGAGCACGGCAGAAGACGAGCCTCCCAGAATGGGAAAGCATTATGTAAATAGTGTTGGGGGGGGGGGGGGTTGGCCCTTGCCCTTGTCCTTGCCCTTTTTGCCTTTGAATTTTAACACTTTTATAGCGTGTCGTCTTTGATCATGAAATTGCAAATGCCTCATTAGAGTGTGCAACAAGTTTAGCACTGAATTCTGCCATGTTTGCGTTTCTAAACAGTAAAGATGAGAGTGGAGTGAAAAGCCCCAGAGGCCGTGTCTCTAACACGACTGACCAGAGGGATGTAAACAGGCGTACGATAAATTAGTTTTTAATTGTTTCAGCAGCTGTTTCATCGTGTTCAGTTATTTCCACTTTATTTGTAATAGTAAGAACTCTAAAATGCTGCACCAGTGCACCTTTAAGATGCAGTTCAGACCGCAAATAGACAGTTCATTATCAGGTTTAAAATATTGTAGCCTTATGTAGCACAGTACCTTCTCTAAGCAGTAATTACATTGATATTTTTGCACACATTATATGAAATAAATTTATTGATTGCCGTCTTTTTTTCTTTTTTTTCTCTCTAGGACACGTCCGGCACAGACGATCGACTGTTTCCTGTTGGCAAAGATGCAGGTAATTGTGAATATCGCATAGTACATCCTTACAAACTTTGGAGGCAAATTGTAAACGGTTAACATTTGCTCACATCACTAGTCACTTTTCTGCTTACTTGTGCATTATCTTAGCAAGTAGATTTTTTAAAAATTAAATAAGAAATAAATAAATAATATATTGATGTTTTTACTCACGCACGTTTTTTTATTAATTATTATTATTTATTTATTTTTGGCGTTTGCGCACATTGACCAGTTCACTAGACAAATCTGTGGAGTTGTTGCATGCACCGTTAATACGTAATGGCCCTTTTATAGGACCCTTCTCCTGTTTTTATGATTCAGGAGGAGGACCAAAAAAAAAGGTGTTCCCACTCTTTACAGTATCAAGACGTCCTGCCCTCCCCCACTGTCTGATGGCTGCGTCCCAAATCCCTCACTCATGCTCATGACCGAATAGGGCAATCATAGCATGCACAAGCTTAGGGACTCAGTTCAGTGCAAGATTGTAATCTACTGTTTTTTTGGGGGGGGGGTTCTCTTCCCATTTCCTTGTGACTTTAAAGAGAAGTAAAACAGTAAATAGGATCTGGGACACGCCCAGAGTCCTGGCTATAATTCTTTTTCTTTTGCATGTTCATTTGTTTGCACTCTGTGTGCTTCGTGTATATAAAAAATGTACGTGTGTGAACAGTTTTTTTTTTTTTTTGGGTCTATGTTAACACCATGTGTCTGCACTCCACATGTTTTTCCTCTCATCTTATTTGCTCTTAATTAAGGAGCACAATGTTGAGCAGGGGCAATGAGTGTTGGACAGAAAAGCAGCATTCTTTGTCTGAGATCTTTCTAACGTTTATTGTTTTATGTCTTTCCAGTATTTACAAACAAAGCTCCATCCTATCCGTCGTTCAGCCGAGCGGGTTCAGTCCGTGACCGAGTGCGCAAGTTTACAGAACCTGTAGCGGTCTCCACCGAGCAAAGGAGTGTGCAGAGAAGCATCCCCAGAGGAACCTCCTCTGCTAACGCAGTTAGCGCACCACTGCCTGCTCCAGCCCACTCCAAGAGTAATAATGACTCTCAAGACCTCTCTCCATCCCTTCCTTCCTCCTCACTGTCCACCTCTTCAGACAGAGGGGTAAATCTCGACCAATCAAGGCCAGCAGTGGGCGGGCCGCAAAGTACTACTGAAAATGTCAGGAGCGCTTCTTGCAGCTCAGAAGAGGGCGAGACTCCCAAGGGAACAGCATCTTCGGGGACACAGGAAGCCCAGGGAGATCCTCAGTCCAGCATGAAGACCTTCCTCACCATCGAGATCAAAGAAGGGCGAACCACGGCTTCTCAGACCTCATCGTCTTCGTCCACGTCGATGTCTGGCGCGATGCCCAGAATCATCACTGGCTCTGCTGGACAGAGATCAGGTATGATATTTTGTCAGCTCATTGGAAAATGTCTGCAGATTTACAAGATGCATACAACCACGTGCTTCAGTGCATGCATGTGTCCATGTGCTGATTAATCCATGTTTACAGTCAGTTTTCAGTTTTCAGTTCATGCGTTTGACATGTTTCTGCAATGCTGTGTAGTTTAGATTCTACAGACCTCTGGGATCTTTTTCTTAACTGATGCATTGAAATTAAGTGTAATTAGTGTTTATTGCAACAAAAACTTTTTTTTCCCTCCCCCCCATTGTATATAAAAGGCACTCATGAATATTGACAGCTTTTGATCCACTGTGTAAAATCAGTCATTTAAAGTAAGTTTGTGTACTGTAATTAGTTACCTTGCTAGACTTCTTACATTATTATTAATCTTCAGGGAGAAGCATAAAAAGCACAGGGGACTGGTTTCATCGGCATTTACCCATTCTTACTTGTTACAAAGGATGGGTGCTCAATTAATAATTAAGGAGGATGATCATTGCATACAAGTGTAATACTTTATGCCACAGAGATTCATTATTCTAAATACACATTGTGTGTGGTTTTAAAAAAATATATAATTTTTTAAAAATAAATAAATGTGTGCACATTGTTCCAGATAACAGATTATGTAAGGTGAACAATTAA
>JAOUQW010000026.1:11745632-11756268 GCA_028565825.1 Olivaichthys viedmensis
ACCCTGATCGGAGGCCAATAATAGATCATTTACTACTTTAACCAGCGCTGTCTCAGTACTGTGATGAGGCCTAAACCGTGACTGAAATATTTCATGTATGTGATTCCTATGAAAGTATGAACTTAGCTGCTGAGCTACAACCTTTTCTAGAATCGACCAACCGCAAACCTTTCCCGGAGACCCTCGTGCAAGGGTTTCTCATTTACTCACCACTAACTGCTTCAAACAAAACTCTGGAATATTTTAAAGATGTCATGAATGTTTTTTTTCCCAATCCAGAGAAAAATGATCAAATGGTGTCAAATACTACTACCACCACTACTGCGTCACCGTTTTCAAAAGTTTGGTTTTCCGTCAGAAACCGAAACACGGAAGTAAGAAATATCCACTCGGATTGCAACCTGCAAGATTCCGAAGCTTGTGGCAGCTAAGTGTACAGTAAGTATGTGGGCTGTTGGGGGAGCATCTTAGACTAATCTTTAAGTAGCATGTTATCAATAATCTAGTTGTCTTCCTGACATCCGTGATGGTTTAGGTTAGACATTTGCCATGCAAGAAGTATGTTACTTACTGCTGTGTACTTTGCCATATTTAATAAGGTGCTGACCTTAATAAGTCATTTAGCCTTTTTAGCAGTCACTTTTTTGTAAACGAGGCACAGTACGTTATGAGTGCTATACTGAAGATGTTTTATGGAGATATTTAGGGATTTACCTGGCTCCCTTTCCTTTATGCAGATTTTATGTATGGCAGCATATTTGGATGGCTTTTTTTGAGACATGGCTGATATTATTAGATGCATTGTTGTCGGTGCCCAGAATGATCAGAGGCATTGTCGCAGCAGTGACCGCTGCCTGTTGAATATGTCCCTCTCCTGTACAGACTCAAATGCATGTTGACGCACGTCATGTCATGGTACGTTTTTCTGCATCTATCAGCTGGAGGAATGTCATTGTAGTTGGAAACTGTCTGTGACAATTCCTTTGTGACGCATCCAAACGCAAGTCCGTGGATATTAGATGGACAAGATCCAAGATCAACTATTTGTTCCCTCAGGTTTCCTTTTTCTGTTCAGGGTTCTGCACACGGTGATTGAAGCACTTGATTTTAACCTTTTGAAATGAAGTACTGGGAAACTTGTAAAAATGCTTGAATTTAAGAAGTTTAATATCCAACATGTCATCATAAAATACGTTTTTAATATTTCAATAATATATTAATTGATTGGTTTAAGAAGAAACCATCATTTGGCACAAATAAAACATGATCTTATGGTGCGCTGCTGGCAAAGTGTTGGCAGTGTGGCCAGTCCTGGGATGATTCAGTGTTGTGATTTTTGGAGTCCCAGAGCCTTAGAAATAGGGGTGTAATTAAAAAAGCATAAATTATATCGTTGCCGTGTGCAATGCCACATTCAAAAATACTTCAATGCATCAACTGAGGTTCTATCTTTTAAATCTATTTAACAACCTTTTTGGTTTTGCCATAAAATGTTATATAATACGGAAATGTAGTGGGTAAATGAATAAATTGTATTGTACAGTCCATCACTTAATTTCAGAAATCCATTGAAATGTAGACATTCCACTGCCTACATTTAAGCACTGACTCATTTCTAATAACCGATTATTGTGTTTTCTTTTCACCCAAAGTATTCTGGGGCTTCATCAAAGATGATCCTGGTGTGCTCTTGGTGAACCACGGGAAAAATCTGCTTTTAAAGTTATGTATAATGCCAGATATTTGTGGTCTCAGTTAGTTTTAATGCAGCTGATTTGTGTGAACAAAAATTATATTTGACAGGCCTAACAAAGTGCATGTGGGCTCCGAGTGTGTATTTATATCAGGAGGCTGCTGATGATCTGTAGCAGTCATCACGCTCAACTCCAAGAACTAGAACGGGTTTCAGTATAACGTTTGTGCACACTTCATTTTGTGTGTAGCGCTGTAAATAAGAAACACTGTTCATCCGTCGCCCCTGCGGCTGTCTGTTGTCTGCCAGTGGAGGTGTGAAGGGCAAACGCTCTAAATAGAGAGCAGTAGGGGCTCAAGGGGTGTGTGTATACACTAGAATAATGGAATGACTGGTGATAAATGGACATGGCTGTGGCACCTGAGCTAGAGGGGGTGCCCTGGGCTTTTGCAGCCATGGTGACAGAATTTCAGGCCTGGGCATTGGCTCTCATGTTCCGATCAGCTGAAGAGAAGGGGTGTGTGTGGGTGTGCAGGGGGTAGGGGTATAAAGAGCTGGAGTTGTCCCAACAAACTTACTCGGTGTGTTTCCTATGGCCTGCAACTTGCCTATCTCAACGAGAGGTTTGTTTGCTTTGAGTTGGAGTTAGGAGAATCCGTATTAAGAAGTCCTGGCTCCTGTGTGTTAGTTGCAGAAGAATATCCGCAAACCTTCACCATGCCTGGCGTCAACTTGGACCTCATGCCAACCTCGGAAGACCAAGCAGCTCCCCTTGGCAGCCCGGATGGCGAGTGTGCCGAGTCTGGACTGGAGGCAGTGATCGGGGATCTTCTCACCGATACCATGGTTGATGATGATAATCCAGACAAGGAGGAAGGAGGTGCTGAGGAGGAAGTGGGCAGGCTAGAACTCACTCTCCAAAGCGCCGTGCAGGGGATCCATTGCGATCTAAAGACGTTCAGCAATCGCATCGATGCGCGTCTTGAAGAAGCCGCAGCTCAGGTCGCCCCAGCTATTGATGCCATCGCTACTTTGCAAGAGGAGAATCTAAGATTACAGCTCCAACAGGAGATGCTTGTCAGGCAGATGGAGGCCCTGTGTCAGGCTCTTGGGCTTCCAAAACCTCAACCTCAACTTCAACATTATCAAGACCCTGAGCCTCCAAACAATGTGCAGTCTGATACCAGTTCTGAGCCCGTCCCACATCCACCCACTTTTGCCCTCCGCCGCTCTTCCTCCACGTCTTCGCAGACCGGTTGCTTCTCCCGTAGCAACAGCACGGTATTGTGCTTGCGTATATGATCATGTGGTTTCTCTTTATGCTATTAAGTTACACCACCGTGTCCTATTTTGGCACATTGAAGAGATGTAAGGCAATTTTGTTTCAAATTAATCTGCAGGTTTATTTTTATTCTTATGGTAAATGAGTGGAAGAATTGGCTTTAAATATTTGTATATACAAAGACAGCAATGATAAGGGCACTTTTCCTGTAAGGGCACCATTGCGATGCAATTCACTCATGTGGCTAAAGCGACTGTGCATTTGCACTCTATTATAAGAGGGTTGCGTTGACTAGCCACATAGTCCAAAAAAAGCTTGCGAGTGCTGTCCCTAGATAAGACCAGCTGTCGGAGTAAGGGTTGACCTCTGTGCCCGCTTTTCATGCATAACTCCCTTTGCTGTCCAAATCACATACCACTATGGTCTACAGCTTCATCCTGCCTAGTGCTCAGTCCTGTACATTGTAATCCTTTAAATCAGAGCTGTGGCCAACACACCAGATTCGCCCCACGAAACGTAGTTGCATTAATGTGGTAGTTTACAGCCTGTACAGTTCATCATGTTTGTGCCAAACCTGGGCTTATACGTGTTAAATGTGTCGGTGTAAATTCTGGATCATCTTTGCAGCAGTGCATTTAACGTTCCTTTAAATATTATAAGGAGAGACCTATCCCAAGTCATTTACATCTAGGCTAAAACGTGAGTGATAATTTCAAAATGAAAAGTAGATTTGCTTTTCTAAATGTCAGTTTTGACCTTTTCAGGAATCTCATGATGTAGGACCATTTAATAAAGCAGCTGTTAGTTTATGGCCTCTGCATGCAGCTCATCCAGTTTTCTAGCTAGTCCAAAGAGATTCAAAACTGATACATTAAATGGTATTAAAAATTCCCTGAAAAGGAATCCTTAATTAAAAGTGGTAAAGCGTACAATATCTAGCTTGTGTGGGATTTGTATGAAAAAATTCTTTTTTTTTTTTTTTTGATGGCATATGCAATTAGGTGAACTATTCTTATTATACACTGCTTTGATCATTATAAAAACCTACTGGATTTAATAAAAAGATTAGATTAGGCTGACTGATATGCATTCATGGTGAACTTCAGTGACCACAAGAGCCTTTTAAACAGCCAACTCTTACATAATATCTCCGGGAGACTCCACAGAGACACTTCATTCAGTTAAAAGGGCTTGTTTTGTCTTTTTCCGCGTGTGTAATATAAAATAAATCTTATATATATTAATATAAATATATATATATATATTAGTTGCCATATATAAGATTTTTCTACAGCAAGAGGCAGGCTATTTTTACCTTGTTGTTGGGAGCTGCCGTTTGTGTTTAGTGTCATTGTGAGACGTGTGTCCACCGAGACTGGAATAAATCTGCAGTGTTGTAGCAGAGGACCAAAAAAAACAACCCCAAAACATCCTGTAGTATATGCCAGGTGACGATTCACGGCACTCTATAAAAAGACAGCCAGTTCTAGTCGAGAGGCTTGTCATCTGTATGTATAGAGTTTTTAGCCACTTCAAATAAATTCCCACGAATATTCTGTATCACGTGTGTGCTTGTAGAAAGTAGGCCTCTTCTGTTTATAGCTGGGCTTCGTCTTCCGTGTTCTCTTGTCATCGCTGGAGAGAATCACTATATCCCCAAGCTCTTTCTGTTTATCACACACACAGAGACAAACGTAGAGTTGCCAGTTCATCAGGTACTAGATAAACAAACTTTACCCTAATAACCTGATAACTCTGTGTATGTTTACCAAAGAGTCGTGCCTTCTAATATTACTGTAGTTGTTGTTAAAGCATTTTTGTGGTTTTTAAAGGGCAACGTCTGGTGACTAGTTTTGTACAGTTGGGTGTCATTAGATTGACCAGTGTAGTTACATACAACAGGGTTTTAGCTTTATTGTAGTATTAGACCATGGCCTGTTTGTGCTGGCGTGAGGATTGAGACTAGATTTTTAAAGATTTTTAGATTTTGGTACCAGTGTGTAATTCTACTATATAGCAGTGTAGTGATGTATGGAAATAACAGAGTAATATATAAATATTATAGAGTAATATAAATATAACGCAGTCGCTCTGGATAAGGGTGTCTGCTAAATGCTGTGAAGGTAAATACTACAGAAGGTTTTAAAAAGTCTGAGTGCACTACCAAGTGGACTTATTTTTTTTTTAAAGCATTGATCAAAAAGTAATCTTGTACTATTATAAAAAATACACCATTTTGAACTGAATCTTGACAAACTTTGTATTTATTATAACTGAGTTCTTGGTAGTGGTCTGTTACATGTTCTCAACACCTCTTTTATTGTTGACTGTGTCAACTGTACCATGCTTGTAGAGTAGCTCCTCGTTAGGTTTATTTCTGTGCCGTCTCTCAGTAAGTTATAATAAAATGTATATTGAGATTATCTTTCCAGAGTTTTGTATAACTTTAGCTCTACAGTTATTTTTCTTAATGAAATGGCATCAACAAACTCAAACCATTTCAGTCACCATTCTTTTCTGCAAATTGACTGACCGGTTTAAAACGTATGGGTCACCTTCCTGTCCTGCTTTACGCTCTGTCGCCTCGTGTCACGACTTATCAACTCTCCGCTCTCAAAGCACCCTTCATCCCACCTGGCAGGACAGGGAGTTCCTGGTTGATGTGGAAAGCGGAACCGGCTTAGTGAGGGAGAACTGGAGTAGGAGAGCAGGTCATTCTCCCAGGGACATTCACAGAAATCAACGAGCTCTCATGCCTGTCTAAATGTCAGCTTGCTTCCATGGCTTTTGTGTAAACACAGCTGTAGGGATGGATCACATACAGAGACAATCCCCCTAGACCCTCCATGCGCACACACACATACACACATACCATCCAATTTTTCCATCTCCTTCTTTCTTACTGGTTTTATCCTCTCAGGAACTATTACTCTTGGGGTTTGTTTTTTTTTTCTTTCCTGCCACTACCCCCAATGAACCATCAAACTTGAGCAATTTGTCGTTTATCAAAGCTGCCTCTCTTGTGAAATACCCAGAAATTATCAAAATCAAACAAATGGAGTTGAAAGCTTTCTCATGACCAGAAACCATTAATTTATTGTTTATTCATAAGCATTTATTTTCCGACTCGGTCCTCCACAGATGGAAACGGACCCTGCGTTTACACTCGAACCTGCTCTCCAGACAGCCAGCGAAGCCCCAGTCGTTCATAACGGTTCATCAGTGACCCAGCTGAAAAGAGAAGTGCGCAGTGGCACACTGACCTCAGAGCAGCTTGAGGCCATCGAGGATGAGGAGATCCTGGACAAAATGGTAGAAGTTAAGATTTCCATCCAAAGCATGCATGAAATGTATTACACTACTGAGTCTACTAGCCCGGGACTGATTTTTGGTGCTGGTTTTATTTTTGCTGTCACAGCTTGACGACTCCAAAGATTTTGAGGAGAGAAAAATTATTAGGGCAGCCATGAGAGAGCTCCGAAAGAAAAAAAGAGGTAAGAGTCTCTCACCGTCTCTCTCCGCATTTTTGCTCTTCTCATATCCTCTCCTTTTTGTTTATTTCCCCATATTCCACTATTCATTTTCCTTCTCTGCCTGTAGAGGCCCGGTTGGGATGTTCACAGGAGGAGCTAGGTAGGATCATGGCTCAACGTGTGCCTTTTGACCGAGTTTGTACAAGGTTTTTTGTTATTGTGTGCATGTGCCTGCAGTGTGTTCTCATCTGGCACCCGTGTTTAGACAGTGTGGTAATGCCATTTTAAAATTGCAACTGCATGACCAATATATTATTTATCATATTGGCACAAACGTTTTTGAGTGTTTTGCATCACGCAAGCGGGAGTTCCCACTTGACTCTCTGCACGTTTTGTGGTGTGTGTTGGTCCTCTGTATCCACACCATGGTAGAATTGTCACACTGCCAACGAAAGCAAGGTGGTGTCAGAAACTTAATAGTCTCATAGAAGCTCAATAGTCTCATAAAAACACCCCTTACAAGTCCTATTAATACTTTTGGCTGTTAAATATTGAACTGTCTGGATCCCATCTTCTTTATTTTTGGGGCTTTGATGACTTTAATTAAATGAAAAGTGTACAGGTAAGATGGTCAAGCTCTCTTGAAGGGGAATTTCTGGCATTAAACTAGCATGTTAATGTTATTCGTAATGTTCGTAATGATAATTCGTAATGTTCGTAATGAGAATGTTCTATAGTATTCTGTAGCATATCTCAATCTCAGCAGAATTTGGCATGAAATTCATCAATTTAAACAATCAGGCCAACAAATATAGGTTGTAGCCTTTCAAGATTTACTCCTACCTCCACAATGCATCATTAGGAGGGGGTTTCACCAGTATTCAACTGGGAAATCTTGCTCTAGAGACTAGAAGGCATGTTTATAACAAATGTTCATTTTGGTTGTAGTGTCCCTTTTAACTAAAGTTTGTTTCAGTTTAACAGGTTTCACAAAAATGTTAATTGCATTAGAGCTGTGTTTTCAGTCCTTCTTGATATATTTGTTAGTGTGTGGATGACTCATGGTTAAACAGTGTGGGATTTTATTTTGAGGTTTCATGTTCCTCAGTGGTTGATTTTTGGGATTCTACGAACCACTTAACACTTCTCTGACCCTCTTTTCCTGCTCATTTTTGTTTTTACAGTCCATTTGCATTCCCAGGTTTTGGCCATTTATTTCTATTACATTTTACTTCACTCAGTCAATCTAATCCTCCTCTCTAGTCTCTCTCCTTTTCTCTGCTACTACTTTACGCTGTTTGTTTTCTTTCACTCAGACCAAAGGGAGAAGGAGAGGGATCTGCGACTGCAGGAGCTGCGGCAACAGAGAGACGACAGAGCTCAGAAGAATCGGCCAGGCACAGGCGAGGTGGTGGTGAAGAAGGTTGAGAAGTCAGCCGATAGCAACAGCCTCAGCAAGATCACTAAGACCAACCGCTTCGCCCAGTCAGGTGACATTTCAGTCAACTGGCATGAGCCTACTGAACCTGATGACAATGAATCAGTGCCAGCGGGGACAATTTTAGCATGATCTCATCAGCATAATTATAACTAAGTTTAATTTACTATTATATTTAGGATATATAAAGGATTCCTTTTTAGGACGTTTTCACACTTGGCCCGAAAGCTCGATTTCCTACCCAGGATTTTGGGTTTGAGAAAGGGTGTCGTCATCGCAGGTTTTTTTCTACACACAGATGAATTCCTTCTTAACCGCCGATTGATTGCTCAATTTTATACGTTAATTCAATTAAATTTGACAACATTGTCACAAAGCAGCTTAACAGAAATCCGGATGTAGATCTAGATCCCTAATGAACAAACCAGAGGCGACAGTAGCAAGAAAAAACTCCGAGACAACATGAGGAAGAAACCCTGAGAGGAACCAGACTCTAAGGGGAACCCATCCTCTTCTGGGTGACACCAGATAGTGGGATTATAAATAATTTCAGTAGACATAGAGAAAAGGCAAACGGCACTAAATGTGTCGAAAGGATACGGAATGTTTCACACTGTAAATAGAAGTCCTGGGATGAATGTAGGATAGTCTTTCTGCTTACAACAGCAGTTCTTAGGAAGTGCAAGTCTTTAGGGTATGGAAGAGATTATCCACGGTAGCAGGAGATGAATCATCATGCAGAAAGCCGAAGAAGCAGGAGTAACACTTGTGTTGTGCATGCAATTTTGGCAAAGTGGGAGAGAATAGACACATGACATTATTTACTTTTCTTATTCATGTTTATTTAATTAATGTATTGTTTATTTAATAAGTGTTTCTTTATTTTTGCTTGACACTGGTAAACCGTTCAGGTGAAGCCTTTCAGTCAAAGTTGCTTGGCTATATACAAAAATAGTCACTTGTGTTTGAATGCCATCTTTGCTCCATATGTCGAGAAGGAATTTCGGAATTGAATTGAATCCAAGGCCTCTGTTTTTAAGTGGACCCGAGATCTGTTCCCTTTTAATGCGCCTGGGTTTGTAAACCGGTTTCACACTTAACCAAATGTACCAAACTCTGTGTGTATATATATATTTTTTTTTAAAGAAAAGAAAAAAAAGAGGAACAAAATTATGCTTTGCTGTGTAAATTTTTCATAGAACAGTTTGCTAACATCTTGCAAGGTAGAACAAAATGAATTAAAAGATTAATTAGTGCTATAAGAACATGCAGTATTATTAGTGTTATAAGAAACCGTAATATCAGTGTCATAAGAAAAGCATGCTTGCTATTACCTTTGTATATAACGATACTATTTAAGAAAAAAACTAGTATTTTTAATTTAGTGTGTCTCTGTACTTTGAGACAATGTCATGCTGCTCTGTATTGTAAATGAGTTGTAATCTGTATGTATAGATGATGGCAGCAGGATGACCCGTAGCACCATCATGGAAACCACTTGCACACAGAAGTCCGACAGTGAGTCACCCAGCTTTTTTTATTCGCATTATTCATTCTGAATTTAAGAATGTTTAACATTCTATCAAACCTCTTAAACCTCTTTTTACATTTCTTATTCGGTTCCAGGGGCGACTATGCAGACTAAATCCTACAGCAGCTACTGCTCTTCCTCCACTACAACCAAGAAGATTGGAAGGTGAGTGGTCCTCCACATGTCAGCCGAGACCTAATGCAAACACACATGAACCCTTAAAATTACATTAACCCTGGTGTTTTAGTTTAGGCAACTTTATTGTGATAGTGACGGTCATTGATCGTGAATGTCATTCTCTCAGCGTGTTTGATCGTGAGGACGATTCCTCGCGCAGTGGAAGCAGCATGGCGGCGCTGGAACGCAGGCAGGCAGAGCGTAAAAAGGAACTCATGAGGGCTCAGACGCTGCCTAAAACCTCCACCTCGCAGGCCCGGAAAACCATGATCGAGAAGCTCGATAAGGACGGCGGAAGGTGAGCACTGTCTCTGATGCTTCTCAAATAATTTATCATACTTGTGGGTTGGAAATTAGTTTTTAGCCATTACCGCTTTCCCCCTCAGAAGTATAGCTGCGTTAAGTGTAATAAAACGTGCAGAGAAACATGAATGCAGACAGTTTTAAACGTGTCAGAAATTGTGTGAAGGAGCAACCTAAATTAATCTAATTTAAACCTAAATGGCAATTAAATTAATATGAGAAGTAATTGGGCGGCTTTGCGACCCTTATGTTTTAAGTAAAGACGCGTGTATTTAAAAATAAAATATATAAAAAATTCAATACAAATTGGAATGAGGTCTTGTGTAGTTCACCTCAATTTGTTTAGATTTGCTTCAATTAAATTCTACCTACAGGTTTATTTAATGATATTTTATTTTTGTGTCGCTCTCAGCAGCAACTCACCAGTTGCACAGGTAAAGGTCCAGCGCTCCACTAGCTTCGGGGTCCCTAACGCTAACTCCATCAAGCAGATGCTGCTGGACTGGTGCAGAGCGAAGACTCGTGACTATGGGGTGAGGAGCTCCTAGGTCTTCTCAAGTGTCGCTCTCAAGCACTTTTGCTGCTATTAGTGGTTGGAAAATCTCTATCCAATGTTCCCTGATTGTGTGTGTATATACACACACTCACTGAGCACTTTATTTGGAATCTGTACACCTTCTCATTCATGCAATTATCTAATCAGCCAATCGTGTGGCAGCAGCGCAATGCATAAAATCAT
>JAOUQW010000026.1:11811509-11823344 GCA_028565825.1 Olivaichthys viedmensis
GTTTGCATTTCCCTTTCTATTGTGATGTAAGTATTCTCTGATAACTTTTATAACCCTTTAATAACTGCCTTTTTCTGTTGATTTTCTTGGATTTGGATTTTGAATTTTTTTTATTTATTAAAATTTAAAAAAATTTATTTTAAATTTGGATTTTGGATACACCTTCATTCTACTTTTTTACTTCTTGTATTCCTTTTTTTTTTTTTTTTTTTTAGATACATTTTATTTAGATACATAAAAAATTGTGTCACCCAGGAACCATGCGGGATGCACATTTTTGCACTTAACTGTATATAGCATTAAAAATGATATATCTTTCTTCAGGGTCAGTACCAGTCTTAAGCATGTAAAGCTAAGTCTATTTTTTAGAATTACCCATTGCAGGTGTCTTCTGGATGAGACACAAGTGCAGCAGAGTGCATATAGTATGCGGAGTGGCAGAGGTGAGCAGGAAGTCAAGGATCTGCTTGCCGTACTTGTCCAGGAAACCGTTGCACTGCTCTTTGTAGTGAGCAGGCAAGTGGTCACAGATTTTCTCCAGAAGCTTCACCACACTTTCCTAAGAGAGAGTTTATATGATCAGCTTTCAGTGTTAAGACTGGTGTATTGTTATACGCACTAATTGTTTTTCAGAGAGAAAACTAAATGCTCAGCAATGGTTTTCCAAAAGAGCTTGTGGAAGTCTTACTTCGGTTCTCTCTTTTGGTAGCATGTCTTCCAATTTTTTGATGAGAAAAAGGCAGAAGGTGCACTGCGGACTGATCTGTAACTGTGTTAGCAGAATGTCACAGGAATATTTGTTAAAAAAGGATATTAAAATTCAAGTACCTGTATAAAAATGTAAAAAAAAGAGCACACAGACATTGTTATTCCTAAACGCAGCTGCATACCTCGTGACTAGTTCCTGTCGAAGGCTGCACTTGGATGAATCCACCTGCCTCCAAACCAACGTTGAGCCACTCTGGAGCTTTGTCTTCTGGCTGAATGGCACACAGTCCAAGCACCATGCACATCTCCCCCTCCTTATGCGTCTGCAGCACAAATAATACACCTTATTTGATTCTTTTATCCTTCTGTTCCATATTAACAATGGTTGTACTGTTGACCCAGGCAAAATCTTTTGATTTTATAGCACTACAATTGTAACATTTATTTAATAAATACTTAATAGCTGTATGGGCTGTGAACTTACAGTGAAGGCAATGAAATCTTGTATGACTGATGGCAGATGCTTTTTTACTAAATCCATACACTCTTTAACAACTGGCCCATTGGGGAGACGACGACAAAGCTCATTGAGAGACTCTTGGATCAGGTCCTGTAAAGGAGAGTGTGAGACCGTAGCTGACTCTTAGTTTAATAAGATTCCTGGCGATGAGAAAGTTGTTCTCTAAACATGTTCAAATAGGTCATGCCACTTACTTGCATTTCCTTAAAACAAGAACCGACAGTGAGACATTTTCACTTCTGCAAACATGACATTGTTTCTAGAAAGGGTTTGTTCATGGGCAGTTATCATGAACACACGTGCACACACACTCACCTGTGTATCTGGATGGGAGAGCATGCTCGAAAAAAGCTCTATGATCCTGGTGCAGTCAGAGCACATGTTTTTGGTCTATAAGGCAATGAGAGCTAAATATTAATTGGTCCTACATATACAATGAGTTTATTAAAGTACATCAATAATATACTGACAACTATTGCTTTTATCCATATGCACCAGAGTGAGAGTTTATTGGTAATGGATAGGTGTATCTAATTAACTAGCAACTCAGTGTATTTCTGTATAATAGTCTGCTTGCAAACTTCAGCTGTATATGATTAATGCATTTGAGGAAATCTAATAGTGACTAGTGCAGTAATTCTTAATTTGTGTACAAGTGACATACATGCAAGTGTGTATATATATAGTCAATATCAACCTACTTGTGTACCTTTCTGTACATTCATGTGAATGAGTGTGTACACTGAATAAATAAATTGCTTGTATACTATATTTTCCCACGTCTATCTACAAAGTACTGCATGCTGTCAACAAGCAAAAATACACTTGTGTAGCACTTCATAGTACAGTCATATTTCTGATAAGATGGCAAAGTTTCACAACCCTTTTTCAGGTCCAGAAATAATGTAGAAGTGTGGCAGCGGTGTAGCACCCGCAAAGGTTTCAGCTCTTCATTATTTTATTCTATTTCTCTATAAACATTTCAATACCCATATTTTTAATTCTTACTTATAACCACACCAATTAATGTAAAAGAAGTGAAAGCTTGCTCAGTCCCTCTTCATTACTCCTGCTCTTATATGACAGACATTAATGAAAGTTTATAGATATAAACATGCTTTTTATGATATAATTTATTTTTCTGCAAAGCAATGCCAATTTAATTTTAAATGTGTTCGTTTAAGCAGAAGCTGTTCCTCATCTAAATAAATTCAGCTAATTCATTCTGATAGACTGAGGACTATGATGTAGCATATATTAAAATATATTGCATTTTATACGAGGAAAAATTATTTAAGAAATTGATGCAGACCTTGCAAATCCTTTTTAAGGCCAAACTTTTACCCACATACTTGGATATCAAATATGCCATTACCTTTATATCACACCTTAATCAACAAACAATGGGAAATGACTCATTTAAAGCTATATCCATGATCTGAGTTATTACCAAGAGCGATGACAAAAATCAGTTACCATTGAAAGATTTGAGGTTTTCAGGGTTGGAGAGTAAGGCCCGATGATTCTTGTCTGCCCTGTAATGAAAAAGAGTTCTTCAAGGGTGTTTCAACATTTATATTCAGTTATGAAATAACCCTTTGGACATAATTCGACTGAAGGAAGGAATAAGAGGTACATGAAAACAGAAAGAATGAAAATAATTAAAATTGTTGACCGCAAAAAATGTGAAGTGGTTTGCATTTAGACCAAACAGTCCATCAAAAGGCGCAAATGGTCAATGGCAAATCTTTTTCTGCGCTTTTATTATTCCATATATAACCCCTTTGGCCATTATAAGGATTCTTTTGAAATTACAATATCGTCAGAAGCACAAACGTACGCATATCTATTTTTATTTTTGTTTATATCCATGTTAATTCTCCTCGTTGATTATTAACATGTGCAGACTGTGAAAATGCCCAAGTCTAAAAACTTTTCAACAAATCATATTAATGAGGCTTTTTTGTTGTTGTTGTTGCCGTTTTCAATATTTAATCCACAACTTCCACTTCTAACACCAGCTTAGGAACCATTTTTTAAGACTGTGTATATATAGGAAACTAATAGTAAAAGAAAGATCAGAAGGATAGAAGAAACATTCATTTGAAATCTTTCATCAGCATTGGGAGGAGTCCAAAGAGAAATGCATTTGCCTTGATAACACACACAAAGCATCAGGACTAAAAGCTTAAAGGCTCCAAACCATCGCGATTAGGTCACAGATATAAAAACAGAAAAATAACAAGGGAGAAAGAAAAAGCTCAACGAGCAGGTTTGCCAATACAGATATTGATTAATGATGTATTATTATTGGTTATTTCATTTTCGCGTGTCGATGATCATCATAACAGTCAACACGGCCGAGCTGCAAGCCTTCCTCTTACCCGGTGACAAGGAGCAGGCGAAGATGAACAAGCAGATCGCAGGCACTGCAGGCATCATGAAGTGCTTTAACGCACCAGGGTGAATGAGCGTCAATATGAGCGCTGCGCTCCTAAATACAACACGGCCGAGGAACAGGGAACAGGGCGGAAGAGGAACGAGAACTGTCCGTGTCTCGTGCCTCAATTCTAGCCAATCGAAGGCAGCCTATATCAAGCCCGCTAAATTAAATACAATCTCAGAAACAGTGTGATACTACAGTATTGACCTCTGTGAAGCTGGCACCCCATCAAAAAGTGAATAGAATAGAATTCATGTCATTCCTCTGTGCTGGTTTGTGCTGGTTTGGTTTGTTCTGGTTTGATTTGTGCTGGTTTGGTTTGTTCTGGTTTGATTTGTGCTGGTTTGGTTCGTGCTGGTTTGGTTCGTGCTGGTTCGTGCTGGTTTGATTTGTGCTGGTTTGGTTTGTTCTGGTTTGGTTCGTGCTGGTTCGTGCTGGTTTGATTTGTGCTGGTTTGGTTTGTTCTGGTTTGGTTCGTGCTGGTTTGGTTCGTGCTGGTTTGGTTCGTTCTGGTTTGGTTCGTGCTGGTTTGATTCGTGCTGGTTTAGTTCGTGCTGGTTTGGTTCGTTCTGGTTTGGTTTGTTCTGGTTTGGTTTGTGCTGGTTTGATTCGTGCTGGTTTGGTTTGTTCTGGTTTGGTTCGTGCTGGTTTGATTTGTGCTGGTTTGGTTCGTTCTGGTTTGGTTCGTGCTGGTTTGGTTCGTGCTGGTTTGGTTCGTGCTGGTTTGGTTCGTTCTGGTTTGATTTGTGCTGTTTTGATTCGTGCTGGTTTAGTTCGTGCTGGTTTGGTTCGTTCTGGTTTGATTTGTGCTGGTTTGGTTCGTTCTGGTTTGATTTGTGCTGGTTTGGTTCGTGCTGGTTTGGTTCGTGCTGGTTTGATTTGTGCTGGTTTGGTTCGTGCTGGTTTGATTTGTGCTGGTTTGGTTCGTGCTGGTTTGGTTCGTGCTGGTTTAGTTTCTGAGATATTATAACGGCTATATTTCAGTGCAAGTCTATGGTCGAGAGTGACGTGACAGTGCATTAAACCCCACTCCACTCAAAACCAAACCAAAAGTAAAACCAAGTTACAGTCATGCATTTGTGCTGATTTGTGCTCTCCAAAAATAGTTTGTGTCTGTTTGATTTTTTTTTGGACATATTACACATTTAATTCACTGTGACGTCACTCTCGGCCATTGACTTACAGTGAAATATAATGCTATAATATCTCAAAAACCAAACCGGCACAAACAATCATTTTTACATCGCACAAACACAGCACAAACAACAAATGACATTTGTTTTATTTCATTTCTTTTTTATAAGGGGAGTACTACTTCACGGAGGTCGTGATTTTGGTTTAATATTGGCAAAGCGAGATGCGTAATTTGGGGACCACTCCTATAGGCAAAGGCCTTGCAGAGAGCCTTGTTTTTAGACTCACGTCTGTTTTAAGCAGCGTTTCAGTTCACAAGAGCTCTGTAAGACGCGCGTAAAATGCAGGCCAACGTTCAACTAATTAAGCACAGTGTCGCGTGCAATATGGATCGGTCGCTAAACGCTTTGGGAACTCTAGGTTCTACTGCTCCAGTGGGAAAATGTTGGGTAGTAGTGCACCACCGGCCGTTTCAGTATATCTTCTCGCAGTTTTGCGCGCGCCGAATGAAATGAGTCGTATTTGACACCTGTGCCTTAAAGGTTCTGTGTAGAACCCTACAGCAGAGTGCTTCCCTATCAGAAAGGGTTTTGAGTAAGAATCCTTTTAGGAAGCTAAGAACCCTTGACAATCCAAAGAACCCTTTGAAGAACCCTTTTTCTAAGAGTGCACATACATACATAGAGTCAACTCCAGAATTATTATTACACCCATCCTGGAAAAAAAAGCACCAAAAAAAAAAAACGATATATAAAATCATTCAAACATGCCATGAGTGATCATTTGAGCTATACGTTGCATAGTTTTGCTTTAATACTGTATGCCCCGACATCTTTATATCTACATTTCTTTACTTTTCAAAGCAACTTGTTTGGCTTTTTTTAAACTTGATTTCAGATTCGTTTTTAGACTTGGCTTGTATTCCTATATGTGAGCGCGTTTGTCCATCTCCAAGTCAAGCCATCTTAAATGCTAGCTTCGGCAATATTTAGATGCTGTAGATATCTAAAGGTTTTCGCGTCGTCTTCGTCGTGTTCAACTGGGCTGACGATATAAAAATAAAGATGTCTAGGAACCTCATGCGCCTTTTAATTACGCAGCAATTTGTCATGCTTATTTAATGCCCGTTGGCGATTAGGTGCAGTTTGTTGGCTGAATTGCGTTGCTTTGTCTTTGGGTGGCCTCGTTTCAAAGGAAGTCCGCCTCGCGCATATAAAAGCCTGCACAGTTTCGAGAGACGGTGAACTTGACAGCTCGTCTCTTGTTCCTCCTCAGATCTGCTTCAAGGATCAGAGGGATTCTTCGGAGGCTGCAGGATGACAGGGGTCATCAAAGGCCACCTGGACCCTTTAAAAGCTCCGTGCAGGGCCTGGACTCCCCACAGGACGAGTAGTGCTGAGAAGAGCTCATTGCGCGGCTTTGTAGACAACAGCAGCCTTTCGTTCCGCAAAGACCTCGCTCATATAACGTGTTTAAACGATGCGGCCGCTCACACTTGCTTTGGCGCTTGCTCTAGCGAGCCTGGGCTGCTTGGGGATCCAAGTGCGCGGTCAGCAAAAGGCGAGACATCATGCGGGACCAGGGTACAGCGTTGGGGCGTACCATCCTCACAGGTATCCCCTGTACATGCTGCAGCTCTATCGAGACTCCAGATCAGTGGACGCGAGGAAGACAGCCGATGACAGCCGGGCTTTGCACCAGCCAGACGCCGTACTGAGTTTAGTCGCCAAAGGTAGGCACGACGCTTCTTCAGTTATAGCAGGCCATGACGTCAACGTGCATGCATTTAGAGACAGCAACATGTCCAGGTGTGTGTGTGGGGGGGAGAACCGTGTCGGATGAACTCTAATCGCACTAAAACGACACCTGCAGCGTTGATTTCACTCGTGCAGTGCTCATTTATTTATTTCACTCTTGCATCGGGGACTGTGCTGCGTCATTCATTCATTTATTTCATCGTGATCAAAAGGTTCTGGGGCCAAAACGAGCTTGCGCTTGTTAAGACGAGCACCTCGGAGCTAATATCATTTAAATGTCTAGACTGTTTTACGGATGTAAAATAATGCGCAAATGAGACATTTCAAACGCGGTCACTTTGGGCAAGCTGTGACGTGGCAGCGGAGAAACGTCGTGGACCTCCTCGCTCACTTGTTATCGGCTTTTGTCTGATCCTCCCCTTTTAACAGCTCGCTAGTGTCACTGCTTGTTCGACTTTAAAGACTTGCTCCGTTTTATGTGCGGGTGTGTGTATTAGCCCATCAGACGTCTGTTCCAGTGGGAGGTTCAATACACATCCCACCCCGGGTCGCCCTCCGCCTTCCTCTGGCGCGCTTTGCTCCTGCAGAACCTGTAGGCCATTAGCTACGTTCATGTTTATTGCTCTTGGTTTCTCCGGGTTAATGGTTTGACTGTCTTTCTGCCTTTAACGGCCGCATGCTTTTTCTTTCCACCAGATTGCCATCAGGTCGGCGAGAGGTGGGAGGTCACTTTCGACATGTCCTCGCTTACCGGCAGCCAAGAAATCCAGCTTTCCGAGCTCCGCGTCCGCGTCCCTGCGTTCTCCGCGTCCGCGCGCGCTGTGCTGCAGCTCT
This sequence comes from Olivaichthys viedmensis, assembly GCA_028565825.1. Taxonomy (NCBI): domain Eukaryota; kingdom Metazoa; phylum Chordata; class Actinopteri; order Siluriformes; family Diplomystidae; genus Olivaichthys; species Olivaichthys viedmensis. The sequence continues at coordinate 11,818,906 of JAOUQW010000026.1, forward strand.
ACCACGCGCGTAACAGCGCAGCCGGGGAGCGCGCGTTCCTCGGCAGCATCGCAGCTGCCCCGGGACTCGTCTCCTCCTCCTCCTCCTCCTCCTCCTCCTGGAAGGTCTTCAACGTAACTGACCTGCTCAAACACTGGCTGCGTCAAGAAGGCGAGGAGCAGTGGCTTGCAAACGAGTCGGCGGACACGAAAGACACGGTGAGCGCCGTGGAGGAGGGCAGCGGAAATGACGGGATTGAGCCGTTTCCACGCCGCCAAATCCATCACCTCACCACAGACCGAGTGATGATTGTGGTGTTCCTGAAGAACGCGCAGACCCAGGGTCACCAGAGCAGTGCTACTTTAATGCAAACCGTGCAGCACTCCAAATACGTCATCCTGGACCGACCCGGCATCCACAGTCGCCGACGCAAGAGGAACCGGATGGAGACGGGACACGTTCGGGAGGTGGCGGGGGAAAACGTTACCATAACCGGATCAGCCACCGAGTCCGTGCCGAGACCGCAGTGCAGGCGCGTGGACATGTGGGTGGATTTCGACCAGATTGGATGGAATGAGTGGATCGTGCACCCGAAGCGCTACAACGCGTACCGATGTGAAGGAGAGTGTCCGGTTCCGCTCGACGAGTCTTTCAAGCCTACGAATCACGCTTACATGCAGGTAAGACAGAGTCGGTTATCTGTCCTATGTCAGCGATTTGCCTTTTACTCATCACTTCATCAGTGGCCTACGCAATGAAGCGAAATAGTTCTCGTGCGTTAAAGTTCTACACATTTTTGCCTGAGATCGGATTGCATGTTTGGTTGTCAAAGATGAACTTGACTGGAAGGGGACACTGAATGTTTTAAATGCAACCTTGTCTTATTATTAATTTTTTTTTTTTTTTTTTTGCGTGACAGAGTCTGCTGAAGCTCTACCATCCGGAGCGCGTTACCTGTTCGTCGTGCGCGCCCACGCGCCATAGCTCGCTCTCCATGCTGTATTACGAGGGCGATGACGTGGTTCTGCGTCACCACGAGGACATGGTAGTGGAAGAGTGCGGCTGCCAATGAAACTACTGGACTTTGAAGGACCCCGCTGCCACTGAGAGACCCCCCCTTCCCCCCCCCAATTTTATCTCACCTTAAACACACACAATTTCCTCGGCTTTAATGACATCATCTTAGATGAATTTGTGACAAGTAACTAAATGAAGCAAATCTGACGATTCAATGGATCCAATGCCAAAAGCCACTAGTTAGCTGTGAGAATTTAAATATTTAATATTTAAATGGAAACCTATAATGTTCAATATGTAATTTTGGAACTGGAATAACTTCTAAGTGTACAAAATGTATATACGAATAGTTCATGTTTAAAAAGATGTATTTTTAATACAAAGATGTGCTTTGTAAATGTTTCTAAGCTTTTATATTTTTGTTATCAAAAGCTCTTATATATATTGTATAAAGTGTGCAAAATGATTTAAAATGAATACATTTTTGTGAACAATCATAATTAAATAAATAAAAAAAGATCTAAAAAAAACTTCTAATAAGTGCCTTAAAATCATATACTCTGATCAATTTGCTAACTGACCCAGCATACGAGTTCTCATCAACAGTAATAATACATTTCTAAGAACATTTTTGCAAGATTATCTGGTATTAAAAGACAATAAACTACAGGGGAGTGTCATCATTCATGATCATTTATCATGGCTTCAATATAATTCAATTCATTTTAATAATTTCATTTTAAAGTCATTTTAAATAAGTAGCCCTTCACAGGTGTATAGCAGAAAAATAACAAACGTATAACAAATGCTTTTTGGTTAGCTCATGTGCAGAGAAATACACAAAACATGAGATATTGAGACTTGAGATATGACCTTTGAAATATTTATAGAAAGTTGTATGAACTATTCCAGTATCACATATAAGGCAGCCTTATCTTTGGCTGTCTATCTCAGTGACTGACTGGTGCAGTTATTTGTTTTTTTCTTTTCCTAAGGCATATTCTATTGAGTTTGTGTGTCAGTCACTGATATTACTCTTTCAAACTGATAGGAATGGCTTTGACCCTAAATATCCCACCTGACAATGACTAGTGATAGGGGTTGTCTTAAGCTTCAGGCATTTTTAGTGCAGATGTTTATAAGCTGTAGTGTAAAAGACTGTGTGAGACTATATGACAGACGTTGCACACAGTTTCACAAGCAGTTTGGTGTTTATTTGAAAGAGGTGGAAAAAGGAAGACTTGGCCATGCCTGTAACCTGGTCCAAACTGGAGCAGATGAACAGCAGCAACAGCAGGTTTATCAGGTATCCATCAGACACGCCTTGGCAAAAATGACTGTCTCAGACCGTATTTAGTTATGAGAGCATGCAGTTCAACCAATATCAAATCATTTATTTGACTTCTTTATGTGTTTTTGTTTGATACACATTTAAACGTTTCAAATGTATTATTTAATTTAATTTATTATTTCCCACACCAACAATCCCCCTGTGTACACATAACTATTTATAAAAAAAATTGGTAAATTTTTAATATATAAATATAATGAGTATCAGCTTGAGACTATTAGAAATATATAGTTAGATAGATAGTTTACCTAGACAATTGTAAAACTTCTTTGTTGACTAGCAGAGGAACTGATCAATGCTCCAAGCTCCAAGAAAAAGCCGTTTTATGGCAGGCCGTAATTGTCTATTTAGATAGTTAATCAGTTGCAACATTCTTGCAAGGATTTTTTTCTAGTGTAAGCTGTTGATGGAGCTGGGGAAGTTGTGTGACACTGAAGCTATGGACTGCATGGTTTATACGACAATCAGGAAAAAATACCAGGATGGAAGCAACAAGATGTCAGTGCCTGGCTATGCCAAACTATGGCTATAAGTCTGTCAAGCATGACCGGTTAACATGCTGATTGGCCCCTCTAACTCGGCCAACTGTGGCCCTGTTTAACTCCAATTGGCCTTGACTCTTAGATAAATTAGAAACAGAGTGAAAAATTGAAACCCTTGCGAACAGCGTCAATGGCCGGCCATGAAACAAAAGGTTAAATCAGTTCCACGCCCCATAAAGTATAATAAAATTGCCTACAAATTGAGGTGATAATTAACAAAGCAGAGAGATGAACAAACAAGGAAACCTTTTGAAAGTCCATGACTGGGTTTCCTCAGATCACCCAAAGCTATTTCTCTAAGGCCTATTTAGTTAAATTTGATTAGTTTAGTACAATTTTGTTTGTACAGAATTTATTTATTTTTTTTACAGAAACTCTGCGGGTGACAGTGGCAAGGAAACAAGGAAAAACTCCAATGGTTTGAAATGTTTTTTGAAAGTTGTCAGTCTCTTCAAAACAACAAAGCATTCCCATTTGCGCAGTTTCAGTGTTTAGGGTACAGAGCCAAGTGCAAATGCTGACCAAACGACTGAGACTCGAGACAATAGAGGTGGAGACGTTTGTTAATATGGAGGTGTCATTGGGGGCTGGGTGTCAGCAGCATTTGAAGGATGGGTGGTACGTTGCACATTGTAGAAAATGGTTATTACTGGAGTTGGGTGGTCTGAGGGCAGGTTATTACAGAAAGTGACAAACAGGAGCTACTTTGTGTGAGGCTGGAAATGTGTGTGTGAGGCTAGACGGCAATTCACTAGTTTAAGTTATTGAAACTGTGAGTACTGATGGAGCATCTGACTTCAGCGTAAGTAAATCATGAAGAACCAATTAAAACTCCAAACTTTATCTGTGCAATTTCTAACCTTCATATCCAAAAGTCATTTTTCTGCACAATTTACAATACAGTGCACTGTATAATATGTTTAGACACATGTTGTGGACTTATGCAACATAAATGTTATGATTAGAGGATTTAAATCGTGCATATTCTCATCCTCTGTGACATTGTGGAAAACAGTTGTGACCACATTATCTGACTTTGTGCTTTTTTTGGGGGGGGGGGTTGTAACAGAGAGTCATTATGAGGAGTAAGTGAAAATATCGAAGGCAATATTTTTGAAGAATCATATAAAATGTAAATAACATACATGCTTACGGTTATTATCTTCATGACTAACTAATTTGCAATTTGAATGCCATACTAAACATTAAAGAGTCATATTGAATTGAGACAGAAATGATAACACAAAGCCATTTGTGAGTATTCATTTCTTTATTAATCCTGTAAATGTTCATTTTTTCAGCTGGTGTACAGGGTGAGTCATCTATACATATATCTCAGGTCAGATCGGTTCTGATCCATAGACCTGTTGTATAGGTACCATTTCATTGTTTTTCCATTTCGATAGCAATAAAAATAAAATAAAATAAATGAAAAGACCCACAAGGCCTCTTTATTTCCCAGGTTGCAGGCATACCTCAGAAGTCTCAGTTGCTATAAGTACATCCATAATAGAACTGTAATCCCCAATAGTAGGTAATAAATCCCCACT
>JAOUQW010000026.1:11826657-11848210 GCA_028565825.1 Olivaichthys viedmensis
GCAACTGGAGAAAATGTGTGTGTGAATGTGTGTGTGTGTCTGTGTGTGTGTGTGTGTGTGTGTGTGTGTGTGTGTGGGTGTGCGTGTGCGCAATGTTTAGTGGCTGGCATTCTGTCACATTTGCTATGCCATGAGCAATTAATAATGCTTAGTCTTAAATCAACTACAAATTTCCAAGAAACACAATTTAAGAAGACAGGTATAGGAAGCAATACTCCAAAAATTAACATCTATTGTAGGCCAAAAGCCCTACTGTTTTCCACGGGCGAAGAGACAGCAATGGGAAATCAAACACAAAAATGAAGAAAACAAATCAAAAAGAAACAAAGACTAAAAAAACTAACATTGTCTGCATCACATGAACATATAAAACCCCACAGGCATTTCAAAAATCAATTTCAAGCAAGTATTGTCTGTTGTACTGAGCCACATAAAAGCATGGGCAGAGAAGGATATCAGCAGCATCATCATCGCATAGATTAGTTTTTGTTTTTGACTGTAACAAAAATCACACTTACAGACATAACACACAGACACACACACACGTAATATTTCAGTGCATATACTGCTTTATGCACAATACCAGTGCTGTTGCGAAGTGAGATAATATTTAGACTGAACTATTACAATCTATGGAAGACTTTAATTGGTAAGAGTTGAGGGGGAAGCATTGCTTCATTTGACTACATGTGTGCGTCAGCTTTTGCATATCTCTTATGAACCACAAACTTTTCTGAAACACAATATTCAGGGCTGAGATTCAGCCCCCCATATCCCTGAACCTATATACACACTGTGGGGGTGAACTCTTCCCTTATTTCATGCCCCTTATACCACCAGGAGCCCCATAATTCTTTGCTTGATGTGGTGTATGTAAAGGCAGGCCATGCGACAGCACTCTCGCATGCTGATACAGGGATTACAGGAAGCACTTTTTGGATGCTTTTTTTGTTTGTTTTTTGGGGTGTTTTTTTTCTAGGTTTTATTTTAATTTTATATGAAATCATGCTTCTAGCCTAGTTCTCATTGTAGGTTTGTTTTAAAAAGAAGTCATAAAAGCCATTTATTGGCACGGATGTCCTTTGCCTGGTTTTCCACTTTCTTGCGGTGCTTGGTGCTCATCATGTGTTAATGAGAGAAGGTTTGGGTGTGGGAGATAAGTCCTAGAATGAAGAAAGAAAGATTAATTTCAGATGGGACATAAGCATAAACAATATCCCTCTCATGATGCCGGTTACGTAAAGGAATGAATAAAGAATTCGGTGATAGAAAAGTATTAGGGACTCTGCATGATCTCATTTTTATTTTGCTTTTCTTTTATCAGTGCTAGCCTACATTCATTTATGGCCTTTGCAGTTTTGCATACTATTTTACATTCTTAATCAAATTTTTGGTTTGACTACTCTAATGAAAGATTGTTTCTTGAAAGATATGTGCTTCTTTAAAAAAAGAAATTCAAATGTCTTGTCACAAGTAGTATCAAACTTGCAGGTTATACTAATAAGATGCATATTTCAGGAGGTAGGGGGTTGCAGCCCTTTAAAATTCACTGACTAAAATTCACGAAAAGTCACAGTTCTGAACAGCAAGAATTAACAATGAATATAAAAAACTACATAAACCCCACATTATTGTCTTTATTTGCATTTCTAGCATTCTTCTGTGATGGTGTAGGAGAGTTGTATTGGGAAAATAAAACACATACAATGTGTTTTTTTAAGTACACTTTGGGGCAAACAAAAAAGAAAAGAAATGGCCCAAGCAATAAAGTGCATAAAATTTAGTATATGAATAAAAAGTTAACAAACAAGTTTGAGAGACAAGACTGAGGCAACATGCAACATAAGTTAATACGGAATAGCTTTTCCTTTTGATTTTTTCAAATAGTGAAGTCTTTGGGGTAAACTTGCACACAGCCTTTTACACAATGGACGTATCAATAATGTTCCATTCAGTTTTAATGGCCTCCCAGTTGGTCAGCAGTGGAAAACCTTTGTCCAGTTAATTTGTGGTTCATGTGAGACCAGATGTTCTCAATGGGGTTTAAATAAAACATACTAAATTTCATGCACTTTTTTTTGCTTTTTTTTGCCCCAGAGTGTAGAAATATACAATAAAATTAATGTAAACAAATAATTATTTATAACTCCTTGGTTGTGAGTTTAATGAAAATGTGCACTATTAATCCCAGCATCATCTCAATGATCAGAATACGGATGCTTGCTTGCTGATGCTGCACGTCTTGCTCATTTTGTAAAAGTAAGATTATTGCCTGGTCTTATTCTTGTTTTCCATCAGGTTTGTATTTAGATTATATCTGGCTCATGAATAGCCTTAGCAACCTACAAGGAAACACCACTTCTAAACAGCCATGTGTTAATAGGAAATGGTGTGTTCTGCCTGGCCAATAGTGCTGCTTATTTGTGCAATTGGACCACTCTTATTTGACCGTCAAATCATGCATTAATAATGCCACTAAAACTGCTATTCTTTTCATGCATATAATTGTGCATGACAGCTTTTCTTCACATTGCAAAATGATAAGCTGAAACACTCTTTTGCATTTCAGAGACAGAGATGGAAACTTGTTCAAAAGGTAACAAATACTACAAAAAAACAAGCGTTAGTTTCTGTAGTTTCACAAAGATGAAAATTGTCATTCAACAAATCATATAAACTCAAGTTAACATTTGCAAAATATTATGCCTTCACCTTTTTGGTATGTAAGTTGTTCCTCACGAAGGAACATTCATTTTGCTCTTATAAAGCAGCCACTTTGATAACACAGATATTGAAAACATACAGTATGCATCACAGACTGTTGTATTCAAATGGTCATTTAATCCCCATGATTAGCAGGATTAAATGAGCCAGCGGCATGCCTTTAGCCTGTACCTGGACGGCCGAATGAGCGACGCTCACTGCTTTACTCTCCGCAAAGTGGCACATTTCACTATCTGAGCCCCTCCCTTCTTCACATCCACAATATCCGGCTATCAAGAGCGAGGAAGAGGAGGAGGTGGAGTGACGAGCAGCAGAGTAGAGCACAGCAGCAGATGGAACAGTCCAGAAATTGGAGGTCAAGGAAAGGTTGGCATAAATGCAGAATGTAGAGTTAATAGAGAAAAATGTGAAAGAGGAAAGAGAAAGAGGGAGAGGCATCAGGAAAGCAGAGGTGAAGGTGAAGCCAAAAGATACATATAAGGTCAGAGATGGACATGTGAGAGATGGGGAGAGATGAGGAGATGTTGCAGTCCATAGTTAGATGGACGGTGTGGGGAAGGAAGACATGGAAAAGGGAGAGACAGAAAAGAGAAGCATCAGAAATGTCTACAGGTAAAAAAAAAAAAAAGCAGTGCTGCACGCAGAAGGACAACCACATTCATAGTTTACAGCAAAGAGAGTTTTAATGGAGCATACATGGAAACAGTGCAAAAAAGGACATAACCATGAACAAGAGGACCAAATAAACACCCACAAAGAGGAACCAGAACTGGCTAACTGACTACAGCTCTTATGATTTACCAGGATACAATTATCAGACAGCATTGATACATAGAAGGCATGATGTATAAAGACATTAATAAATTAGGCTAATGGACTAATAAATTGGGTCATTGGTTGTCATTTCCTCAGAATCACTGACTTTATTTGGAGGGTAGTTTTGGGTATGATAAAGATTTGCTTCTCCTGGATACTTGTTATTAAATACCAATTGTGTCTATACATGTACTCATAATGTTTAGGCACAATTTTGTGAATGAATACATATGCTGACCAAATAGCTGATATTGTGTCACTGGAAAAAGATCTTGTTAAGACTTTTGGTTGTGATTGGTTCCTCCTTTTGGGACAGAATGAAAATGAGGTGATGAAAAAGTAAAGCCATATGCTTGCTGGGAAAAAAATAACCATGATGCATCTGGGATGTTTTGGAAAATTCAAGCTGTCATACTCACAAAGCTACGTTAATGACTTTGTTAGGGGCCCTCAGAATTGAATTTAATGAACCCTACAAAGTCTTCATACAACCTAAAGTATGAAGTAGTGTTTGGTAGAGTTGATATATTAAGCTATTGTCTGTTAATAAGGTTGTTAATCAATCTATGGTAGTTAATTAACTCCACTTGTCCTTATTTCTTTCACAGTGTTACACTACAATCCAAATGTTGGTAATACACGCAACACAGATATAAGGAACCTAAGTGAAATTAGATTTCCTCAGTGTTGTTGATTATTACATGCTTTGCAGTCAAGTTAATAAATTAGCTTTAACATCATTTTAATATTAAAGACATCATGTTTCTTTTAAACTAGCTTTAATTTGAGAATTCTACTGTAATACCAAAGAATTAACATAAAAGCCAGACAGTGTAACATAACAGGCAATACATTTTTTCATGCCACACCAGTCTTTTATTATAGCTTATATATGTCTTGATATAATATTTTATTCATAATAATGTTTTTTTTTTTTTTTTTTAATATATTCTTCATAGTGTACTTGTGTACTTTGCAATTATGTCATACCTGGCTACATTACAAACACAGCACAAATCAAACCCCTAACTATTCATACTGGGGAGGTTTCACAGTTATGAACCGACCTAAAGCAAGAAATGTTAAACTCTCTTTCAAGTCAAATAAAGATTATATTCAGTGCGCTACATTTTAACATGCCCAGCTTATCTACTGCACCTACTGCACTAACACAAGGCAGTCAAGCTTAGTTCACAATGGAAAGCCCAGATCCAGGCCTGCTCAGAAGCCCACCTTGCTTTCCCGGCCAAGGACAGCGTAGCCCATGAACTGCTCTGCGTTGGCATCCAACTCATCAGCTTCCTGTGGCAGCCCATCTATAAGGAGCTCCTGACCCTCACCCTCACCTTTCCCTCTCCGAACCACCTTCCTCACGACCTACACCACCCGATGAGAGCCATGGAGTCAATGTGGAAGCAGAGGGAGCAAATGAGAGAAATGGATGAAATAAACAAAGAAATCAAATAGAATAGAAAAGTAAAAAAACAAAACATGAAAAACAAAGATATGAGAATAAAATAAGTTATGTTGAGCAGGTGGTTTAGTATAAAACACGAGAAAAGAAAGGGTGTGGAGAGAGAAATGAGAGTGATCTAAATGAGACTTTTGTGGTGGGCAAGAGGACTCTAACCAGGAACCTCCCATTCCTTCTCTTTCACTAAATTTCAAAGCATTTCATAAGGACCAAAGGCTTTTCCACCTTACCTTTCTATCTCTCTCTTGTTATATCTGAACCAGGGGCGTCGTTAGGCCAGTTTTAGGGGGACTTTAGCCCCCCCAAATAAATGTACATCATTAATTTAAATCATCAGTAGTTTTTCTCATTCATTCAACCTTGCCATCGCATCTCAAAATTCAAAATATACTGAATTGGCAGGGCGCTAGGATCTGGGGGAGATTGCGGCTGCTCTAATTCAGTGTTACCTTGGCTGCTTCTCGTGCTGCAAAGTGAGAGTAGAGACCCGTTACCTGTTACCTGCTTGTTAGCTAGCTAACTTTAGGTTTACGCGAGGTAAAGAAAAGAGCCAACTATTTTAGCTTAAGCAGGAATTTTTAGAAACTTCAAAGATAATGAGAGTGTGAACGAGTGGAAGAGATAGAAATAACGTTAATGACAGCTCTTTATATTGCTTTCATATATCTTTTCAGTATTTCGAAACAATCAAATCAGTAACCATAGATTGTTGTTTACAATAAGTTTTATATCCCTCAATTCCTCAACCTGTAGATGGATATATAAAATTGAACTGATTGATCTCCCATTAAGCCTTGAGTTCTTGTAAATCTGACAATCTTTAACAATAATAATAAAAAAAAACGTGTTACTAAACACAGGCAAGGAGAGGTAGAGAAAGAAGCTGAAGGAGACTGACAGGGCTGAAGGAACGGGTCTGATGGAGGTTAGTGATCAAGAAGAACGCGAGTGGGAGTTGTTTAAGCTTTCAGTTAAAATTAATACAGATCTGCTGTGTGCCAACTTGACCAAATAGCCATATATGTTGATTGATTGGGGGAGCAGACCCCCTTAGTAAAGGCTTAGCCCACCTATCCATAAATCTCTAGTGACGCCCTTGATCTGAACTGTGAAAAGTGGAAGAAGAAACACTTCTGTAAGTGTTGGCAAATTAATTGATTGCTGAATTGCAATACTGAGGCCAGCATATATTGTCTTTGCAATATTTGATTGGACAAATAGTTGCAAAAAGAAAAAAACACATGCAGCAAAACATTTGACACATGACAAAAGGCCCATCAATGCCAGTCCTACATTGCAAGGTCACTTCTAATCTATCTAATGTAAGATGTGTAATTTAGCTGCTTAGCGTGAGATGACGCCTGACACACATCCACATTTGGACCCCATGAAATTCTCACTCCATCACTGATGATCAAATAGAGTAACAGTGATCAAAATGATTATTATTTTGCAATAATCATTTTTCAAAGGTGATTATTCCATTTGAGTCGATGGATGGTGAAGTGACTTTGCTGTAAGCAACAGGCAGTAGGAAGCATGGGAAAGCTGACCTTTTTGGTGACGATGTTGCCATGCTCATCTGTAAACTGCTCCTCACTCACTTGCTCTCCAGGAAGATCCACAGCTTCATCACCCTATGTAATATATGACAGCATAAATGCAGTGTGAAAAGCCTAAAGAAACCAAAAGGCTTTTGGAAGTAGAACAGAGAAAAACGCAACTGACAGTTCAGATTTCCAAGCAAGTACATCTAGCAATCAAAGGCAATGCTGTCTTGCTTAAGGTAGCTCAGTTGATGATTTATGACATTTGACATATGACATAATATTATGAACATGCAAAAGCCATTATATGTCAAACACTAGAAACACATCATACTGAGACACAGTGCACCCCATAAGAAAACAGTTTTTTTGAGTCATTTGTAACTGCATATCATGCTTTACTTGTTTGATAAAGCCATTGAGCCACATTCACATAATGTCCCCAATCATTGGCATCATCCAGAACAAAAAACATTTGCCATAAAAGAAAATGGTTTACACATGTTAAAGGGCTTCAGTCTACCTAACTGAACATGAACAGTCAACCATTTAGTGAACATTAAACCATCACTGGCTGCACTGCTATATGCGAGCACCAACCAGTGCAAGTGGTGGGGTAGCAAAAAGAAAATGGTGCAACAAATAAAATGTCTGGATGCAGCCACAGAGAACTCAGTTAAATGTACTATTAAAATGTGTTTGAGAATGTGTTTGCGAAAGTCTTTCACACACATTTTGGCTAAAATGGCAAGTACATAAATGCGGCAGCATAACCTTTGACCTACATTCACACTACATTAACTGTTCTAGGTGTGAGCCCCTAAATTACCAGTGAGTGGTGCAACTGTCTAGTTTCCACAAAAAACTGCTTTAGCAGTTACTGCTGATTATAGTTCTCTGTTATTTAACAAAAATTGGACACACAAACCCAAATACAGATTCAAGTTAGCATTTTTACCTCTACCTTTTATCATTGTTATTATCATCTTTATCATGAAATATTGTAGCTTGCTAATTTGTGAGGAGGATAGCTAATAAGCGTGCTCACATATTAACATAAGGTAGCAGAATTATAATTTGTGGCCATAGTTTGAGCACATAATTTGTATTATATAGTCCACTATTTCCAATATGTACTTTTCAATTCATTTAGCATTTATTACACTACACTACATATAAAATCCCAGTATTAACCATAAGGTAACAAGGGCCTTTTGCCCCATAACTTAATCACTTAAAAATATTTTAGAAAAAAAGTATAGCATTTTCTTTCTAGGTGAAATAACTACAGCAGCAAGTACTCAATGAAATGTATATCTTCTATTTCCCTATCATGGTAGAAGCTTAATGCCTCAAACCAAAACATGAATGTTGACAATAGTCATATATTACTACGTTAGCTGGTCCACACACAGCTTTTATTGTTAGTTATGTTAATGACTATGTTAATCTATGATAATGCGCACCACCTGCCACTATCACCATCCCCTCCCTTCCCCACTTCTTTTTCTTGCTTTGCCCCCCACATTCTGAGAGGGGTACCTTCAGTATAACTCTGCGGCGCACCACACGAGTGGTGACGTTTTCCTCTTCGTCTGGCATGCTCTCATCCTCCCCCAACTCCCGGTCCAGTTGCGCGTGAATATAAGTCAGCACTGATCGCACTGTGCCGCTTGCGATGTGCAACACGCTCTGGCAGCTGAGCACTAGAAAAGCCAGCAGCACAAAGCTGAAGAGCAGCTCTGTAACCAAGGTCCACATCACGTCTCACACATTCACGGGCACATACACACATGCAGTTGCTCAAGTCACGCCGGTTCCGGCCCCAGAGATGCCACGGTCTTTGCTTAACTTTGCTGTCTTGCTATCTTTTCCATTTCCTCATTCCTGTTCTCATCTGAAGAGCTGCGACAGTCCCATTCCCTCTCTCCCTCCTGGTGGTCTACTGCTCCTCTCTTTTTTTCGAGCTCAGTTAGCTGTGTGTGGGAAGTGGCTAACCAAATACCGAACACTTGTTGTCTTGGTTCTCTCTCTCTCTCTCTCTCTCTCTCTCTCTCTCTCTCTCTCTCTTCTCTCTGTCTGGTTCCAAAAACACCCCACTCCCCACTCTGGCTCCTGTTGCACATGTGATTTGCAATGGGCACACTTTAAATACCTTTGACTGGATGGCTCAGTAAAACTGTTAGTATGTTCACATAAGCAGAAATAACATGTAACTATTATCAGTTTTTCTCTATTTTATCTCTATTTTACATCTCTGTGTAAGAACTGAACTAATGACAAGCACCCAATTCGATCTTCTGACATGGGTGAAAGCAAAGCCAGTAATAACAAGGCTAACATTTTGACTGATTATAGTTCTCTGTTGTTTGACAATAACACATTTGGCTTTGTCCCACCTACAGTATGTCTAGTGTTATCCCAATGTATAATTAGCATCTTTGGAGAATTGTCCACTCTCAGGAAGCTATTGTAGTCAGTGACCTTATTGTACACGTATTCACATCCAAATATATCTTATAAAATCCCTCCCCCAATGGCAAAAAGTAGCAGCAGTAGCCATACTGAGGGTAAGAGAGGGGGAGAACAGGTGCTATATCTGGCTCCAACAGCTTGTGTCCTTCTTGGGCTGTGTGTGTTTGTGTGTGTGCATGGGTGGATGGGTGAACAATCAACTACAAACATTTATGCATGTGTAGCATTCGATATTGTATCCTTTTTAAGAAAAGAGCATTCTTCAGATAATAACAATTTAGTAGATAGTAATGTGGTCCCACTTAACGCAGCAGTCAACAGTAGCTAATGTTATTAAAAAGTTATTTAATAATAGTTCTTAGGGAACTTACACTAGCTACAGCGCAACATTAGCCAGTACTGAGAATGAACAAAAGCATCAATGCCAACGATTCAAAACCACTTATCCATGTCCTATATTCTCCACTGACTTCTCGAGTACAATATCAATTAGTTTTAGAGGCTCAGCTAATATAGCACAAAGGTAATATTCCCTTCCTGCTCGGAATGACTTTCTGACCTAAATGAACCTAAACAGTGCAAATCAGCTGCCAAATCAGTTTATGGATGTATCCCTTTTTGAAAATGATTGCAAGCATCACGATATACTGGGAAGTTTGACAAACTCTATTAATCTTATGTGTTTGATCTCTCCCCAATAAACCCCCAGCTCTTACTTGTCCTCTGAGGCGCATGTCTTCCCATCCTCGAAGGTCGGGTACTCTGTGGGGGAAGCCTAGGCCCTTCTCGAAAGGCTGGGTTCCCCAAAAATGCCCGCGCAAGATCTCTGAGTGCCCCATGTCCCGCACCGGCTGGAGCAAGGCTTCCTGGGACAGGTGGGACTGGCTCAAATCTCCATCCACTGCTGCCTGCACTGATGACACCATAGTCTCCTTGGCTTGTCTGAAATTGGCTGGCTGTGAGGTTCCTGCCCAGTTCGGAGTGGGATCTGGAATGGGATGCCATCCAGGGCCAGTCTGGTCCTGGAGGTAGGAGAGGAAAGAACCACCACTCGACCTAAGGGGGAAAATAAGAAATTACTTGAGGAAATGGTGAAAGGTCTTTTATTTGGAAGAATGTCTGGATAATTAATGTAAACCTTTTTTTTTGTTTATTGTTCTACTCCTTTTTGTGCTAAGCAAAGATAATTTTTTGAGGCACAATATTGTCAGTTTGGAAGTGTCCCAACAGAGTTTAGACAATTATACTAATCGTGAATACATGTAAACCAGGAGAAAGGAAACTGAAATTCAAACAGAAAATCTTTGAGAAATGATCAAATCTATTCCAATGCCAACTCACCTGTCACCGTTGCGATCAGCCACTCGGCTAAGCCCAGGAGACTCACACATTCGAGCATAAACCCTCTGCTGCCCTGCAATGACAGACAAGCCTTCCTTTAAGCCTGTGTCATCTCCTCCTCCTCCCAAACCCCCAATGTCTCCTCCCGAAACACTCTTGCCTGCACCAACTGCAACCTCCTCCGCCTTTTCATCAGTCTCCAACCCTTGACCTCCGTCCAGCCCATTGATGTTGACCCCTGTGCCAGGCGTGGCGGCGCCGTTCTCTGAGTCTGCCCCAATGGACTGGTCCTCCAGCAGCTCGATGGACCCGCTCAGCCCAATGGGGCCACGTCCTGTGCCTGGTGTGGCACTGCCTGGCCTGCCCACACTTCCGATAGACAGCCCCTCTGAGTCCTCAGCGTTGCTGCACTCAACCGAGGAGTCCTCCACGGCCACCAGACATGGGCTCTTGCCTGATGGCCACACCTGCACCTCGGACATCTCCATTAGCGTATCTTCTTCAGTGGTGGCTATGGGTGCACACTCCATGCTCGACACTTCTTGCCAGTAGGGCTCGAGGCCCATCGGTGAGGCCATGCTGTGCTGCACGGAGGTTGGCGAGAGCAGCTCGTCCTGTACCGCCAGTCCATAACCTGGAGCGACAAAGAGAGAGGCACACTGACATGCGCCCCCCCACCCCATCCCCTCCTTAGGACCCTAGGAGGGGTGTGCTCTGAACCAGGGAAGGGTGGGGAGGGAAGGGTCGCAAGGGAGGAAAGGCAAGGATAACCTGGGGTCATGGGAGGGAAAGATGGGATGGGGAAGGTTCTTGCAAGCCATACCAGCCAACAGCAGGAGTACAGGCAGCGGGGGATCAGCGTCAAATACACAATTTATTAGCTATAAAATACTGAGGCTGTTCCGCTGGCTGACACTTTACAGGTTACTGCCACCAGAGAAAAGGGCAGAGGAATAATTCTTGTCTGTTACCAACCAGAAAGCAAAGACACCCCTACAGACCTTTAGGATCTGGGACACACCACCTGCTCAGAGGCATACGTGCATAATGCTCTCATGCGCTTAGTCTCCAAGTCATATAATTTGTGGTTAATATCAAGCTGCAGAGCATGCATGCAAGCAATCATATACTCATGTTTACATGTGCTTCTTTTTACTCAACAGTACAGTTAATACTGTACATATGCAATATGGTGGAAATTTGGTGAAATAACCCTTTTTTTTCATTTGGCAACTTTTTTTTGGCATAAAGGAAAATCAAAACCTATCTAGCTATTTGCAGGGAAATGCTATAGTTTCAACATGAAGTTATAGTCATATGACATTTGATAATACTTTAAAATAAGCAATATAAAACACCTGGATATGATATTCACATTGGAATACATAATAGTTTCAAATTTAAAGAAATGTCTATGACATCCGTATATTAAAGATAAAACTAAATTTTTTAAAAACTTTCATCAATATATTTTTACACAAAGATTACATGATTGATGAAGTTCATTATATATTACTCAGTATTTGGCTCTACCTGCATTGATCTGATCCAAAATATAAGCTACACTATAGCAAAATTCTTCGATTATGTTCAAATCTTCAGAATACAAAGCTTCACGTTGTCCTGCACATTATAAAATCATGAAACATCAGTGAAGCTTTTCTTTAATAAGGCAGACAAGTACTGAGGGCATGTTGTGTATTGGGTGACACAACACTGTTACAAAAAGCAACGGAACTGTTTGACCAGTCTGTAACCCCCGACCTGTTTTACAGCCTTGTGCTGATAAAACTTTGCCCAATACACACCAGAAGGTTTCGTTTACCACATGGCCCTGGAATGTAAATTCAGTGGAACGAATACACTTCCTCACATGACCTCATTGTCTAAGCACAGTTACTATAATTCAGTTTTATTACAGAGTAAAAGAGATTATAGCATCAACACAAAAAGTTGATGATTTATGATTATGCACAACACGGCGGTATACAGTATATTAATCAGATATAGTGGCTTCAAGAATATCAACCCTTAGAAAATTACAATTTGTTAAAATCTTTTGATTAACACTTATGTTGAATTATAGAATTTCACAATGTAAAACTTAAAGCTACAGCCAAGGATAAACCCATGGGATTACATCTTAAATGCACTCTAAATTGCATGAGATTTGTAGGTTATCTTCATGGATTCTTTAACATTTTTCAAAAGCAACTACTCAGTTCCACGGTGAGCCAGGATAGTAAAAATTCACTTTCACTGTTTGCAGACAAAAAACATTCAAAGATATTAAATGTTATATAAACTGTAGAATATTAAGTAGCACTATATGTTTTTACTCAATTGTTCATGCATTCACAGATCTGTCTATTAATTTTAGTATCTTCAAACTTCCAAACTCCTCCTGTTTATTGTTTTTAAATTCAGCACAATCCCTATTTGTAACCTAAATAAAGCAGGTATATCAAACATTTCAGAAGTAATAATTCGCTTGAAAATGGTAATATTTCTCATAACAAATAAGCCAGTAAGAGCCTGTTGGCATTACAAATTAAGAAAGAGAAGGTTGCCAATAAGGATAAAAATAGATAGGTGACGAAAATACATGTTGAAAGGAAGTTTAATGAGTTTGTGAGTATACTCTGCTCACATTTGGTCAGCATATATTATTTTTTTCTACGTTTTATTTGTAAACGTGGGGAGGGGGGATATCTGTATGTTTGTTGCTGAGTATCTGAAAGCAGAACATGAGTGCAATGCAATTTGTCACTAGTTTGGAATATGCTGAGTGTGCAGGGGTTATTAGTGACACTAGCTGGCAACATTCTCAATGACCCAGCTTCAGAAGGGGTGACCCTTTCAGAAAAGGCAGAGAGATTGCTGTGTGTGATCTACACTGACTGTGTTTCAATTCTGTAGCCTGTATTCGCTGCATTATGCAGTTTTATGTTATATAAATATGTTTTATTCATAGACAGATATGGATTTTGTGTGTGTGAGTGTTTGTGTGTGTGTGTGTGTGTGTGTGTGTATGATTCTTTGCGTGTGTATTTATGTCATATGTAGGACTGTAGTGACAGTGAGTACACATGAGCTTCTTGTGCATGAACAGAGATATACACACAGACAGAGAAACACATACACACAAACACAAAGCAACATAAATAAATACATTGGAAATTGTTCAACAAAACGACCACAGAACCACAGACACTCAAAAACGTAGTGTGGAGTACATGTATACAGAACAGACACTTACTAATGCAAACAAAACATCTAATGGACATCTAATGCTAATGGAGAAGCCATGGTAAAAAAAGGAACAGAGAAATATTACTAACATGGAAAATCAAAAGGACACAATTAAGAATTTGGTGATGCATAGGTCACACATAAAGGACAGACATGAAACCAAGAACTTCAGGTAAACGTGATAGTACAGTGATCAAAAAGCAGTAAATAAATCCACAACACTTTTCTTCTCCAAATGCAGTAACAGGAGCACTTGTAAGGCTTTTAGTCTTTATACTGCATGCCATTCTGGGCAAGATCAGCTCAGCCCCACATGCAAAACATACAGCATGCCAAATTGCATTTTTTTATTTATTTGAAGGGCATTTAAAGCCATGTTAATTTAGTAAAAAACATAAACAGAAGACACAAAAAACTGTTTCTCGACTAAGATACAACACTGTTGTGAATGCTTGTGTCCATGTCTCCATAGGCTATATAGCAAACACTGCACAATTCAAAATAAAGGCAGGCTGCCTACATACAATGTTTACATAAGTCTTTTGAATGTCAGTCAGTCATGTTGGAGTATGAGTATGCTAAATGTGTCATTGGCTTAATGTGGTCCCAAGCCAAGACCCTTCAAAAAATTATATAAAAAAAACATAGATCAGCATTCAACCTCTACATGCACATTCATTGATGAAGTCAAAACAGCAGTGGGCCTCAAGTGCATGCATACAGGCATCAGGAAAGAAAGAGAAGAAGGGGTGTGTAAGTGGAAAGTAACATAACAGAAAAATAGAAAGAGAACAGACAGAAGAAGACAACAGAGAGGGAACAGGAGACAGAGACAGAAGGTGACAGGGTCAGAAACACCTCCCTCCTGCAGGGGACACTGAGTGTACAGCTAGTGAGAAGGGAATTTTGATCACAGAGAAAACCAGTAAGAAAGGTAGTGTGTTTTTGTGAAAAAATGAAGAGGCAAAAATGCAGGCCTAAGGATAGAGGTGAGGGCCAGAGGTCAACATGATGTCTGTATGAGGTCAAAGGTCAGAGAGTTGTGGAGGAGGAGGAGGAGGAGGAGGAGGAGAAGGAAGAGGCTAGGCTGCAGATGACATGTCCAGAGAACACAAGGAGAGGGGTCAAAAGGAAGAGGAACGGCACTTTGTCGGGACTCGTAGTGTGCCTTTAACTGGTGTGCCATTAAATGCCAGATTGTATGTTTTTGATTATCAAAGCAAAATCTTGTAATGCAGTGTGTGATTTTTCCTGCTCGGGCCATCAATACTGCATGCTACATGTATTCATATGATTTGAGATCTTTGAAACCAAATAGCTTGCTTTGCCTTACAGTGGTTCATATATTAACTTGGATAGGGATAAGAAACCAGAAGTAGCTACAAGTTTTAATGAAGTAAAGAGCTACTAATGTGACAAAACAATATGACAATATTGTAAACATGCACCCAAAAGGTAACATGAAGATCCAACACTTTTGCTCTTATTTTTTCTTTCCACCACACATGATATGTTGATTGAGAAGCATTAAGTGACCTAATTGACGTTTCTTACAAGTGACCTTAAAACACCTTAATTCAGACCAGATCTGAGATCTCGGTGGTCTACTTCCTTCTCTTCTGCATTGTCTATCATAGTCATGCCACAATAATAAACAAACATGAGGTGGGCCAGATCATGACAGTCAGGTTTATGAACCTTTATTACATCTCTGAACCCACATCAGAAGGCACAATAAAGAAAACAATGTGCCTTCCTTTAATAATATACTCAACTGCTGTTTATGATTTATATGGTCATTTTTGTTGAGTAGGTAGACAAGAGTGAATGTAGTCATAGGTAATTTACTAATTTAAACACAAGGGACAATCATCTATGATTCATGATGACATTTTATAGCTATAAAAATGTGGAATCAAGCTATAACTTAATTGGGTACTAAAAGAGAACTTTCCGTTTTGTCTTGAATGCAAAATCACAATTATTAATAATTGTTAATAAATATGCAACTAAAAAAACTCACTATATACTCTAATTGACTGGGTGTGGAGCATAGTTTGTTATGCTTTTGCTTATTTGAGAAATCATATATAAAGTCATACACACATAACAATGGCCACAAAATTTGATCAGCATCAGAGAGATAAAGAAAGATGTAACAGGTTTGTAGGGATGTCCTTAGTCCTGGTCCTGATGACAGCAGAATTGATTAAATAAACCTTCTCAGCTAAGTTATCAGGGCTCAGCGGTTGGAACACAGGGAATGGGTGCAGCTGTTAGCTGGGGGAGAGGAGAAGCCTAGTTTTGGGGTAAAAGGGTTCACATGGGACAGGGAAAGGGGAATTATGGAGGGTCAAGGCACCGAAGAATCTCTTACCATTTGTCATGCCAGGAGAAAGGTGGTCTCGGTCATTGTGTCTGCGCCTTTCATGTTCCTGGTTACCCTGTTGTCCTTCAAGCATGTTCACAATGTCCATTCGGTCAATGCTCTTCAGAGCCATGAACAGGCTGTCCACTGTAGCAGTTGAAAGTAATAAATACAGTGAAAGAGACAGGGCAGAGTAGCAGGACAGAAAAAATTGCAGATCTTATCCATTATTCACATCCACAGTAAAAGTCAAATATTATCAAACATCATATTTTCTTTTCTTGTATCCCATTTTCTCCCAATTTAGTCATTGCCAATTCCCATCCACTTGCTAGTTCTCTCCTATCGCATAACAGCCACCAACCGGGGAAGGTTAGGGCTAGCACATGCCTCTTCTGAGAAAAATTAAGCAAGCCACCACATCTTTTTTGAACTGTTGCTCATGCAACTTCACAGGACAGCCGAACGTGCTCGGAGGAAAGCACCAACTGCCCTCGTCCATATGTATCACATCACATGTATCACAGATGCCCACGATTTGGTATTGTTGCTCTGATTGACAGGTGAGAGAGTAATGCCATCCCTCCCACCCAGAGAGCAGGCAAATTATATTCTCTTGGACTCCCGGCCATGGATGGCTGTAGCATCGTTGGGATTTGAACTCGCAATCTCCAGATGATAGGGCAAACACATTTCTGTTGTGCCACTCTGGAGACCGAACATCACATTTTCAAGTATCACGTGGCCTAGTACGAACTGCTTTTGAAATATCTGCAATATTCCTTCTCTGGAATTCATCATTACAGTGCAATGTGTTTGGCAAATATGTCTCAGGCCTGGCTAGTAGCAGTAAGTCATTTGAGCAGTAAGACATTTTGCGACTCATCAGAGGGGTTTTACCAGTCCTTCTGAATGATGGGAAATTCTCAGCATTTAAACCTCTTTGTGTGATTCCAAACCCATAATGAAACCACTGGGGTAAAAATGTTAGGATGGCATGGTAAGTGGATGATGGGTTCCAGCTTGACAACTTCCTTCACTCTTCTTTCGAAACAGTTGTGTTTGTACACTGTTGTCCTCAAAAGAATGTCCCTTGTCCTTTAGACGTACAGTAGGTATACATCTGAGGAATTACCCCATCACGTCATAGGTGGACTCACACGCAGTAGTTTAAGTACCATGGAATTTACCACCATTCAGTACAACTGATAAAGCAAATCAGTTAACAGGTGAAACATCTTCAGGAGTTAAATTGCTTAACTATTATTAGACATTTCCAAATCGCTGAAAAACTTGAGGATTCAGGCCTATTATTCACATTTGATGGAGCACTTACTCTTGGCCCTCTTGCCTTCACGGTTAATCCACAAATTGAGCAGTGTTGAACTCTGTTCCAGGAGTGAATTGGGGTTCTCCACGCGAATCCTATTAATTTCATCAACATTGAATTGGAGTTCTCGAGCCAGCTCTATGTGGGGATTAGAGATGACATTTTATAACATTTATGTTGCACACATCAGTTAATGATTCTTGTCATAATCCTTAGTAAGCACTGTTATTGACCCTTTCTGACAAACAGTGCAAGATTTGAAGTTTCTATAATTTTGTGATTAATGTACAAAGAAATAATGAGCCTCCAGATATGTCTTGATAAGACATACCTTAATAAGCATTCCAAAAAAAACCCCACACAGACAAAACACATACATTCACTCACTCACTCACTCACCAGCCCAGCTCAGTCCCAGCTGTTCAGCTATTAAAGCCATCTTTAACTCCGTCCTTTCCATGGCGCTCATTGATGCTGCAGAAATCAGACCATTATTGGCTCAGACCTTCTGCAATCTCTTGCTAGAGCTCAAATCTTATTGAAAGCATGATCAAGCAAAGGTAGTATGGGTGTGGATATGAGACATGCATGACAGCTAAATGCCAGTCTGTTCTTACCCATAGCTGGTTCATTGAGAGTACTGTATCTCTCTCTCAGGGCCAAAGGGGTGAGTGTCCTCCTTCGGTCCTCACCCCCTCCAATCTGATATTGGCACATAATATAAAACTGCTAATACTGAATGGTCAAACATTTGTGTATGTATCTCACTGCGTATATGGGAAATTTAAATGCATATTAAAATGTTGGGTGGGCCTTTTTGGGTACCTTTATGCATGGTGGCATAGTAATATTGAGGTTACAGAGAACTTGCTGACTGTCCTCATACTTGGTAGACTTGCGCAGGAAGGACAAAAAGCCAGATGGGTCCTTACTACTGTCTCTTACCTGAAAGAGAAAAAATGTATTTACTGAATGACTGGTAGAAGTACAGTACATTTCAAAGGCTTGAATAAACAATACAGTGATTAGAGACCATTGGTCTCAAATTGTGTAGATGTATTCAAACAAAAGGGGTTTTACATGTACCTTCACAGAGACAGGAAGTCTGTTGTCCCTGAAGGCCTGGAAGCTGAAGCAGCGGGGCTGCTGTGTAGCCTTCCGCATAGGGACCAAGTTCCCTGAGCACTCCAAGTGTAATGGCATGCCCTCCATTACCTGTGAGTAATGGCACAGTATTACAGAGCTAGGAAATCAGAATAGCAAAAATGAATACATTTCAAGTGAGTCACACAGCTTTAAAGACATAGAAAATGCACTATGAACACTGTAACTGTGATAACCAACACATTTTCTAATTATTGCAATAAGCTGTC
The DNA here is from genome assembly GCA_028565825.1 of Olivaichthys viedmensis. Lineage (NCBI taxonomy): Eukaryota > Metazoa > Chordata > Actinopteri > Siluriformes > Diplomystidae > Olivaichthys > Olivaichthys viedmensis. The sequence continues at coordinate 11,845,358 of JAOUQW010000026.1, forward strand.
ATTATTGGCTTTTTTGTTCTTTGGGTAAAATTTTCTTGTTGGTCCCTTAAAATCTTAAAGATGAATCCTTTACATACTGGCTAAAGTCAGCTTTTGAGCATAACATGCACAACTGTCAGTATAGTGAGATGTGCTAAAAATGTTTTAAATGTTAAAATGGTGGCTAAAAGGTTACCATTACTTGTCAGTGTTTACTCTCCATTTCTTCAATGAGTTGCAGCTTTGTTAACATAAATCTCTAACTCAGTTCCAGCTCTCTGACTAACATACTGTAAAGTTTCTAACCTCTATGTCTCTGCTGCGGGCCACTTCAGTGAAGTTCTCGTGCTGCTCTAGGGTCTTGTCCATCTTGTCATCAGTCATGCAGTAGCAGCGCAATCGACCTTCTCGTGCCTCATTCATCTTTGCAAACACCACAAATTTAGCCATGTATGGGACTGCCGACAGCTCACGGTACAGCAGGTTGGCAAAGGAAACTGCTTCTGCAGTCCGAGGACAGTCTGCTAGCCAAAAACTATGGAAAAAGAAAAGAAGAAAACACAAATAGCAAAAAAAGTTGTTATAAAAAGTTACAGTTTTATAAATTCATTAATTCAATGAATCATGAATCGAATTTCTATCAAATATCTGTCCCGGTCAGCTCCAGTTCCCCTTATTACAGACACATGTGTTTCATTATCACCCCTAATTAAAGACTGGTAAAATAGCCCACATGTTTGCATTCATGCCACTCTCTTGTGTTTCCTGTTATATCCTGATCTTGTTACGCCTAGTCCTGCCCTGTCTTGACTTTTCATGTATTTAGCTTCATGTTTCTAGATGTCCAAGTATTAGCGATAACGTTGAACTAGCTCTGTTCATGTCGAGGCCTTATTACTTCTGGGTTTGTCTGGTTTAAATAGATGGGTCTGGATAGATATCTCCTATTCTTGTTATTTCTAGTCATTTTACATATCCTTGCCTTTGTTTATGTTCATAATACAGGTCTCCCTGTTTTTACTAACTTTAGTTTGCTGTGTATCAAGTTTAGTTCCCTGTTTACTTCTGCACTCCAACTCAACCAAGGAAAGGATAGAGCTTCTGAGTATGCACTTCAGTTCCACACCCTGGCTGCCAGCAGTGGTTGAAATGAGAAAGCCCTCATTACCACTTTTCATCAAGGGCTCAGAGAAGAACTATAACCTGAGTTCGCCTGTTGTGATGATTCCCTCTCCCTGGACCAGCTCATCTCCCATGCTATTTATCTGGCTGGGTAATCTGTTGGGTGAGTACTGTCATCATCAGCCAACAGATCCTCAAAGTCTCCAGCTGGTACCCATGAGTCCATGGAGTTAGGTAGGACTCATCTCACTCTGATGAAGCGACAGAGGTGGCTCCAAGTGAGGTTGTGCCTGTACTGCAGGGCCATACCGTGAAGCCCAACTGGAGATCCATTGAACTTAGCCTATGGTATCAGTCAGTAAATCCAATGTCAATGAAATATTTTTCTCTTTCCAAGTACCTATCTGTATGTATTGGAATAATAAATATGCGTAATATGTTACAGGAGAAAGCCTTGCCGTTAATAAGGGAGTTAACATTTTTTGGGAGTACACAGCTCTGGCTTAGGTCTCCAGCAAGAAAGGTGCCACAGAACTGCCCCCTCACCAAATCTGGGAATGCGCCATAGACCTCCTGCCGGTGGCTATTTTACCACACAGGATTTTTCTTCGTGGAAAAAAAGATGGAGAACTTCATCCCTTGTATCAATTACCCTGGACTCAAAGTGCCATCTGAACTGGAGCCATCACTGGAGCCATCTCTGGTGCCATCTGCACTGGAGCAACTGTGTGGAGTGCGAAACTATAGCAAACTATAGATGTTCAGAAGTATGTTCACTCATGTACTTTTTGCATTCGAGACAAGACTCCTCTTCAGCTGCCAGCTGGGATGTTAGCACCGCTGCAAATATCCGAATGGCCCTGGTTGCACCTTTCGGTGGACTTTGTCAGAGACCTCCCAGAATCTGAAGGTAATACCACAATACAGGTGATAGTCGATCGCTTTTCTAAGGCATGGTATCTTGTCCCTTTGCCAGGTCTTCCTACTGCATATAGGACTGCAGAGGCTTTCTAAGGATATTGTCTCTGACCAAGGTACGCAATTTACCATACAGGTGTGTAGGATGTTTACTAAGTGTGTCTGTGCATGAATTGAATACTAGTCTCACCTCCGGCCACCATCCTGAGTCCAGTGGCCAGGTGGAGAGACTCAATATTTTTAGCTTCATGTTTTTAGATGTCAATATATTAGCAACAACCTTGAACTCTGTTACTTTGTCCAGTTTGAATATGGCATTAGAAATCTCCTAGTCTTGTTATCCCTAGGCATTCTAAGTATCCTTGCCTTAGTTTAGGGACATTGCTAGGCCAGTTTTAGGGGGGCTTTAGCCCCCCCAAATAAATGTACATCATTAATTTAAATCATCAATATTTTTTCTCATTCATCCTTCATTATTCAACTGTGCTACCGCATCTCCAAATTCACAATATACCGAAATGGCAGGGAGCTAAGACCTGAGTAAGGCTGTTGCTACTCTAATCCAGTGTTGCCTTGGCTGTGCTACTCGCTCTGCAAAGACTGCAACGTTACCTGTTACCTCCTTGTTAGCTAGCTAACTTTAGGTTTACATGAGGTAAAGAAAAGAGGATAGGCTATAGAACACTAACGTTAGCTAGCTGACAAGCCAACTATTTTAGCCTAAGCAGGAATTTTAAGAAACTCCAAAGATATATGGAAGCAAATAATATAAAGAGCTGTCAATAACATTATTTCTATCTCGTTTCACTCGTTCACACTCTCACTATCTTTGGA
>JAOUQW010000026.1:11867978-11879238 GCA_028565825.1 Olivaichthys viedmensis
TACTGTAGAATAAGTCTGTAATGTATTGAAACGTGGAGAAGGTGAAAGGGGTGTGCAGACTTTCCGGCTTGACTGTACTTACAAAATTATTTGAGAAATAAAAGATAATCATTATTCAGAAGCCAAATATACGTATATACAGCTACTGTGTAATATTCCTCACAGCCTTTCCCAAGCCATTTGCAACGCTTTGCATTGTTCGACAGTTTATCCTAAAATGAAATTCATGGCATACTTTAGTCTTGGCATCAATTGTTGCTCCACGGTCCAGCAGAAGCCTGACCATGACCATGTTCCCCCTCCTGGATGCAATGTGCAGAGGTGTAATTCCATTCTGAAAGAAAGACATTCTAGGTAGGATCATGCTGTAAACTGATTGCAAGAAAATTAGAAGTTCAGGGATGCATTCAAGAAAGATACCTTGGGAGTGAAGTTCACATTGGCTCCTCTGTTTAGCAGCAGCTGGGCAACGTTAACATTCTCATAGTGTGCTGCAATATGGAGTGGTGTGAAGCCTGTCTGCAAGGAGTCATGGGAAATGAAATCATATAAAACAGATCTCATATGGTCTCTTATTATACAGGCAGGACATTTTTGACCTGGGAACAGCTGTTGCTGCATGTCTTTGAAATTATAGCTTGGCCTTGGAGATTTGCCTTTGTTTTAGTTCTGGAAAAACAAGCAGCAGACAGACACACACACGCACTCACACACAAACCTTGCTAAGTACATCAGGATTGGGGTCATTTTGCAGAAGCACGGCGGCAGTGCGGGTGTCATCGTTGCGTGCTGCTATGTGCAGCGCAGGGAGGCGAACTTTTCCCTTGGTGCCATGATTGATAAGCAGGGCCACTACATTCTCATGACCCTGCTGAAGAGCCACCGCTAATGGAGTAAAGCCGTCCTGAGAGATGGCGAGCCAAAAAAAAAGGTAACAAAGACATATTTTTTTGTAAATGATAGATTTAATTGATTAGCAAGGTTTAGGTTTAAAATTAAGGAAATGTTGAAAGGAACAGAGCTAGTAGATAAACATAAACATACATCAGACTCAAAATTTAAATTTACCTCAGTTGGAATGCTCTGATTGGCTCCATTGTCCAAGAGGAACTTCACGACTTCTAGATGATTCTCTTGTGCTGCCATATAGAGTGGAGTGAAGCCCTTCTGTTGTAGAAAAGTGCAGACACAAATGACCAGAAATTCTAGCAAAATGTAGCAGATTTTTTGCTGTACTTCTGTAATTAGCAGAGGAATTGTTTGTACATAAGTACATAGGTCCTTGGCCTGTAAATGATTTGGTGACAATATTGTACATGGACTGGGGTTGTTATAATGCATCATCTGAGCATTACAAGATACATTTAAGATGTCTAACCTGGGACTGGGCATTGACGTTAGCTCCATAGTTAACCAGCTCTGCGACCACTTGTTCTTGTCCAGCCAACGCAGCAATGTGGAGGGCAGTGTTGCCTTTCTGCACGAAACAGAAATAAAAGTGCCCTCAAAAATAAGACCAAGTCATATAACTGGACTAAGGATAGTTTTCTAAAAATGCTTACCATAAAGGTCATAATTTAGGGTCTGAACTTTAAGCTGGGGTTATATTTGGTGAGACTACGCGTGTGGACGCAGCAGCTATGCGAGCAGCTATAGAGTCAGGAAAGTTCCAAAAATATCCCCACAACCACTGTTTCTAAACATTGCATAATAAGCGTAATATTTTCTATTCACGCAGAAAATAAAATTTGTGCACAGAATACACAACATACACACCTGTTTAACGATATCTGAAAATCCCGGCTGTTGTGTCTCACGGGTATAAATCCTGTTTTTTTTAAATGCTACACCTGTTTGCGAAGTTGTTGATGCTGCTTCCTGAACCAATCAGTGGAGCCTTGTTAGGCAGGTGTGTGAACTGTGCTTTCTGTGCACAAATCATAATTTTTTTTCGTGTGAATTTAAAATCAAATGTAGATATATTTGGCAATTTCCTGACTCCATACAGCGGCATTGTTCACATACTCGCCTGCGTACCTTTTGTACATCTGAATTATCCACTACAATATCCACTAGCGGGCATGTCTTAGCCAAAACATCCCTGTTCGGCAGGTTTCCATGTCGACCTGTAAAATGTTTAGCAATTTTATGCCAACTATTCTGCTTTGTCACTGTATAGCAGCATGGAGATGTTAAACACACCGGCGAGCTCTGTTAGTTTCTCTTTAAGACTTTCTGCTGTAGTTGTGATTGTTGCCATGAGCTTGGTCTCAAATCGCATACTATGACCTTACATTTAAAAGCACTACATTTAAAAGTATTTACTAATCCAGAAGACATTTTGGTAGGTTTGTTGGCTACATAAGAGAGTTTTTAAAATTTTATTAAAACACTAGCCATAATAGGGAAATTGGTGAGTGTTAACACTCAAAAACTGTCTGGAATAGTACATAAGTATGCAATCTGAGACACAGCTGTATTTGTCCACTCTGTTGTGGACATCATGTCACATCTTGCTATACTGCCCTCTAGTATTAACGTACGCATCAAATGCATTTTTTTGTCTGCCATCTTGCGTACACGTAGGCGTAGTTAAAAGCAAGTATAACCCTGGCCTATGTGTGAGTGGTTTTACAACTAAACATGAGAAAAAGTCTCTTTACCTTTGTAGTGGTCTCAAGTACGATGCCATTGTGCAGTAGTTCCAGCACCATTTTAACATGACCTTCTTTCGAGGCCAAATGTAGCCCATTGAGTCCATTCTGTGGAGGGGAGAAAGAACAGAGTAGACCTCACACTGGAGGCTCCATCATGTGTCACATACCCTAGAAAACCAGATCCACAAGATTCTGGTGCCCTTTGTATTGTGGGGACAATTTGGTATGACAAATGATACGCCAATAAAGAAAAAAGCATCCTGTTTCCCAACTGTATATAAGCTGATTCTTCATGCAAGGTCATATGAAATGGCAATAAATGACCACAATGCTAAAAGCGATGGCAATGATGGTTGGAATGAAGAGCGGGATGGCAGGTTGGTGGTCTCTCCGCCGGGAAGAATACAAGCCGTGTGGGATAGGTCTAACCTCACACAGCCTTCCTTCATCGACACCGGACATGTGAGGTTGGACCTTTCTCACATCGCTAATATTATCCCGCTCTGAGTCCAGAGACCACTCAGCCCATCAGAAAGAAAAAATAACAAAAAGTGGAGAAACAGAAATGAGCAAGATTAAGAAAGAATTAATAAAAAGAGAAAGACAGACAGAGACAAACAGGCAAATAATCAAACAGAGGAGGATGCGGTCACTGTAATAATTATCCATGATAGACCTTGACAAATGACTGGTCATATTTCCCACAAACGCACCAGAGGCTGACTTTTTCATGTTAATGTTGCACAATCCTGACTGTCAGCAGCTGTAGTAAATGCATGCCACCAGAAGGGGTCTCTTGTTGCCAAGAGTTCTTCCTGTAGGCCCCAAAGAATATCATGAGTTGTTGGCTCCCATTCTGCAGTAATCATCAACATCTCTATTTTTAATGATCAGATTATCTTTCTATGCTGAATTACCTCTTTGTGTTAATGTTCCAGATTTAATTGTCATTCCTACACCCGATCCTACACCTGATATTTCGTTTTATTATGACAATGACGTAGAGACATTTCACAGTACCATATTATTGTATGCTATGCAGCTCTGTTAACTGTTGTAAGAGCCTGGAATATGTTTATCCTTGGATTCACGTGTCTTTTCCACGTCATGCAGATTCATTACTGGTGCCGTACCAAGCATGTGCTGCTATAAGTTGTGAGCTGCATACTGTAGTGTACTGTGCAGTATACGCTATATACACACTGTGAAGTATTCAGGTTTCACTTAATCCACAAACTTCATATACGATGAAGTTATATGATCCTGAAACGTTGTTCAACCAAATGATGCAAATGTGACTCACGAGGAATAAACACTAGTGTTGCCATTTACCATGACATCATGCTCACATAAGTTAATGACAAAAATAACTTACATTTTTTTAACTATCCCTTTTAATAGGTATAAAACTTCCCCCTGTCCAGTTTATTTCTAGAGTTCTTGAACACTTAATGCAATCGTGTAGCTTGCTTAGAGAGTTCAAGTCATAGCACTACATTTAAATCAGTGGGCCAGGCTGTTGAACTCACACTCACGAGACTGTACTTATTGAGTGTTTGATTAACGAGCTCAGTGATTAATATAGCTCAGAGGTGCTATATATCTTCACCCCCATAACCACTGTTTCTAAACCTTCCAGATTTGTGCTGACCCACCACAGAGATTTATAAGTTGAGGTGAAGCAGGAGGCAGAAGTGAATAAAAGAGCCACAATACATACACACACACAGACACACACACACACACACACACACACATGTATGGGAATGTATCTATGCTCAAGCAGTGCATATGAGCTTCTTCAATAAGCATAATATAGATATCTCTCTCTACCACATGCACACTTACACTTACTCCTCTGACACTTGTTCATGATGGTGTGTATCTGTGCAGTTATGATAAGACTTACTCTTCACAGCCTCACACCCTGTTTTTCGTGTTGACACACGTGTCAAGAGGCTCTATATGACGTATAAAGGGGGAAACTTCCTATTCACTAGTAGAACGCTTGCACGAGAGGTATCACACTACTAATATCACAGCTCAGTGGTTGTCGCCATGACCTAAACAAATGATTTCAGTGTGATCAATACAGTGCCTATGGCAAGATCTACCTTCAAGTTCACATTTCTTCAGACATCTGCTGTGATATCAGGAGGTCAAGAACACTTTCAGACAGATGGTTGACTGAAATTCACCATAAGTCAGACTTGATCCAAACCGGATATCCCATTTGCAAAATGGAGATTGAATATAACAGTAGCGTTATGCCTCAGAAATAACAGTTTAACCATTCCCATTTCCATGACTAAGCTTTGATTTATTCCACTGCACTGCTTGTTCCTTTAATTCTCTCGCTGGATTTCAGTATTCCGGCTCAGCACTCTCGCAATGATGCAACACACTGAAATATTTAGCAGCAAATATGGTGAAAATGGAATTATATGAAGAGCTGTTAAATATTATAAGCTGAGAGAAAGACGGAACATCAAGGTCACGTAGAGATCATTTTATGCTTGGCAGACTGGATTGTAGGCTTCAGGGAAATCAGCAGTGTTAAACAACAGCTATGAATCAGCAAATCTTGCCTAATGGTTAGGCTTTGTGATGAAAGTTAATATGACACAAACTTTTACCGAGGTGGCAGCGACTCTCACCTGATTGGCTGTGTTGATATCCACACCATTCTTGATGTGGTCAAGAGCCTTTTCCAGGTTACCTGAGCGGGCAGCACGTAGGAAACTGGTAGCAGCGTCAGTCTGAGACAGATATACAGACATACAGAGAGGTGGGAATAACAAGAGTGAAATTATTTGCGTAACTAATCTGGTAATTAAGGGATCACATAGTGTCGCCTTTCCTCCGAGATCCCAAACACAAAAGGACAACTTAGATGTGGACCATTTTAGATTTTCATTGTTATGACAGTTAAGGCGTGGTGACCCAATACTTAAAAATTTGTATTCACAGAAACCACACAACATAATAAATAAAAATTCGAAAACAGTGGAGTTAAGGTATGTGATCATCTCCATTCATCACACTAAGGGTTAAACATGAGAACGATGCACCAACACAATGCAAGGTGCTTTCAGAATGACTCATGGTGCTTTTCTGAAGGACCTTGGTAAAGACACCACACAGAAAATCACATGAATTAAAGACTTCACAGTCAGTCAACAAACCATTCCACACTTGAAAGGTCAGGGTGCTACTTACAATAGTCCAGTGGTTCCCAAATTGCCCTCGGTAGCAACAGGGTTAAATCTGGTTTGTTTGTTTTATTTTATGTTATTTTACATTTGCATATATTTGTGCAATATATGATTGTTTAATGATGCTAATTTATTTTTTGATATTTACTTCAATTAAGCAATTGAATACAGTGTACTTTAATTTTATAGCTTCTTTAAAGAAACCACTATTTATCATGTCAAACAAATTCACAAAAGTTGTGATATGCAGCATTCTGGGGGAAAAAAACGTTAAATGAGCAGCCTAAAAAGCAAGCACATGTGATACAGGTGGGGTCCTGAGTCAGGAACTACTTAATGTAAGGTAAAGACCTTGGCCTGAGAGGAAGCCTGCTTGAATCAGTCTGTATCCAAAACATTATCAAAAGGCACACAAGTATGGAATATGTACTTAGCCATTTATACCAGTGCATTGACCAATTTTCTTCACACATAACTCACATGCTTATCCAGCTTGCTGAGACAGATTAGATGTACATTCAGTCCTCCATTTAATTTGTATTGTTTTCAAATTCTCTTTCGATAGGTCCATGTCAACTGCAACTACATGCAGAATGACAAAATTAGCCGTCATGCACCAGAGTGGTGTAACAGTGGAGAAAAAGCTAGAAGCATGAGAGAGGCGGAGTTGAGAGGAGCTATTTGCAGAAGCCTGAGGCAGCAAATCTTGTGGAGAGGTTCCCTCGGACAGTGTTAGGACTGCTGGAGTGTTTCGGGAAGTGTAGATTTGCCATGCACCTCCCACAGCAGGAAGAACACACATACAGGTTTACAGTCTGTAGATCAAAGAGGATTGTGCATGTCCGTGGAGTGTGTGCATGCACTCTTTTCTGGGGGTATTGCTAGGGCACTCGTCACCAAGACTTCACCACTCATTGATGAATTAAAAAAACACCAGGCATTGAGTTCCAGCCAGTCATTTCCACCTGCTCAGCACTGCCTTTCACCTTCACCTGATAAAACCTCTGCATTCAGTGTCTATATTCTGTATTCACTGCAAATAGGACTCACACAAATACTCACAAAAAAGATGCTGCTTTTGAGGTACTTGAGAATGAAACATTTTGAGCAGGAGCTGTTTTATGTCATAAAATAATAAATAAAAAAGGATTTGAAGAGGTTTGAAGAGGTATTATTCATTGGTGATTATGGATGTGTGGACGTTTCTGCCATGGTGATTCTGAAGTGTTTAAATAAAGCTGATGGGTGCTTGGACACACACACACTCACACACATGCATGGCCCCACAGCAAGAACTGGCATGGTAACGCCTTAGTGACCTGCCAGGGCCCCATTTGCTACAATAGTACTCTCACACACACACGCACACACACGCACACACACACACACACACACACACACACACACACACTCTCTCTCTCTCTCTCTCTCTCTCTCCAACTAATCACTAGCTTCCTCTCACTGTATTTATTCTTGCTCAGTTTGCTCTACCATAAAGCTTGCTTCTTGGATTAGTGAGCTAATTTAAAGCTAGATTTCAGCTTTTGCATCAAATAGGTTGCAGATTAATTCAGCTCAGGAATATCTTAAACCACAAAAAAACAACAACAGGAGTTTCATATTGCCATAATTGAAAAAAAGGTCACGTCACCATGGCTTTCTTATGACTTTTAAAGGTAACACTGTGGACATTTCCCCCCAGGCTCTGTACTGCTTGCGTCACACACTACTGATACTGACACACACATCGCTATGTCCACTACGCTGCCCTTAGACAGTACAGTCTCATGTCTCAATCTTATATGGATTTAACTTCAATTCAAACTTGCATGAATAGATGAGAATGATTATATTTGGCATTGGGCATAGCAGCACTCATTCTTATTACAATCCATACCATTTCTTTGTGAGATCAGTTTGGAAGATGGGACAGTGTTCTTGAATTAAGCTTTTAGGTTAAAGTATTTGATATGGATTAAGCACTGAGAGAATAAGTGTACTGTAATTATGAAACTACAGGTGGGAATTCATTTTACAAGTGCTTGAAGCACATGCTCTCACAAACCAGAAGCTGTCAGTGTTAGGAAAAGTGCTCACTTTATTATTTGAGATTATTTGAGATTATTTCAAATCTCACAGTAGAGAGTCAATCTTAAGAACAGAATATTGGTTTTAATAACATGTTTTGCTGAGGCATGATTGGAGCACTTCTTATTTGTGAAAAATGTTTTTGGGTGTTTGCTTACATCAGTGCATGAGGGTGTATGGCTGCGCAAGATAAGGCACCGTAGACCATCTTGCCCACCGCACCTAATACTGTGCCTATGATTCCCATAGCAAGTTCCTTCCTACATTTCCACATTCACTGCCTTTCATTTACACTGCAACGGGGGATCTAGTTTCAAGCCCTCAAATTTATAGTCAATAATACTTCCTTACTGCGTTATCGCGAACAGATGTAAAACTAACTCAGGATTCTTTCACTCGAATTACTACAGCACAACTGTGGACAGATATAATCTGGTGCAGTTTTAACAGATTATGCCTATGAGGCATTCATTTTCATTTATAAAATTTTAAGTTTTACTGTTTTGTTGTGTGTGTACATTTTATAACTGCCTGACATCATGCAAATCATGTATTTTAATCATCGTGCAATGAAAATACAAATCTGACAAAAATTCTCCTCTCTTAATAGTTACCCCATGTCTAAACCCACTCAGAGGGTCCTCCTGCAATCTTCATCTACAGATCATGTAACTCTAAACTAATCCTTCTTATTGTCATGTTCACCCCTTTGTTCTCTCTCTCTTCTGCCTTCTCTCAGTGCACCAGTGCTGCGGCAGACAGGATGACATCACCACTAAGACGGCACACTGCAGTGTGTTTGTGTATACAGGAGGACTGCATGTGTCTTGTCGTGTGTATGTGCGAGGGTGTGTGCATGCATGCATGCTTGTGTTTGTGCATCTGTACGTGTGTATGTATGTGTAATTGAATGAAAGAGGGCAGGAAAGTGAGACAGAGACAAAATGGTAGAGAGAGAAGGAATTTTTTGATCATGTATTAAACATGTGTAAGTGACATTGCAGAACAAAATACGTATTTTACAAAAGCATTATATTAAAATTATTAATAGAATTCCATTCTCAAAACTGAGCTGTTCTAGAATTCAAATGAATGAGTGAGCCTTGTAGAAGAAAAACAAAAAACACAAGAACCAGGGAACCTGTGAATGTGTGAAGGCAGAAGAGCAGAGTATAAAGGGAAAATGGAAGTTTAGAAAATCCTACCCGTGTCCTTTGTCTAAACAAACCTGCTCTAGCACGGGACATCTGCAACATGTTCAAAAATAAGTGGCTTTAAATTAACCAATACTGTGTGACATCCCCCTTAAGCATAAAGTTACAGAGGCTGGCTATCGATTCAGACTCTGTGCCTTCCTCCATGGACTTATAATTATGGAGCATAATGCTGACATGCAACTAACGCTTGCATTGAGGTGGAGACTGCAGCAGCTTGCACTGTGGAGTACCCAGAAATGTGCGATAACAGATTTACTTTCACTGTTGTATTCATATATACTGTAAATGAACCCTCTGACCATATCAGTTTGGGCTCAGGTCAACTCCTATGAAAGACACTGGCTTAGGATTTGAGATGCATCATTGTTTTTTTTTTCCTGCTGACTCTGCAGTGAATTCCCTCCTTTTTCTGCAAGCTTCTCTCCTAGCCCACATTTCCCCACTTATATTTCTTCTCTTCCCATAGGTGTAGCTTTGCAGTAGAAGCTTGAGTAGTTATATCGTCTTTATCATTTGCAATATGTACATAGGGCACTGCAAAATGACAAGAACAAAAAACAAGTCATGAGCTGACGATGAGACTGATTTGAAATTATCCTTTAATCTTGAGTCTCATACACAATCAGTCTTGTAAATCCCGGCATAAGAAGACTTTAACAACAACAGGCAAACCCTTTTTTGTGTGTGCATGTTGGAGGGCTGCTAAGCGGTTAAAGCTACTAACTAACAGCTAGAGGTTCCACGGTTTAATCCAAACTGCACTATTACTGCACTGAACTTGTCCCAGAGGGCCTCAGGTTCCTGTCTTTACACTGAGCTCTGCCACTGGGCCTTTGTTCCTGTTCCTCCATAGCTGAGATGGTTTTGCAAAACGAAAATATATTTTCCATGGGATTGTATAAAGAAATGCTGTTATATTATGTTGAAAAAAATGAATGCAGAGAATCTTTAATACCCACTTTAATACCCCCCACCCCAGGGTCTTTGTATACAGTAATTACTGTTATTTATTTTGCTTTATACAGTTTTCAACGCTAAAGTATTCTTGACAAGCTGGTAATAAACCTTTTCAAGCTGAACTGTAAAATATATGTGCCTCTACATACCAATGTTAGATCAAACTGGTCAAAAATGAATCATAAAGGTACCCAACCTAATAATTAAGTCCAATATTCAGAGGAAATTTAAAAAAATAATTATCTAGAAATTCTTATTGACATATAATAACTATATAAAAACGTTATAACTGATTTGTGGCCCATTTTTCTGTTAAAATGGTTAGGATTATCGGAAGCAGGTTAAAGATCAGCATTAAAAAGCAGCTTTTATCCAGAACTTTCGTATCCATGGCAACCCAGAAGCATCAAACCACAAGTACTTTAAAAGTGAAAAGTATGAACAATCCACAAGGCCCATCCAGCACTACACCACGTTTGTGCCTGTTTATGTACAGCAAACAACTTCTTTCAAACACATATGCCCTTTCCTTTTAAACATTCTATTTCCCTTTTCTTCGCATCATAGGAAAATGGAACATGTTACAATATGTTATTGATTTATTCATAAATCTAAATAGAACATATTGTAATACATGTTATATAGGCAAAGCACTTCAGGTTCCTTAGCATTTTCACTCACTTTTTTTATTTACTCCCCATTCTTGTCATGTCATGCTTTACACATTTTTAGGTCCTTAATAAAAAAAATTGTTTCACAAAAGTGATGGATTTCGATTGAATACATGAGACATGGTGAGTGAGATGTATACAATTCTTCAACCAGACTAATGCATAAAATAAAGAACTAATTTAATTTAAATAATGAAAAAAGCAAGAAAGCTCTTACTCACTCCCCAAGTAATCTTGCTTGGCATGCCTATTCACCTGCCTCCTCTCTCCAGTTCTGTCTCTTCGTTTCTCTCTTGTCCTCTTGTCCCGCTGATACACTGACTATTTGGGTGCAAGGATCTGGGTCCTGGGCTGTGGGTCCACCCCAACACATACATAAACACATGCACTGGAGAGAGGAGGCAGGTGAATAGGCATGCATTCTGATATTTGATGGAGAGATTTAAAAAAATACA
>JAOUQW010000026.1:11880134-11898098 GCA_028565825.1 Olivaichthys viedmensis
TGCGTTGCTTATTCCCTAATGTCTCCAACATCTCCTTAGACCTACTCTATGCATTCTGACAAGCAAAGGACCTTCACTGAATGGCGTGGAGAAAGTGTCTATGGGAAAAAAGGAAAAGTAGTGGGTGTGTGCACATTTTCAGGGTTCTGTGCGGTTTCACTCTGCACTTGGATTTACAGTGACAAAGCTCACAGCAGGGGGGTTTGGGGAGGCACTTCAGCAACAGCAAGCCTGGTGACAATGGAGCAGACGTGGATAGGGAGGGTGGATGCGAGTGTGTGTGCATGGGGGCCCAGCCTCTTTTAATAAAAGATCCGTCACTCCTTGGCTGAAAAGGCCCCCTCGCTTCTTCTCTCCTGGCCAACGCTGGGAAAAGGACATCTCTGCCAACGGCATGCACCCAAATAAATGTGTTTTAGACAAGGAGAGATTGGAAAGAGTTGAGGATTGTGACTCAGTGACACTAGACTGTGGGAAGAGTAAAACTGTATGTATGAAGAAATCAAGAAAGAGAAGTTTCTGTAGGGCAAGTTTCAGAAGAGGACATTAAGGTCATGGGCAAGTCAGTAGAGAAACAATAGGAGTTGCCATAGTGATTCCATTCATTTCTACTGTAGAGAACACAATGTTTACTATCCGAAATTAAATAAGGTATCATTTTAGCTGAATTTTCAAGAAGAATCCAATATGCATCACAGAGGTTTTGAGAGCTGAATCACTTTTAGATTTTGTTCTTAGACTTCACAACTAATCTTCATTAATTCTTTATAACACTGATGGAGTCTGAATGCAAAATACTTGAACTGTGTTATAACTGACATCATGGAGAGTATTGTTGGGATTTTCTATTTAATTAAAAGACTGAATCCGGTAACATAATGTCACATTGACTTCTTTACATATTTCCCCTTTTGCTTTGCCTGTTTTTGCCCTGCTTCACTTTGTTCAGTAAAAATCCTGCACATGCATCCAACTTTCTGGACCTGTTTGTTTGTCCAACCACAATAAATTGTGAAGTTCTGAATGGAAACACTGGCAAAATGGCTAATGTGGCAAACCTGTTTAATGCAGGGACTGAACATGGTAAGCTACTCTGGGATCCTCACCAGAAGCTTGAAGAACTGGGCGCTGCCATGAACAACGTCATGGATATGTTGCAGTGTCTCACTTCTACACCCTTTAGCCCACAATGACGCCTAACGATGTTCAAAACACCAGTACTGCACCTCTCCCACGTTATCACTCGTCTGAGGCTAAACTGGCTCTGCCAGACAAGTATGATGGCAACCCAGTCAACTGTAAAGGGCTTTTGCTGCAGTGTTTGCTATATTTTGCTTACCACTATTCTGCACCTATTACGGATTCTGACAAAATCACTGCAGTTATGTCACTGTTAACCGAGAGAATGTTGAAATGGGAAACATGGGGGAGGGGTGGGGACTTATGAAGGATTTATCACCCTATTTAGAGCCATCTTTGATCGTTCTACTTAGGGATGAGAGGAAGGCGAGAGGCTGCTGCAAGTTATATAAAGCCAGCGCCCAGTCTCTGATTATGCCATGAAATTTACAGCTGTGGCAGCTTGCAGTGGTTGGAATTAAACTTTTCAGTTGCTTTGCTTTGTAGGGGCTTAAGAGAGAAAACAGATTGGAATGGATTGCCGTGATGATAACTTTCCCTTGGACTAGCCATTAGACTATTAGCCATGAAACATTAAATAACCTGCTGTAAGAATGGAAATTTACTGGCCATTCCTACCTCCCCTCAACAACCCCAAGATGAGTCCAAAGTGCAACCAATGCAAGTGGGTTATACCAATGTGGGTTATACCAATGTAAGTGGGCTGTCCGCATTAGAACAGAGGCACTGTATATAATCCAATATGCCAACTACCTGACAGCTACTACTTCCTCTGCCCACTCCAGGCATCTAACTCCTCCTATCCATATCTTCTAACTGTCTCCACAGCACTCTTAGACTCTGGCGTTAATAGTAATTTCATTTGAGAAGGATTAGTCAGGGCCTGGAATATCACCTGTCATCTCTTTCAACCTCTTATTTTGATGTATGCTCCGGATGGTTCACCTGTGGAAGATGGCACTAGCACTTAGAACACAGAACCACTCTGCCTCACATTAGGGCCAACTCATTGAGAGTCACTTCCATAATCTGTCACCCGCTTTCCAGCTCACCCTCTTGTTTTAGGCCTCCCTTGGATACAACACAATCACACTTTTTTATGGTCTAACCTGGAAAGTACCTCATGGTCCCTATGTCATGTGCATCCACCTCCATTGAAAGCCCATTAGTCTGCACCTTACTTACCTGTGCCTTGTTATGGATTCATTTGGACTGTTAGTTATTATACCCTGTGTTGGGCCTACGCTCTTTTCAAAGTTATTCATTTGTTTCCTAGACAAACTTGAGTGTTTTTGGATTTTCTGTGATTTGACAGGTTTTATATTTTGACTTATGATTCTAGGGATTTCCCATTTTACTCTGTTTTCATGGTTTTGTAATATTGTCCTGCTTTCATTCAGTGAAAATCCTGCACATTTATCCAGATTTCTGAACCTGTTTGTTACAATATGCCAAATACATATATGCTTGCTATTAGTGTATGTGTGTAAAGGTTTCAGTCATCCAGGTGAACTTTAAACCCTAGTTTAGTAGTAGTAAGTTGAGGCGACTAGACTCATGCAAGGGGATTGATCATTTCTACTGATTAATGTTAAGGTATAATTGTATAAAATGCTTGTGAGGTTTAACTTACATTTAATAACAATATGTGATTTGGTTTGTCTTTAGACTTTAGAAAGACAGAAGCTTTGTCAGATATTCTCATATATTCAACTTGCATCATTAAAATTATGTCCACAGAGGTCTCTATGTCATATGAGTGTATCTTCACTATCAAATACCATACATGGCCAATCCCTCTTGCAGGCTTGTAAATGTATAAAATAATTCCATAATTCCATTGGCGATCTCTGAGGCAGCAGCTAACTCAGACTATCGAGCACAGCACCTCCTGGTGATCCCCCTGTGTAGTGCAGTATCTGCATCAGAGCCATCAGATCTGCTGCAGCAGCGGCACTAAACATTCCCTCACTCTGTCCTTCCCACCAATCATTTCGAAAGCGATGGGAACTTTTTTTTTTTATGTTTAGATGACTAATCATGAGGAAATACTCAGTATCCTGGCTTCTTATTATAAGCTGTAGTTGATTTAAAGCATCTCTATGCTTCCACTTATTCGAGATTAGACTTAATTCCAGCCATCATTGAGCCAACATGAATTCACTATAACAACTGATTTGATAATATACAACTGTCTGTCGGTTTTGGGTCAGACTTAATAATAGTAATAACTTTATTTGTATAAAATTTTAATTTCATACATTAAAATTAAAATCAAAGTCCTTCACATAAATTGTACAAGAAACAAAATATATGATAAAAGTAGTAATGCTAATACATACAGGGTGAAAAAAAACCCTCACAAAAATGAAATTCAACAACGTATAAATTCAACAATGTATGGGACAAAGAAAATAAATATATAAAATAAATTAATTAAATAAAATCAGCATTTAGAATAATTAGTGCTAAAAGGGAAAAAAAACAATACAATGTTAATCAACATAAAAGTTAATTACAAAATAAATTTAAAAATATGTTTTCAGCCACTTGTTGAAAGTGGTAATACAAGGTACCTTACAAATAACTAAGGGAGTTTCATATCTTAGGTGCAAAAGGCTCCACCTCTACCTTTCTTGGGTTCTTGGTATTACCTGAATAACTGTGTGATACAAACTACAAAGTACTGTGTAATTATTTTGTGTGAAACTATGGTAAGTACCAAGACAGTTTATGTAAATTTCACTGAAATGCCTGACAAGTTCTAGATATTAAGAAAAGAACATCATAAAATACCTCATAATCAGAAAGTAATTTGGAGTAACAAGGTGGTAAACAAAAACATACTAAATTTTACTGTAATAGTAAAATGTATTACTCTTTATGCTCTTTATAAAGAGTAAAGAAAGCAGTGTGAACCAAGTATCAGCACAGTAAGAAATGTTGCTTTTACATCACAGTTTCACTGAACGTACCAGTACATTTTAATGTTTTTTTTATGAGTTACACTGTATTTCAACACTAAACTTACTAACAAAACATTGATATACCCAAACCGACCTGGTAAGGACTCATATTAAAATCATATTAAGAATTACCACTTTCTTTTAGGTTCAAATGCATTTCGCGATAATAGACAGGTACATGCTATATAAGACACCACAGCTAAATTATACAACAATTAAAGTGAAAGTAAATCTCATTTCAAAGGTATTGCCATTGACAACGGTCGCCACGTGCGCAACCGCATGCATGTGTGTGTGTGTGTATGTGAGTGTCTGTGTAGCCTCGCCCTGTCTCGTCATTAATTGTTCCCAGCTGTTCCCTGTTTGTTGTCCGTGATCGGATAGTATTAGTATCCCCGTGTGTTTATTGTTTATTGTTTATGTCATGTCGCCCCATGTTAGTGTGATCTGTGTTTGTTTCTCTGTTGCTCTATATATATATGTGTGTGTTAAATAAATGTAAGAAAGTGGTTTTGCGCGTGTGTCCTTCCCTTCACCCCACTCGGGATGTGACAGAATAAACCGCCTAAAAATGGACGCAACATACCGCTTCCAGCTTCGCCCCGCAGAAGAGGAGTATATCCCCGCCGAAGAACTCTATGTGCTGCTTAAGGAAGAGGACCCAGCGTGTTTGGCAGCAGAGTTCGCTGAGAAAAAGCCGGAGGAGAAAGTCCTCGAGGGCAAAACCCGAACCGGCAAAGGACAGCCCCGCAAAATCTGTTGCCATGGAGGCAGCAGGCTGGGAGGAGCTCTGCAGGGAGAGCGAGGAGCTCCTGCGGAGGGGCTAACTCCTCGCCACGAGAGGGCTGAGCGCCTTGGAGGCAGATGCCGAGACCCTGGACGTGCTGGAGGGTGAGATAAGGAAGCAGCGATCACGGATCGAGTCCCTCGCCGTGGACGTTCTGGGCCGGCTCATGGTACAGCGGTTGTACCCCCCTGCGCAGCCAGTCCAGGTCTCTAGCCTCTCAGAGAGAGAGGGGAGGATCCCCCTAGAAATTTTTTGGGGGGGCTAGTGGATGCCATGGGAGGCGTGGCCAAGTTCCCTGACGCCACAGGAGGCGTGGCCGAACTCCCTGACGCCACAGAAGGCATGGCTGGACTCCCTGACGCCGCTGGAGGCGTGGCCGAACTCCCCGACACCGCGGTGGGCGGCCCCCGGGTGTCCGACAATCCCGCAGAGGACGTCATTGCTCCGCCCCGGGCTTTGGGGATGGCGACGCCACTCTGCCTCCCGACATTGCGGTGGGCAGCCGCCAGGTGTCCGATGATCCCGCAGAGGACGTCATCGCTCCGCCCCAGGCTTTGGGGACGGCGACGCCACTGTGCTTCCCGACACCGCAGTGGGCGGCCCCCAGGTGTCCGACGCGGTTGTAGATTGGCTGGCAGAGCTGTTCTGGGAGCTCGCCATCTCATTGCTCCACTCCCTGGCTGCGCCGGGGATGGACTTGACTCCCCCGTGCGAGGCCGGGGGACTTGGACGTTGACGTTGGCCCCTCGAGCAACCCTTTCCACGCAAGGCTCCTGGACTTGGACGTTGGCCCCTCTGGCCCGGGCCCCCCCTCGCTCCCTCCTTTGAGTACTTGTGTGCGCGCCAGGAGGCGCGCCTTTGTGGCGGGGTTATGTCTTGTGCGCGTGTGTGTGTGTGTGTATGTGAGTGTCTGTATAGCCCCACCCTGTCTTGTCATCAATTGTTCCCAGCTGTTCCGTGTTTGTTTCTCTGTTGCTCTATATATATAGTGTTAAATAAATGTTAGAAAGTGATTTTGCGCGTGTCCTTCCCTCCATCCCGCTCGGGATGTGACACTTACTTAAAGTACAATTTTAATTTTCCAATTTGCTTTCCTGCCAAAACATGTGGTATTACAGTGAAACTTAGAGTGGGTATAATTTGACGGATCACTTTCTTACTTATCATCATTTTAAACCAAAATAATTAACCATTTTTATAATGTTTGTACATCACACTTATCTGCTTAATAGTTAGAACTTATCTGGCATTTCAGTGCAATTTTGTTACAGTTTCTTGCTACTAACCGTCTTGTAATCCAAAATTATTACACAATACTTTGGAATTTGTACCACACATATCTAGAACAAAATGTTACCAACATCACATGTTATTTTACTTATACTGACAATAGTAAGCTATTTATATATTCTATATCTATCTATCTAGATAGCTAACTCTATCTAACAACGTAGCAGGAATAGCAGCCAACATTTCTATATAGAGTTGATTTAATTTAATTAGATAAACATATAGACAGACATGTAGACAGAAAAGCAGACAGACAGACAGACAGACCATAATATTGGTGCTCATCATCCTCTAAATTCTGAGGACATTACCTTTATTTCTATATCTCTTAAATTAGAGGACATTCCTCTAAAGACTGTGAGAGGGGCAGGTTAATATCCAAGTGTAAGAGCTTAAGAGGAAATCGATATATTTTTTTCAATAAAATTTTATTTAAAATAATTTTTTTAATTCACCTTTGTGTAACTTTAAAAAACAACAACTAATATGGGTCTTAAGATTAGTTATAATAAATATAATATGTAATTGTTATTGTTTATATAAATATATAATATAAACTATAACATTAATTATAACAATTAGAGATGAATAAGAAGTTATATGTATAATTAGTTATTTAATCTTGATATATCATTGATATACAATATTTAATCAATGGCCTGCCACCAATCTTTACATAAAACAAACAGTGTACACTTAATATAATACACACTCTCTCAATAATATTTCTATTTTAGACTATGTTCTAAAGCATTAACTCTACAAACATTACACGTGAACAGACAGCAAATATCAATGATCACAGTTAAACTTTCAGTCCATCTGGCAAACACCCAACACACACATGCACATATTTTGGTTACTCTCTGTAATTGAGGATGATTTTTGCCGTAGCCCAATACACTTCAATGACTGGATAGGGGAATCAGTGACCACAACACCTATCCCTGACCCTTTCCAATTAGTGCTAATAATGAGAAACACATGGAGAGGGTGCCAGTTGAGTGCATTGTGGCAGGCCTTTGCTCTTAGTTTTAATTTGTGAGAGGGGTCACATTAAAAATAGTCAACTGGTATTTCTTTGTTTATATTCTAAAGGATTTTTGAATGTATGTGTGTACATGTCTTCAGAAAGCTGTTTTTTTTTGTGTTTTTTTTAAATAACCCAGTGTTGAAGTGACGACTGACACACTGCTGTAAACACATCCTCATAGGAAAATTCCACACTTACCACAGTTGGTGACTGACAAAGCCCGACACATTTAAATTCAAAGTGAAGACTAAATATCAACAACAAAAACACACAAAACAGACAAAACGAACACGCACACACTCAAAATATGGAATGAAAATGTAATGGATGAATCACTAATGACGAACATCACATCAAACTGAACCTCACTCACCACTCAGATTCAGCTCTTTCTAGGCACAAACACAACATGAAATAATATGGATAATGTATGAACAACAATACCCATCATTGCATGCACTGGTGTTTAGAACCAAATGTACTCGCACAAAACAGTGTGTGAGCAATGCATTACAGTGTGTTAGCACAGCGAGAACACAGCACATTGGAAAGATGAAGAACCCACAGGAAAAATAGGTAAATCGTGTAGTAACTCTTATTCTAATGGTTGTGAACTGTTTTTTCTCATGTTATTTCATATGTTCCCTGTAAGAAGAAAATGTACTAAAGTTAAGGATTATATTTTGCCCGTGGACTCTTTCTTTTGCTGTGTGAGTATATATATATATATATATATTTCTAAATATGAAACACACACACACACACACACACACACACACATACACACACACACACACACACACACACACACACACACAGAATAAAAATCTCAACAAAATCAGATAACTGAATTTGTTCCACAATATGAGTGAAACGGACAAAATTACAACAAATTAAAGTGTCTGGCTTGAACCACGACCACATCTACAGTTAGTAAATCAGCCAGCCTGATAGCACAACAGCAACACAAACCATAGCTACGTACATCAACTGCACAAAAAGCAACCAAAAGTGCAGATGAACTTTTAAAAATTACACACACAAACAAAAACACTAACAATGACAAAGGCGTATCTAGAGACAGATACGTAATGGGAATAGATATATGTACATAGAAAAAAATAAAGAAGAAGGAAAAAAAGATATACGTGTTGCAGATATTTACTGTTTCATCAAAGTGCCACACTCCCTGGCCATCCGGCGGCTCAGAGTTCACACTATTGTCCTGATCGATTAGCCAGCGGTGAACAGCGTGGGCCTAAAGGGACACACGACATAAAAACAGGAGGGCCGTTAAATCTTAACAGGTTAGAGGGACAATAGAGAGGGAAAGAAGGGACAGGGCCTGCCTGAATCATTAAAAAATCGCTTCCCAGCTTCCTTTCCTCGCTTTCATCTTGGGTTGATAAGATTATTTTAGCCATGTAGTCTGTGAGACAAGCTGGCATGTTGAATATGTGTCATATACGAAAAATATAGTTAGCTTGTCAAAATATCTACAGCTTGTTAATCTGATCTCAAAACAATTAGCAGGAGTTTTATTAAGTGATGGTAATTTGACAGATTTCATATGAATCAAGTTATAAGCTTATAGCAGTGAAACAGGCTCTTTACCCCAACCCTTAAACATTCTTAGTGGTAGCATTTCATGAATGGTTTTGTGAAAGTTTATATTTATTATTATATTGCACAGAGAAAGAGAGGATGGAACCATCTATTTACTCTTCAGTCAGGCAAGAAAGAGGAAGAGAAAAAGTGGACAGAAAGGAGAGAACATGGGAAATAGAGTGTCATAATGAAAATAGGGCTGTAGCAGAGAAAATGGACAAGGAGAATTCCACTGTCTCTCTCCTTCTTGCTGCAATTGAGATAAAATGTTAGTTTTAGGTCATTCACAGCAACAAGGTTTGGACATCACACAGCACTAGCCAGCAACATTGCTTGAGAGCTACTCTTTAGACATATCAATACCAAATCCCAGGTCATGTCCGACTCAGTGAGCTGTGCCAGGCAAACGCTTGATTACTGTCTCATACAATATTTAAGAAAGAATGGCTCCAATACAAATTGCTTAAATTCAAATATTAAAGCCTGTCATTCCTTTAGGTTTCATTTCTCAAAAAGCAGGTAAGATTTAAACAACATATTGTGAATTTAATTAAGAGCACATTTTGCAAATCATTCTTAGAAACCGCTCTCTCACACACACACAAACACACAGGAAATTATTATTAATCAAACATCCACTTTAAATCCGAAAGTAATTATATATTATTTATGAAAAATGACCTACCATTAAACGTTTAGAATTTCCAACCTGATTATTTTTGCTACTCATGAAAGGTTAAATTAAGCTACTACTGTAGAAAAAAATAATTCCAGTATAGACAAAACATAAATTTATCAACACTGTGCTCAGGAAAAAATTATTTAATATGACTCAACTATAGACATTGAAACACAGTCAGACTTCACTGATTATGCTGCTGACTATACAGAGAAAAAGGACATCTGCTCTGTTTGATGCACACACACACACACACACACACACGCACACACACAGACACACACACACACACACACACACACACACACAACTCCAAAATTATTGGCACACTTCATGAAAATAAGTCATTAGTAACACGTGCCATGAGTCATATTTTGAGCTTACACATATGGGGACACTGTATAGTTTTAATTCAACACAATATTGAGATGGTCATCAATTTTGTGTCGCACAACCATTGCTGTGTTTACTTGGATGTTTATTTGGGGTCATTATCTTATTGAAATATCCATTTACAGTCTTAACCTCCTGACAGAGGAAACCAGATTTTAAACTAAAATATCCTGGTACTCAGCAGAATTCATGAGGTCATCAATCTTCACATGTGAGCAGCGTGGTGAGTGGGCGAGTGAGCAGCGTGGTGAGTGGGCAGCGTGGTGCGTGAGCGTGGCGAGTGGGCAGCGTGGTGAGTGGGCGAGTGGGTATGGTGAGTGGGCAAGTGGGCAGCGTGGTGAGTAGGCGAGTGGGAGTGCAGCGTGGTGAGTGAGCAGCGTGGTGAGTGAGCAGCGTGGTGAGTGCCTTACCTCGGCTTTGGGTCCGATGAACAGATCTCCCTCAAGGGCGCCGGCCATCACACGCACATGTTTGGGTCGACCAACACTACACATTAACACCACACACAATTAACACATCAGTAATGTTCATTACACTGAAAACACACACAGGCACAGGCGCGCACACACTGGCACAGAGTATAAAACTGTAATTTCTCCTACATCTGAGTGTGAAATTAACTCAAATTCACTACACTGAAAACACACTCAGCTCTATTCTGTAGATCAGCTCTGCTCTGCGGATCAGCTCTGCTCTGCGGATCAGGTCTAATCTGCAGATCAAATCTAATCTGTAGATTCATGTCTAATCTGCGGATCAGCTCTATTCTGTGGATCAGCTCTAATCTGTGGATCAGCTCTAATCTGTGGATTCATGTCTAATCTGCGGATCGGATCGCTCTATTCTGTGGATCAGCTCTATTCTGCAGGTTCAGCTCTATTCTGCAGGTTCAGCTCTATGTAGATCAGGTCTATACTGTTTTTATCTCCTGCATAAGGTGACGAGGGAAAACTCAGGTAAGTTTGTGATATACATGAAAGTCTTGATGGAAAGACTTCTTTTTTTTTTTTTACAGACAAAGCAAAATGTATGCGACAGGAAGTGATGTCATTACGTGAAGCATTTTTAATCGCAAAACGTCCATTTAATAGAAAACGAGCTGCCGACAGAAAAGTTTGCAAACATTTAACACATTTTAATTTTATCGCTTGAATTATGCGCATAAATTGTATGGAAACTTGGCTATTGTAGTAGACCTAATATAAACCACACACCAAAAGCTCTTTTTACACGTTCTGTTTGGTGTTTAAAGTATTTTGGGGGAAAAATTATTTCAGTGATTTAAAAAGTGAAATGATAAAAATGTAAGGATAAAGGAGAAATGACTCTACATAGATAATTCCAGTACATTATTTAAGTATCACCGCTTTCCAAAAAAAGAGGCATTCTGGGTATTAATATGTTTATATTAACGTCACTCTTGATGCTAGAAAACTTTCATAGTCATTTTGGAGTCATGATTCTGGACACATGATGTTTTACAGCTTTCTACAAATGATTTGAAACACTAGAATCATATTACAATCATTTTACAGATGGATCTGAAGCTAAATGGAGTTTATATCACTGACAAACACTGATTCCACACTTTTGAATGCTGGTGTATAAACACATAAATAATGTAAATAAATAACTTACTAATTTGGGAAACAGTATTTAGGAATCTGATCTCCAGCAAATCCAGCTTTAATAACACCAGAGCCCTAAAGAGAACATAATTAACACAGTCACATATATAAATAAATGACAAAGTCGTTGTGAGTGTAGTTACATGTGTAATATGTGGTGGTTTATTAGGCTTAATATTTTATACTTTAATTTATTAGCAAATTATAAAAGCTTTACAGTTTCACTGCCATTAACACAGTGTGAATGTTCTGTTTGTGTTCAGTCATGAGACACAGCTAGTGGGAAAACACACACACACACACACACACACACACACACACAGTGAGAGTCCTCTAATACACCAGTTGACTTCAGAGAGCCGAAATCCATCACGGCCTCAGCAGGACGTCTTATTACTGCCAACAGCAGTGTGTGTGTGCGTGCGTGCATGTGTGTGTGTGCATGTGTGTGTGATCATGTTTAACCCTGCAGTGCTGTTACTTTATGATAAGATTATACTCTCCGCCCATCTCTGTCTCTGTCCGTCTCTCTTTCCCTCTCTGTCCATCTCTCTTTCCCTCTCTGTCCATCTCCCTCTGTCCCTCTGTCTCTCTGTCCGTCTCTTTCCCTCTCTGTCCATCTATCTCTTTCCCTCTCTGTCCATCTCTCTGTCCATCTGTCTCTGTCCCTCTGTCTCTCTGTCCGTCTCTTTCCCTCTCTGTCCATCTGTCTCTGTCTCTGTCAATCTCTTTCCCTCTCTCTGTCCATCTGTCTCTGTCCCTCTGTCTCTCTGTCCGTCTCTCTTTCCCTCTCTGTCCATCTGTCTCTGTCAATCTCTTTCCCTCTCTGTCCATCTCTCTGTCCATCTCTTTGTCTCTCTGTCCATCTCCCTCTGTCCCTCTGTCCATCTCTCTTTCCCCCTCTGTCCATCTCCCTCTGTCCCTCTGTCTCTCTGTCCGTCTCTCTTTCCCTCTCTGTCCATCTGTCTCTCTGTCAATCTCTTTCCCTCTCTGTCCATCTCTCTTTCCCTCTCTGTCCATCTCTCTTTTCCTCTCTGTCCATCTCTCTCTTTCCCTCCCTCTCTCCGTCTCTCTCATTCCCTGTCGCTCTCATTCCCCCTCTCTCTATCTCTCTCTCTCCCTCTCCCGCTCTCTCTCTCTCTCCCTCTCTCCCTCTCTCTCTGAATGTTTCAGTTTCAGTATGCCGCATTGGCACAGCTGTTCACGGTACATTTGTGTTGCCAAAGCTCTGGTTATGAAACTCGGGGAGGGCTCAACGATTGGTTGAGCTTTTCTGAAAGCTCCGCCTCCTGTGTGTGGCTGCAGTCTAGCCACCATAACCACCTTTACAGCGCTGTGGAATACTCGATTCTGATTGGTCAATCAAAGCATTCGGAAGTGTGTTATCTCTCAGTAACCGAGTGCCGGGTCCTGCTCCCGTCTCCGCCAGCACTCACCGTTACTCAATGCAGCACGTTTCACACTGGAACACTAAATTAGCTACAGGTTACTAGCGCTGGCATTAGCTAGCTAAGTCACGACAGTTTGTGTCATAAAACTGCTACAACCACCTATATATATAGGTGGTTGTAGCAGTTTTATGTCCGTCTGTCCATCTGTCTCTTTATGACACAATATATATTTTTAATAACGTTTAATTTGACACTTAGGCCCTTCTACTAGCGTTTACGTTGCAGTTCTCTTAACATTCTGTTTTAGATGATTTTTTTAGCAAGCAGCCTGTGTAATATCCAGGACATCAGGGTTGATCTGGAGGAGTTCATATAAGAGCTCATGCGACGATATTAGAAAATAATAAACGAGGCGGAGGTGAAGAACAGCACGGTGTAAAGCGGAGTTCATTATGTTCTGATGTCAGAGTGCTTCGGCGCCATTTTCTCGCTTACTCCACGCCCACTGGCCGGCGTTTAAACACACAGAGGTTTGCTCATGTTTCGCTTCCTCGTAACTGAATGATATAAAAATAGCAACTCACTTTCACTGTCACTTTATTTACCCAACGTTTTAGCCCCGCCCACATATTAGGCTACTGTTGTACAATTGTTGTTATGGTTACGTCTCGAAGGGCATCATCTCGCTCTGTCCTTGTCGCTTTTATTTAATTAAAACATTTCCAAGAAATTATTATTTCCTACCTAATTAAAATTATTTAGTTAAATTCTAACAGCATAACATATAAATATAGGTTTAGCCTAAACTGTTGTCATGGTTACATAGTATCAGGAGCATGGATTTAGAACTGTGGTTAAATGTTTGACATTAAGGGAAAAAAACGCAAACCCGCCACAAATCAAAATAGAGTATTTACTGTTTCAATAATATCGTCTGTCTGTCTGTCCGTCCAGGAATCAGACTCATGAGTACATTATTAATATTCTGTGTATCACTGCACACACACACAACACACACACAACACTGTCAGAGGAATGTGTGTGGCTCCTTGGCCCAGATTTAAATCTGGCTTTTCTTTCTCTAGCAGATGTTTGGCAAGGTGGTTCTTCCTGGAGAGCTCACACACACACACGCGCACACACACACACACACACACACACACACACACACACACACACAGATGCTGGCGTAAAAACACACACCTGTCATCCTCAGCTAATACAGTTTGAAGTTTGAGGCTTTAGTCCATCATTGTTAACGAGTGCGCAGTGTGTGTGTGTGTGTTTGTGTGTGTGAGTGTCTCCGTAATGAAGCAGCAGGAGATTTCAGAGCCAACGGCATCACTGAGCGTGACCTGTGTGTGTGTGTGTGTGTGTGTGTGTGTGTGTGTGGTGTTTAGTTAAGCCTGCAGATGCTCAGAATATTAATGAGCTACTCGTGATTGATTTTGCACTTAGCGATATTCGCTACACTCCTGAAATTCCAGATATTGAATTAGCATTGGATTATTTTAGTAAAACCTTTTTGCTCAGCGGTTGCCAAGCATTTTAAACCTTTAAACCTCCAGGTTCTCTGCTTAAAGCGACAGTTCAGCCAAAAGTGAAATGTCCACAATGTTCCACTTTACTTTAAATGCGGTCCATCAGCCAAGACAGGTTCGGCGTCTGAGGTTTGCTTCCTGAGTTTTGTTTTATTTCGAGGAGTGACACCAAACTATGTGCTGAGGATGAGAGTGATTTGGCGCTACGACTGTTTTTAGCTCTGCGACGTCCTATAAGCTTCCATTACCTGTTAGCTACATTACATGTTAGCCTCATAGCTCCAGCGCAAAAATAAATAAGCAAACTTTAAATATCAAACATGCCCTGGTTTATTGACTATATTTGGGGTAAGAGGAACATTGTGTGCTTTTCACTTTTGGTGGAACTATTGGTTTAAAAATATTATATATTTTATTAAAGTTTTATTAAAGTGTTGCCTTTTTTATCATATGGCTTGTGAATGGTTTTTAAATGCCTTTCTGATAAGCACCAACATGTAGCCATATAGGGAAGATTCAATCCAGGTTTTGCTAATTACTAGAAGTGTTCCACAAGGTTGACTTCTGGGTCCAGTTCTGTTCCGGATCTATTGTTTCTTCTGTAATGTGCATCTTTATGAGGATGATACTACAGACTGTGTGAATTCTGATGTGAAACCTACTCTACTTGTGGGCACTGGTGGCTCAGTGGTTAGGGCACTGGGCTACTGATCAGAAGGTCGTGTGTTCAAACTTCAACTCCGCCAAGCTGCCACAATTGGGCCCTTGAGCAAGGCCCTCAACCCTCCCTGCTCCAGGGGTGCTGTATCATGGCTGACCCTGACCTCTGACCCCAGCTTACCAACATGCTGGGATATGAAGAATAAATTTCACTGTACTGTACTTGTATATGTATATGTGACAATAAAGAAGCTTTCTATTCTATTCTATTCTCCTTTAATGCTGAACAATTTTCACTCCACAATCTTAAAAATAGTTTTACAAGTCGATAAAACTAAATTCACGCCGCTTACCGGAAGCCAATCACATTGAGCATAATAATCTGAACATTTCTACCCTTGGCATCTGACTAGACATGAGACTTATAAAGTAATAAACCGAGGCAAAAATATCAGGTTCCTCTCAAAATGTTTTCCTGTCCGTTCTTGATAATGGCGATGTGTTATGCAGGCATGCTCCAGTTACCACACTCAGCCTCTGGATTTTCAGTTTATCACTCCACCCATAGACTGATTACTGGTGTCACTTACAGTACGCATCGCTGCATGCTATATGCTAACGTCTGGTGGCCCTCTCTAGCTGTGCCACACCACTTACATTGGTTTCTGGTTGTTAATAAAGACTTCATCAGTTATTTTCCATTATATATCTATGTTGACCTTGAACAATGAACAACGGACCAAACTTGTCCTTACATTCTTAATGTTTTATAGAATCCTGAAGGTTCTAATGACTGGATTAAACTTGAGGTTTTTACCTTTAAAAAATAAATAAATAAATAAACCACCTACTGTAAAATCTGCTTTTAGTTATCGTGCACCAGTAAGTACCACTCTACAAGAATATTCTACATGCTCCAGAATGGTGATATGTTCCATAATGCACTATATGTTCCAGAATGCTCTACACATTCCAGAATGTTCTACACTTTCCATTATTTTTTACATGTTCAAAAATGTTCTGCAGTTTACAGAATGTTCTACAAGTACCAGAATGTTCTGTCTGCTCCACAATGTAGTACATGTACCAGAACACTTAATACATTCCAGAGTGTTCCGTATGATCCAGTATGTTCTACGCA
This sequence comes from Olivaichthys viedmensis, assembly GCA_028565825.1. Classification (NCBI taxonomy): domain Eukaryota; kingdom Metazoa; phylum Chordata; class Actinopteri; order Siluriformes; family Diplomystidae; genus Olivaichthys; species Olivaichthys viedmensis. The sequence goes on from JAOUQW010000026.1 coordinate 11,896,392, forward strand.
TCTCAACACATTCCAGAATGTTTTACAGGTTCCATAATGCTCTTATATGTTCCAGAGTGCTCTACACATTTGAGAATATTCTGCATGTTCCAATATACATTCCAATTCTAAGTTCAGAATGTTCTGCATGTTCCAGAATGCACTCTACATTCTAGAATGCGTAATAAATTCAGGAGTGTTCTATATTGGGCGTTTCTTTTATTTTACTACTTATTATTCCATAGTTATTGCCTTTATTACTGTGTATTACTGAGTCAGTATTACTATTTCTCATACTTCTTCTTTCTTTCCCCTGTTCTTCATTTTCTTAATATCTTTTCTTTCTTAACTTTCAAACTGTTAAGCTTTTGAGAGGTTTTAAACAGATCTTTAATATGTATTTGTTTAAAACTTTAATAATTTCATCATTTTCGGCTCCCTGACGGCGCAGTGCTTCCTTCAGGAAATGCACATCTAATTGATTTTGTCATCCCTTGGTCTGTTGGTCCATTTAAATCTATAATTTCATATAATCTTTTATTTTATTTTGGAACAGTTTCAGCTGATTGGTTTATTGATTGTTTTGCTGCTCATGTTTTATTGTGGGTTAGTTTTAGGAAGATTATGATGGCGTTCTCGTCTCGATCCCTTTGTTTTATCCGATATTTGTTCTGCTCGGCTGCACTGCAGATGATGATGGCAGCTCTCCTGCAGTATACTCAAGAGTCTGCTTCTTAGACAGATGGATAGTTAGATAGATAGACAGACAGATAGATAGACAGTCTTTCTCTTTCCTTTATTCACTGTCTGAGAGGAAGGGAGCAGGAAGGTGGTGTGTAGGCGTACAGTGATGCAAAACAAGCAAAAAAATTTGTAGGTGTGTCTGTGTGTGTATGTGTGTGTGTGGCCAATTACTGGAACACACAAAGAACAGGAATATACACACCACAAAGAACCTTCACAGGAGGACAGGACAGCGAGAGACAGAAAGAGGGACACAGAGAGAGAGAGAGAGAGAGAGAGACAAAGAGAGAAACAGCGAGAGAGAAAGAGGAGGAATATGGTTGAAAACTTTCCAACACACACACACACACACACACTTTCTCACATTTCTCTCTTTAACACACAACCCGAGCTTCAACATGAAAGATCCATTATACTTCTTCAGAGAGGGAACACACACACACACACACACACACACACACACAGGAGTCTAAATACAGATCACAGGACTCAGTGTGTTTGGTTCCGTGGTGACCTTCATTAATGGCGTCCCTTTAGATGATGCACAGAACGTTCTATAGGCTCCTGAATTATCAGCACGCTCTGAATTATGTTCCAAAATGCTGATATTCCATCCGGTTCTAGAATGTTCAGCATGTTCTACACATTCCGGAATGTTTGATACGTTGGAGAATGTCCTACATGTTCCAGAATGTTTTGTACAATGTGTTCCAGAATGTTCTGCATGTTCCAGTCATATGTATGTAATATACATTGCAAAAAGCTCTAAGGCTGATAGACAGGAAAAGAGAAAAGGGACGAAGGCAGAACGGCAGTGAAGAGGCGACGACAGAGAGAAAGTAAGTAGCAGTGGTGAGTAGAGAGAAAGATTAAGAGGGAGACTGATTGCGGGGAAAAAGAGAGTGAAGGGCTAAAAAACAAAGATAAAACATAATTAACAATCCAAACATAAAACAACAACAGCATCATCAGGCATGGATAGAA
>JAOUQW010000026.1:11913501-11925625 GCA_028565825.1 Olivaichthys viedmensis
GGCAATCACTATATATAGATAGATAGATAGATAGACAGACAGACAGACAGACAGACAGGCTGACAAAAAGTCAGACACTTAGACAGACAGGCAGTATACATGGACAAATAGGAAAATATCACCAAATAATACTACATTTAAAGGACAACACCAAAGACAGGGTTACAAAACAGCATGTGAATACAGGTATGAATGTAGACATGAAAACGGTCCTCACCATTCATCATTTCAGACTTTAATTCAACAAGAAGATTGGTTTTCTTTTTCTTTGTCCGACATAGAACTAAACTGATCTGTGGTCTTTTCATTCAGTAAACAAGTGCAATAGAAACATAGAATTGGAGAACTAGACAGAGCAGAAGCAAGGAAGCGAGAGAGAAGACAGAGATTATTGATGTCTATCCCACCGCAGACACACGCACACAGCCACCCTTACGATGAGGTGCACTAACATAACACTGCAGTGCTCCAGAGGAAACGGGAATCACAGCTAGCACTGCCAAAACGAGCACAGGACCGTCAGCATGATCAGCAGAAACAAATTCTCTTAGATTCAATTCAGTCTCATTCCCATCTAGACTAGATGTGTCATTTTTCATATTCAGAGAAGAACCTGTATCAATGCCCTCGCACCTAGTTCATTATGTGCTGTGAGGCTTGCATGGCACTCTGTACACCTTCCTAGTATGAGTGTGTCTGCATTCTCCATATGCCATATTCTTCCTCCTCATGTCTCATGTGTGGATCAGTGTGCATGTGCAAGGGTCCGGGAGCATGTTCGCAGCAGGTGTGTTTCCCACGTTGCACCACTGCTCTCCCAACACCTATCTCAATAAAAGATAATCTGCGTCCAGTCTTTCCACATTCTCCCACCGCTCTTCCCTTCTCTTGTTCCCTCTCCTCACGCTCCATCTGTCTACCCCCTTACCTTGCGCTTTTTGTCCCGCGAGCGGCTCCTCTTCTTCGCTCTCTCATCCTCCTTCTCTTTCCTCTCTTGCTCAGCAAGAGCCTCTAAATCCTTGTTTTTACGAAGGTGCTTGGCGGCTTGTGCCATGGCCGGAGGTCCAGGACTCGGCTACCGGGTCTGTGCTGGTGCAAATGTGTGCCACCGGAGAGAGTGCCGTGTTGCTTCTTCTACGCAGCCCTGCAGCGGCCAAATGAGCCTGCCCACCCTCCTCCTTCGGTTCCCTCTCTCTCTCTCTCTCTCTCCCTCTCTCCCTCTCTCCCTCTCTCTCTCTCTCTCTCTCTCAGTTGTGCTGCAGGGGTTGTCAGGCAGGCTGAGCCACAAACCGTTTAGTGAGCGTAATGCTGCTGCAGCACAATGCACTTCCCTCTCTCTGTCTCAAACCCTTGCTCACTCACACCCTACTGTATTCTCCTGCAGCTCCATCTCTCTCTCTCTCTCTCTCTCTCTCTCTCTCCTGTTTCAGTATTGCGCAGAAGAGCAACAGTAGGTGTGAAGGCATTAGACAGTCAATGCAGGCTTTCTCTTGCATGCTCTCCCTTACTTTGCTGCCATCCTCCACACCTTTCTGCTGTTACTGCTGTGCATGCCCATTCAATCACATGGAAGCAATAGGGACAAAGCAAGGAGAGATAAATGGGAATTTGACACCTTTATGGAAATCTCAATGGACCACTTCTTTGTGTCATTACCCATCTCTCCGGATATCCATCCATGCTGATTGTTACAGGATGCAGCAAGCGGTTTTCTGAGCACACGGGAGGCATGCGGGCGGTGGGGGGTGGTATAGTAATCCTGTCTCCCTCCATCCTGCTGTGTTGTTCAGTCCCCCACCCAACACACAGCTCTCATCTACCTCAGACGCAGTGATCAGGACCCATAAGGCCTGTTAATGCAGTGTTTGTATGTGTGTGTGTGTCTGGAGTAGAGATGCAGTGAGGGCTTATGTGTGTGTGTGTGTGTGTGTGTGTGTGTGTGTGTATTTGTGATACAGACATAGCTATGCACCCTACACAGAAATGGAAAAGTGAAAATGTGTGAAGGTCTGATCGCTACTCTGCCTCTCCCTCTCCCTCTCTTTTTCCAGGTTTTCTCTGCATAGGGTTCCTTCAGGACAGTCAAGAGAGGGAGACAGCTTCATTTGTTTTCCATTTCAGACTGTGTCTGCTGTGTGTATGAAGCAAGTAAAGCCTGCCCCTCTTTGGTTTTATTGCTGCATATATCTCCAGGGCTCCCTGAGCTTCTCATTCACTCTCCAGTGCTGCTGATGCAAGCAAAAGACTCCCTCTCTCCCTGTTTTAGAAACAGATAATAGAAAAGACAGACATGAGAAGACACCTAAGCTGAGGAAAAATAAAATGATTGTATAAATAGAAACTAGAAGGATTGTATAAGAAAAAAAAGAACCAGATTAAGTGTGCTTAGACGAAGGAATACTACTAGTGCTTATAATGCATGGTCTTAGTAATGCATGCTCTTAGGGACATGACTGTGCTGCAGATTTTGATTAATTTTAAAAGGTTATCAAAATTAACCTATTTACCCATACAACAATAAATAATTCTCTAATCTGAAAATATTCACTGTAAACTGTGTTAGTAATCTTTTAACATAATAGACACTATCACCATTGAAAGCATCTGTTGTTTGAATGCATTCTAACAACATATTGCATGATAGAGAAAGGCAAAATCTAGGGAGTGAGCATCTGCATTCTCATTGCCAGCCATGTGAATGACAGAACTTAAAGAACCCATGTTATGGCTGCCAACATTAATTTTAAATTCTGCTTTTCTCAACTCAGCAGTTAAGGCATGACATTGCACAGCATAGTATAAAAAAGCAATGAGCTTGTTTGACTATCAGGTAATCATGCAGTGTCTATGGGCCCTCTAGTGGCGTAATATCTTTCTCATTTTCGGGGTAAAAAAGAAGTGCAACTAAATCTAAGAGAATATGTCATTAGGCAGCATGTAACTGCAATAGTATCTGAGTTAAGATTGCACATTTTTACAGGATATAAAACCAATTCTCAAGCCCTGATATTAAATTCTAATTCAGAATATACAATGTTTTTTTTTAAACTTAAAAAAAATATATATATATATATATATATTTAATTTTTTAACCAAGGTTCACGCCTGCATATAACCAATCCCTATTGAGAAAGAATTATTCTATGCACCTTGCACTGGTAACAGTGATTTCTATTCTTTACTTTTGCTTTGTGATGACGTTATGAGGATATCATGTTTCGTGTGAGTTCTGCTTACAAGTGTAATGTACTAATGACCTTGCTTTATGCAGCTCAACGTAATGGCAGATTTGGAAACTGAAGAAATCGTTCAATGCTAATTCATCTTATCAGCACAGGTAAAGGTTGCCCTGGGGGACTATTCTCATTTTCTAAGCTAATTTAGTTCTGCACTCTACGAGATATGGACCGAAATGGCCTTGCAGTTAAAAAGCTTGTTTTTGGAATAAACACTCTATTACCTGTCACAACTACTTATAGGCTCATAATGACATGTTAACACTAGGTCATTTCACCAAGTGATAGCACTCACACACATAATAATGGTATTAGTCTGAAATTTAGAAATGTTAATTTATCAGTTGAATATGTGAGGACTTATACTATAGTTAAACTGAAATGGAACGTTTATGTTGAGGAAATAAGGGAAATTAATGCATGTTAAATGCCATATTCCTAAAGAAATACAATTATTCTCTTTACTATGCTTATTTGGAGGACTTATTTGGAGGACAGTTGGTGGAGTATATCTCACCACCTGTTTTACAAAGGCAGCAAGTTTTCCAAGTAGGGGTGGGATGGGTTACCGTGGTACCATTGTGGTATACCGTGATAAAGAGATATCAAATTGTTATATTGATAATGTTATCCAGCAGTATAGATAAAAACATAATATGAAAATGGTGCAGCATCTCTCATGAAATGTGTCATGGTTTGTAGTCAGACGGCGAGGTGAGGACACAAGCGCGAAGCCGCTTAACAACATACATTTTATTTAACTGGCTAACACTATACAAACTACACCTGCAACACACAGACATGTAGACATGTAATCCAAGACACTAATATTTATACACATACTAGTGAGGGAAACGAACGAGACACAGTTGGGATCATTTAGACAGACGAGACAGGAAATAGACAGACATAAACACAAGGCGCGTGGGGCTCGTGTGCGCGTCCACGCACATTGCCGAGTGAGACGGCATGCACATTACCCCCCTCCAGGCTCCAGATACGCACAACGGCACTCAAGGGTGGGAGGGGGCCCGTGGGCCCAATGTCCATGTCCGGGTGGTGACACGGAAGCCGGCACTCAAGGGGGACTGACCAACATCCTCAGCCCAGCCAGGGAGTGGCGGCGCAAAGACCTCGCCCGCGCAGGTGTGCAGTGGCACAGGGGCGACCACAGCGCTGGCCTCCGGCGGTGCACAGATGACCACGGCGCTAGTCCCCGGCGGTGCAGGGACGACCACAGCACTGGCCCCCGACGGTGCATGGACGACCATGGCACTGGCCTCCAGCAGTGCATGGACAATCACGGAGCTGGCCTCTGGCAATACAGAGACAGGAGGTGGAGGGACGTTGCCGTCCCTGAAACCCGGGGGCGGAGCGATGACGTCCTCTTCCGGATCGGAAGGTGGAGGGACGTTGCTGTCCCTGAAGCCCGGGGGCGGAGCGATGATGTCCTCTTACACGTCAGGGAACTGGGCGATGCCCCCTGGGGCATCTGGGAACTGAGAACCACCCACTGAGGCATCAGGAAACTGAGAAATGCCTTCTGCGGTGTCCGGGAACTGGGCGACGCCCTCTGCATCATCCTGTAACTGGGTGACGCCCTCTCCGGCATCAGGGAACTGGGGGACACCCTCTGTGGCGTCCAGGAACACCTCGGCGGTCGTCAGCTCCCCCCAAAAAATTTCTTGGGGGATTTTCTCCTCCACTCCTGGGAGGCTAGTGACCCGGACTGGATCTGTAGTGCCACGGTGACGGCAAGGACGGCGAGCCAAGCCTGTCGCTCCTCGCACTCCTGGCACAGGTGGCGCGCCTCCCCGGCGTGGTGATCACCGCTACGGCGGTGCCGATGCAGTCGACTCGCCATCGATGCTCCGTGAGCTCCCTCAGCAACTTCTCCAAGCCCTCTGCCATCACGGTGCGGCTTGCTGTATCCGTTGCTTTTAGGTCTTCGATTCTGTCATGGTTTGTAGAGGGGTGGCGGGGTAAGGACACAAGCGCGAGGCCGCTTAACAACATACACTTTATTTAACTGGCTAACACTATACAAACTACACCTGCAACACACAGACATGTAGACATGTAATCCAATACACATACTAATGAGGGAAACGAACGAGACACATGTGGAATCATTTAGACAGATAAGACAGGAAATAAACAGACATAAACACAAGCCGCGTGAGGCAGCATGCACGTGACAAAATGTGCTATGATTTTTAGAACAAAGTAGTCTACTTTTTAAAGAGGCTAAAATGTACCTAGTTTACCCAGTCAAATTATTTAATGCAGTATTATGTCATTTAATGTCATCCGTTTTATAAATGCAAAGTTGTAAGCAGATATAACTATATATAGAAAACGGTTAGTACAGCTATAATTTAGGGAATTTTTCATATTGTTCTACCACTCACTTACAGTCCTCAAAGGTATCTTCCGAAACATGATTTCTCATTTATCTGCACAACGTAAGTGATCTGGCTTAGTGAAATACAACAATATTTAAGATTTAATGGTGTATTTCATCATGGCTGAACATTTCTTGATAATTGTCAAGAAAAACATGAAATCTGAGTCAGTGCATGACACAGAAGTGAATTAAATATGATGTTTTTTTGCATCTATGACGAACACCTTGTCAACACTAATAAACCTAAATATAATGTACAAATGTACCAAAGAGTAAAAATACAAATATATTACTAAAATGTAAACAATACAGGTCAAGTAGTGTGACAGGTTACAATAAATATTCATAATAAATATCTAAAAGCATTTACTGATAAAGTTTAAAAGTCCTGCATAAGAAGAATAACTGACGCCTGAGGCTTCCAGTCTTCTATCTAAGGTGATAACTAATTGCACCCCTTCTAAAATATTACCGCCTGTGTAACAGCTCCATCTACTGGCTTTGTGTGTAGTAGCTTTGATCTTTGATTGATCGTTGGCCTATGTTTTATTCATGCTACAGTAATTAAACTATCATATTAGTATAAGCAAAGATAAAATGTATGAGATCAGGAATTTTGTTGTCAATGGCTGCCACGAAGAGCCAATCCCACTGTTTTAACATCATATATCAGTGACATAACCTTAAAAAAAAAAGTTGTTGTTGGTGATGATGACAATAATGATGATAATAATAATGTTACATGAATATAATCATTCTGCTTCCTTGAAGCCCATGTAATTACATCTTGTGACCAGAAGATGGATTCCTATCCATGTCAAACAGTTCAGGAACAGTAAGGAATTAAGCTACTCATTGCATCTTATGCCAGGTGAGGGTGAGTCGTGGCATACTTACAAAGTTAAGAAATGCAATAAACTAATTTACTTTCTTTTAAAAGATGACACAGGTAGAAGTTTACTGTGGAACGTTATGCCTACCATTCTAAATCCAACACCACTAGGTGTCATAAAACTTATTAACTGACATATTTCACAGTTCTTTTTATCTGTATATGTGGCACTGAGGTCTGTAAAGCTGCTTTGAGACAATATGTATTGCAAAAAGTGCTATAAAAATGTTTAATTCTCTATTTCTTTATTCTAGTTATTAAGCTTATATAAATTTTTTGTAACTTATTTTGTGACTTGTAAGCCAGTTAAAAGCAATAACATGTAAGGGGATTACATTACTGACCAAATGCAATCCTTTAGACTACATGTTTTTAAACTAATTTAATATACTTTTAAAACGACCCTCCCAATGCTGCATATTCTGACTGACTGTTGGACCATTAATGCTGAACTTGTGATAATGATTTTCCAAAGATTTCAAGTGTGGATCCTTTCCTCTGGGACAATAAAAACTGATATTCTATCTAACAGTGTAATAAGAAAACAATAAGCTGTGCATCTGTTGTCACAGATGTGGTTCAAATGTGTTTAACTATGCTGCATCATTACAGCAGGGGACAGCAATGAGTCAATATTTTTTTTTTCCCCTGTTCAAACCATAAAGGGAAACTGAAGGAATTCTATAACATAAATTCATGGTGTCACATGTGCACACTAATAAGTGATAAATGAACAAACTAATAGCGTTTGTAGCTCAGCTATATGCCCTGCTGATATATTTCATATATTTCATAAGACATAAAAATTTATGACTTAATGTCTTTACGAAACTTTTTGGAAATATTAATTGGCTATTTCATACATTTGTTACTAGGGTAACCAAAATACTGGGTCTGAACATGGTGAATTCCAGCAGATAAACAGAGTCTTAAATTGATGAGCCTCCATCATGCTATCACATATAAATCCTCACACACACACACACAGATCAACAGAGGCAGCAGGTGCTCCTTCTTGAGCTTTAATTACATGATCTCTGATTCATCTAATTGATATGCTAATGAGGTTGTAATTAATGCATGAGAGAAAACATCCGCACCCCCATTAATTAATGGATTTATTTGATCATATATACCCTGCATATTTAATTACAGACTTCACTCTGAAGTGGGGTTGAGAATGTTTTTTTATATATATATTTAAACAGTGTTTGAGGCTTTATTTAATTGGGATTAACTCACATGGATGTAAATGTGAGCTACAAAATGTTTTTGTGACGATGTCTTCATTTCTGTGCTGTTGGGGTGCTTTTCCGAGGCCAGACAGTCTGGACATTGAAATACTCCAGAGATAATTTTTTAGACAGAATGTAGAAGGAGAAATGTGCATGTGTTAACAAAAATTGCCGTTTACTATATGCTTCTACCTACACCCCCTAAAATACTAATTTATATAATTTTTTCAGCTTTGTGCTCAGTTGAAGATGGCTTTGAAGCCACTTTGAAATTGTGATGGCCAAGTTGACTCTGATGGACATTCTAGGTTTCACAGTCGATTTGTTCCACAAGTTTCACTTCATTTGACTTCATTTTAACAAAGCTCAATCTGAAATGTGCATGCATACAGATGTTATAAGCTCTGGAAGTAAAAAGTGTAAATTACTATATGATACTACAGACTTAGGCATAAGCACTCTTACATCATTACTGGCTGTGTATTTGATTAAGTAGTAACTATAGGATCACTAAATAATAATCAAACTCTTGGCTGTGGTAATTACTGTAACCCCTGTACACCTCTGTATACCTTGATGTCTCTACTTAGTGTGAATCTGGCCTAGTCCTGAAGGTAGTTACATAGACGGGTGTTGAGAAACTTTCACATTAAAAGTTTTGCCAGCATGGTGTCCCATTCATTAAACTCCCAGAACATCAGGAGTGTGGAGGTATTTTTCCACATTAGTAGATCTTAGTAGGTTTCACCTTGAGCTCTATAAGGAAGAGAAAGCTGACTTAATTTTAATTTTCTGACCTCAGTTGCCTGGTTAGGGATGTGTTTTTTGTTGTTGTATTGTTTGTTGTTGGGTCTCCAGTTCAGCATAAAGGACGTGTGGGTACATTCAAACTGTTTGGTTGCACCCCACAGTGAAGTTGGGATTTTGATGAGACTCAGGTTGATCAATTGAAAGGATGCAATGTTAGTCATAATGAGCAACTTCTTGTGATGTATGGAAAAGCATGAATTTCTGCTTTCTTACATCGAGTGAGGAATTTGCAAAAAAAATCACTCAATGACAAAAGCTAGAATCCAGTTTCCCACTGAAATTGTACGAAATCAATATACTTAAAACATCAGAATAAAAGTTAAAGGTGTATAATCAGATTTTTAGTATAACAAAATGGTAAAGAAACAAGAACAGAGATACAGTATATTGCCATTATATCCCATGACTGATTTGGATGCAACAACCAGCGAACATAGACTTGAAACAAATTTCAAAATAGATTTGTTTACACTGTAATTATTTATAAACAGTGAAATAAAAGAAAACTCACGTTTTAATGATGGAGTAAGGTGAGATGTGGTTTAAATTTTGTTCTAAAAAATAGTTTTTGAGGTTAAAGTATGAAGTTGGCACAGCCCAAAATATCATGAATTCACAAATTACATTACACAGCTCTCCTGATCTATAATCATTGTTTTTGAATACTGTCAGCAACTGTGCACTATGGATAAAATATACAGAGGGGTCCAAAAGTCTGAGACCACTTTGAAAATCTGGGATTTTTTTCATTGCCACTGTATGGCACTCTAAAATGATTTGCTGAGACAGGATTAGTCATATCCAAAGCACGATCAGGCAGACCAAAAATGAGCACACCACCAGAAGAGCAATACATAAAGCTTTGTTCACTGAGGGAGAGAACAGCAACTTCATCACAGATACAGAATGCGTGACCACTCATTTTTGTTTTGATGTATTGCCCCTGTCCCATGCTGTTATTCACCCCACCTGTGTGTCGTTAGTCTGTGTAATCCAGTGTATGTATTTAAGCCCTCCTGTCCCTGTCCAGTTTGTTGGTAATTGTTCCCTGTCGTGTGAATGTCATGCTGTTTTGTAGTTCCGTGTTGGTTTGTGTTTAATGTTAAATAAATACGTCGTTCTATGGTTTGCGTCTGTGTCTAATGCCGGCCTGGCAGCGTGACAAATGTATGCATATTTAATTAGATTAAGCCTTATTTGCATAAATAAATGTCAATTTTTAAAAAAACTTCAAATACAAAAAATACTTATAAGAATATCAGCAATCAGCTGGCAAAGACTGATTGTGATAGCTATTTAAAAAGTATTATTTTTTAAATTACCCTATTCACCTGTAGTGTCTTGCCTTAAAATCTTCTAATTCTGGAATGTTTTAGAAAGCTGCTTTGTTTACGCTTGTTGTACAGAGAAAGTCATTTTTGTATTTAACCCCACCCCCTCATTTGATTGACATGGTCACCTACCAGCCAAGTAAAGACAATGACAATTGTTTGAAATGCCTTTTTCAAACGTCAGTGTTCTCCAGCATGCAAATACCTTTTACAATATTAACTCGTTGTCTTCTTCAGTCCATTAATTTCTTTCACTCATCGTCACGGCGGTATGTTTTCCTTTTCTTTGCTCTTGTAATGTCACTGTCTTCAGCTGCCATGTTTGCAGCAGCCACAGATGAATGACCTGGAGCCCACTCCCTCTTTTTTGTAAAAATGCCTTGATCCTGTGGTGCTCTACATTGCCACAAGTGGTCATAAAGTTACATTGGAAAATATTGGTATATATATTGGTATATATTTATATATATATTTGAAAATAAAGGGAAAAAAAAATTGTTCTTGAAAAGGACTTCCTCTTGAGTTCCTATAGATTTCCTTTAGTGCTTCCCATAGCTTCCTGTTTAAGTTGTCTGACCCTACAGTCTCCATTTTTCTGATCAATCTTCCAAAGACTGTCGGTGATGTGTCACCAGGCCGTGTGTTTAAAGACAGCCAATGGCTATTTCAGAGCCCAAAAACAAACAGCCAGTCTGTTCAACTCACTGATAACACACACACCATGAGGAAAGACCCTAATGAATAACGGCTCTGTGTCGGACCAATTGTGTGGTCAGTGGGCCACTGCTGGGTGTGGAGGGGGAGGTTGTTTGCTGAGTTTATGTGTGTGTGTGTGTGTGTGTGTGTGTGTTTGTGCATGCGTAATCGGGGTCGGGCGAACCCTTCTGAGTGGTCATTGTGCCACCCACATCCTCTTGCTGTCCCCACACATTCATCATGCCATTGTAATCTGTGTTTGTGGATCAGTTTATATCTTCATGTGGAGATTATTTGTTTTGTGTACACATGTGTTTCAGAGACCCACATGAATTCATAAATGTTTGCAGTGGTACAGAAGCTAGAATAAAATATAACTGTGTGTGTGAGAGTGAGAAAGAAGCAGATAAAAGACTTTAAAGGAGTACTAATCACAATGTACCGCATCTGTACCACAGACAAGAATTTCGATACAATTTCTTGTACTGAGAAAAGAACAGAAAACCTGTTTACATGAAACTCGATTATAATAGAAGTCTAAGGGCAGTTGTTGAATTCCGTTAATAAACATTTATGCAAAACTTTCAATTTTTTTCGAATTCAAAGCTCTAAAGTTTTAGAATTTGTGGTTATGCCAATGTTACCATCATAATCGGTTTCTGCCTCATGGATACAACAACACTTTTGGAAAAGTGTTAGTAACCGTAATGATCTTTTACAATAGATCAGTTGGAAAGTTGGATAAAACTCCATGTCTGTCCCATTCTAAGACCTTTATTGTTACAGTGTAACGGTTGTAGTTTACATTTTGAATTATATATTGTCTCATTTAAACTTAATAATAAATTTCAACATTTATTGACGGATTCCAACAACTGCCCTTAAACTTCCATGATTAGTTAATTGTCGAGTCAACTGGTTTTTCATTTTTTTCTCAGTACAGGAAAATATGTAAAAATTATTGTCTGTGATAATCGCCCATACGCTACAGATGCAGTAGCTAGATAGAACCTAGTTTCCATTTTAAGTAACTGTTTCTGTAACTGTGTTTCTGGAAAGTTTGCGTGTGTGTGTGTGTGACTGATGGTTCGGCGTGTAACCTCTCTTAAGAGCGGTCAGCGGTGCAGACCGGTCTCTGACCCTCGGACACTTATTCACATTAATCACCGGTGCTCGTCTTGGCTTTTAGCACTGCTGCTGAAAGCTACCATCTATCCTCCCCTCTTCCTCTCTTCTTCTCCCTGCTAGCCATCCCTTGCTCTTTCTTTGCTTCTTCCCCCCGCGGTCTTTCGTTCAGCTGCGATCTGGCCATCAGGGTTCTCTCATCAGCCTCCACTTTATCTCTCCCCAGGCCTGAATATGGAAATGCGATCCTTCATTGATAAGGCGCCGCTGTCTTCGTATCTGTTCTCCCCCATTCAGCTCCAATCAGATAGCGCCCAAGCGTTGCCTTATCAATGAAGGATCGCATTTCCATATTCAGGCCTGGGGAGAGATAAAGTGGAGGGAAAGAGTGT
>JAOUQW010000026.1:11925767-11946100 GCA_028565825.1 Olivaichthys viedmensis
GATTTATGGCAGTAACAGAAGGGTTTATGTAAGGAGATGAACAGAAGAGAGATTGATACCACAGTGGATCAAAAAAACAGTGAAACATGCTGCTGGATTTTCAGTGAGCGCTCAGACTTTTGGACCCCACTGTATATGGAGCCCATTTCATTAATCTGGTAAGCACCAGGTATAGTCCACTGTAATGTTCAATACAAAGGAGGAAATACTAACATCATTAAGAACAAGTTAAATTAGCTGTTGCCCTTAATGCTTACCTATATACATAAACAGTCATTTAGATTGCTTTGATGAAAAGTGCACCAATATAGAGAAACTTACTGAGTCATAATTGCTCACAGTATATAGAAGTGATAGGAACCAGGAGTCCAAAGCATTTAATGCCTTTAAAGGCTACCTCACATAAATTTTTTACAAAATAGTTATGGATATGCTCCCTGTTGCTTTAGAGCCTGTTTTACAGCAGGCTTGCCATAAGGTTTTGGTCTACAGTTTTTATTATTAATTTTTATGTTTTGTTACTTCTGAGTTCTGTTCTGACTACAATTTGTGCATGCAAATCAAAACCGACTTTTGTGTTGTTACTATAGCCCATAGCTAGGTTAATTTATATTTAGACTACCTACTGAAAAAACTGCAGAGTACGAGGACATCTACGAAGTTGATTATTTCTAAAATATCCCAGAGCTGTATCAGTTCAAACCGGAATATACAGACGAAGAAATGCAGTAGATTCACAAAGAGAGAGCTAGAAGGAAGAGCGAGACACAACTAACAAAACAGCCATGTTTGTGCTGTAGACGTTGTAGATCCGTAATTCCTGTTACAAAGATTGTAAAAAATTCCGAGGCAGTACATTTTTATGGAAAGGAAAAATTTTCTTCAGAGCACTCTGCATGACTTTGTTTACCTCCCAACTAGTGAATTATGATTAAATCTGAATATTTATAACTTACTCTATATTTTAGCCAGGCAACACAGCCATGAAACTAGGAGATAATTATAATTATTTATTATGTGGTCTTTGTTGAGTAGCAATCCAGTGGAAGTCCATACTTTAGTGAATTATTCAAAACTGTTAAAGTGATAATATGTGTTGCATGCTCTGCCACAATGGGCGAGGCAATCGCCTTACATTCTTTCTCTCTCCCAATAGACTTAATATTGGCACTGTCAATCACTTTATGAGTTGGTCCCATTTCAAAATGAGCCTTTATGCTATTGATCATAAAAATGTGTGACCACCAGTCACCAATAACCCCCCACCCACCCCCACTCCTGTACCCCAACACACATATACACACACACATACACACACGGTGCACATCTGACGCACTGAGCAGAGCTAATAACATTACATGAAGCCAGTCACTATTAAGTTGGTTAAGTGAGAGAGCCCTTGCTTAACGCCTCACAGACCGGGGGCTCGGCCGAACCCCCAGAGTGATTGATGGCCTAACAGAAGCCAGGTCAATTAGCTGGTGGCTTTTTCTCCATACGTACTGTTGGGGGGCTGGAGGTTGTCCCACTGCTACTGCTGTCAAACAACACCAGTTTAATTTATCACCCAACCAAGAGCCTCCTCACCTTAGTGTACACTGCAATTACAAATGAGCCAGTGTTCACATATTTAAAGAACATAACTGTAAGCTGGTGCAGATAGAGAACAAAGACTAAGTTTATTAGTTGGCTTGATAAATTTGACTAGAGTACCATAAGAATAATTATTAGAGGATTGATTTAGGAAATATTATTGTGTGAGGAGAGACTTAATAATTTCATGCAGGTGAGATTTAGTTAGAAGTTAATATATATTACAAGTCACTGTCTCAACTTTTTTTCCCATTTCTTTCAGAAATATGAATTCAAATTTTGTTTTTACAATTTCATTATAATAATGGATTCCCCATAATTCAATATTAAAATAAGCATATTTATGGTATTTTAATTTTGCTCCTAACATCAGATTATAACCATTGTTCATAATTCTTGAAATGTATCCAAGTGGAGTTTTTATACGTAAAACAATTCAATACAAGAAATGTGTAGAACACAATGAAATATTCCAAGATTTACTTTGTGTTAATTTGAGTTGCATCATATAGACTCTCACGTGAACTAAACTACACGGAATATGCTGTTGTATGTTGCTCAGACCTAGAGAAAAAGCAAGGGTAGAATTATTAAGTCCTTGTAGAAAGTGTTTGGGAGAGACTCTCTCTCTCTTTCTGTGTGTGTGTGTGTGTGTGTGTTTGCATGTAACATTTTTGTTTTGTTTTGGGAAATGTCCCATGAGACTGCTCTCTGTCAGTTCCATCTGCCACCCCACTCTACTGACACCCAGGGGAGTGGGGAAGGGTGTGTGGGTCTGCAGAATCTATAATGGACCACAAAAAAGGACGCATTGATTGGACCAGAAGTGTGGCGATGGGGCTTGAGCTTGCAAATAAATATATTTCCCCAAAGGCATTGCCCCTAAATCCTTGCCTCTGAAATTCAGAGCACAAATGCATACTGTCAAACAGATGCACACACACATGGGCAATGCTGGTCATATTAGCTGAGTAGCCACATAGCTAATTGAAGAAATTAACTCTACATCTCCCTTGAGGAGAGGGATGTCTCTTTTTCTTCAATATAATGTATGTTTTCAGTTTATTTGTATAGACAATGTAGAGTTAAGTGCACCCACAGTCTGGGGTAAACCAATTAAGTTTTCTGTGTGCTGGGAATTACATGTATAAAAGAAAAGAAAAAAAAATACACAAATTGAAATCAGACAAAGTTAAAATGGCACCTCTGATCACTCAGCCAAATAAACATCAACAAAATCAAGCCATGGAATCATTTAGAAAAGCAACATATGGCTGCGGCGCCTCTAGGCAGAAGGATGTATTAGACTGATGAGTGCCGAGGCGCTGACAACAAAGCAGAATTTAACTTGTCAAATTAGTAGAAAGAGAAGGAGGGGGAGGGTGACAGAGTCAGACAGAGACAGAGAGAGGGAGATGACGGAGAAGGAAGAAGAAAATTGAGGCAGAGACAACAGCTTGGATTTTCATAGCAAGTGCCACTTGAAGGTGACAGAAGAAGTCAGGAACTGCATTTGTAATAAAAATACAGTTTTGAGTGCAGTGGAAACACTTTGCTGACTCCACTGTAGCTACTGTGTGTATTGAGAGGCACAATATTGAGAACTTCACGAATGAAATACAGTGAAATCTGAACTTGGAGAGTGACTTTTTTTTTGTCTCAGCGCAGCACTGCACATTAAAATGAAACAATGCCTATGATGTGAAAGTGCAGAATGACAACTTTAATTTAAGGATATTAACCTATATATTGAATGAAACATACGGAAATTAAATTTGTTATGCATATTTTCCCCAGTTCAGGGCGTAATCAATTGGACAATTGGCTGCTAAACAAAATGTTGATTCTAGTTGGCATTGGCATCTGGAATCTGTTGCTGTTGGCTCTCAAAATGAGGAACAATAAATTTGTCAATGGCAGCAAAGCAGGTCGTCATGAGGCTTAAGAATCAGAACACATTAATCAAAGACATAGTCCAAACATTAAATATGTTTTTAAAAAATCTGTCTGATGAAGAAGCAGTAATGCACCGGTGAGCTTAGCAATAGAAAAGGAGCACAGTAGTGAATGACTGAAAAATACTTTCAATCATGAAGAAAAACTATTGAACACTATCCATGCTGAAGGCATAATTGTGTCAAAGACAGCCCTAAAGAGATGAATACGGCAGCCTGACCAGAAGAGCACTCACGGGTAAGCCTCAAGAGAAAAAAACAACAACAACAGGATACAGTTTGCATAAAAAGTCAGTAGAGTTCTAGACAAAGACTTGGGGACAGATGAGTTGAAGATTAGTCTGCATCAGAGTAATGGAATAAGAAAAGTGTGGAGAAAAAAGAAATGATCCTGGCCTCAAGCATAGCATCTATGTTTTCATTATGGATAGTATAAGCATGTGTGGCTGTCGGTGAAACTGGCTCATTTGTCTTTACTGATGATGTGAGTGCAGACAGGCCCCAAAATGAGCAAAGACTTAAAATGGCTGAATTACAGATCTGACAGAAAATCACCAGTGAATATACCCATTGTTTAGTGATGCAACCGGCTACTAAACATGACAGGTTTAATTATAATTATGTTAATTATATAATTATATAAAATATGTCCACAAATGCGAGGACTATGTATGAGAAGGGCTGCAAATATTGTTCATCATTTTGTACTTTAACTTCATTGCTTTATTTAAAATCCACTGTGCTGGACTACAGAGTTAAAACAACAAAAATTATGTCACTCGAGTTGCGGTCTAGTGTAACACCAATTACCTCATCAAAAACACAATTAATGAGTGACTAACTGAGCCTCATTACTAGTAATTGCACCACCAAGGCAGGGACATTGCAGTAAGCAATCTGTATGTGTGTTTGTGCCTTACATCCAACAAGTACTGTGGGTCATTTTAGCCATGATCTGATATCTGGCTGCTGCTTCTTAAAGTTCACTTGCTGCCAAAGCTGCGTGTTAGGGGTACAGTTTTAGCTCTCTGAATCGGAGGCTTTTATGCATATGACAATTTATTAAAATGTAAAATGATTATAAAAGCAAATTATACTTTGTCTATACTTTGTTTGTATAAATTTGTTCTTACCCCAAATTTAGTTGAATTTGCTATGTTTTAAGGGTGATTAATGATTCAACAACTACTTGTAGCTTCAGTGCTTTGCACAGTATAATGAAAAACTCACAAGCGTTTCCAGGCAAGATTTTGATGTGTTTAGTTGACTCCCAAATGTCCAATTGAAAAAAAAGAAAAAAGAAAAAAAAGAAAACACTATATGTGTCTGTGAATCTTATAGCTGGGATCAAACCCCAGTGATATTTTTGACAAAGGGTCTTGTGAGAATGAAATATTGCATTCCCACTGAAACATTATTTCAAGGAAAGTTATATTTAAAAGTAGTCTTTTACATATTTAATTTGCCTAAAAGTAATTTACTTTAAAAAAAAGAATTGTTCTGTTTTCAGTGACTGATGACTCTACAATACAAATTAAACATAGAAAGATCATCTATAACTACCAACTTTCACAATGTCAACGATACAAGATTAAAAATAGTGTTGGTACCTCAGTTAAATTGGATTAATGCCTTCTACAGTGTTCATGTAGTAAACTAGACATCATGCTAGGGGTTTTTTAGGGTACTAGGGTACTTCATATCATTTGTTAGCCCTTTAACTGCAATTTGAAAATGCTGCAATGTAAAACATTTGTGTAGTAAATACTGTATGCCTGTTAACACTTAACAAATACACAAATGATTGGACAGGAATGCATCAGAAATGGAAGAGGGAAATAGTACACTGCTTTATGAGGAAACAAGTATAAATAAAAATGTTGACATTATTTCTTCAGCAAATGAAATTGTCTTATAATGTGTTCTTTTTATTTGTGTTGATGAAGTATGGTGATAAGGAGTCTGTCATAAACGAATCATCACACACAGTTTAAGCCTAATCAAGTACTGCATAGTTACAGAGTGGTTCTGTGGGGAAAATATAAGTGTAACACTGCTAATAAACGCAGAATCTTCAAAACATCACTGATGAAAATGCAGATGTAACTATTTGAAGTACAAAGTGTTTCTGAACTAGAATTTTTGAACTACAAAATTTAGGTTGTAAACATATACAGCAGTACCTACTGTATGGCCTACGCATTAAGAGCTTGCATGCGAACTCTGAATATACGGCATATACTCTGAATTATCCAAATCACCAAACAACAAGAGGCAAGGTTGCTCTTGGGGAAAAAAACCTTAAAGCAGTATGCAGTGCCAAACTAGAAACAGTTTAAAAAAATATTTCGTAAAAATTGTTTTCTAACATAAAGAATTCAGGATTTATCCAGGTAACATTTGGATTTAAAAATAATAAACTAACAACATTCATTATAAACTCATAGCATAAAAATAATGACAACATAGTAATAAGTTCATAACAATTACAAATAGGATCAAAAAGTGTTTTATTATTACTTAACCTAAAAATAATAACTTATATAGCATTTTCATTAAATAAGTAAATATGTGAGGTCATCAAATCACAACTCTGAGAGGTACAAAGTATAATTTCCCTTATTTTAAAGCTAAGAAAGAAAATTACAATTTTCCACGTCTATAAATGGAGAATGTTCAGTATATCACTGTAAAATGTCTTTTATGAACAAGGTTTCTGGCTGCTGCAAAAACCTTGAAAAAGCTTTGGAGAGTTCTCTCAGAGATTTGCTAGCACCCTGATTCTTAACGTTTATGAGAGTCCATTGATCGTGTGATCCACAATCTGTAGAAAAATCATCTTAAATGACTGACGGACTGATGAAATCTCTCTGAAATAAGGAAAAGTTACGAAGATAAGAAAATACCCTCTTTTCTGTTTGCTGTCCATGTTTCATTGCCTTGTCCCATTCACATAACACTTCAGCATGTTTTTCTTCATATCTAGTGAAAGCTTGCAATCATTTATAGTTTACGTTATTAAGTCTCTGCAGTTTCTTTCTGTGTGGTTGATAAGTGTTGCTGTGACTCATTAGGAGGTAAAGACATGACTAGTCTTAGTATAACCCTGGAACATCAGCTGGTGGTGAAGGTCTTATCTCGTAAAACATTTGTCTTCTACATTGGTGGGACCACGAGACCAGTCATTGCTAGAGAAAAGCAGAACAAACAAAGAAGCTGTTTTAATAAATATATAATAATGTCCACATGATAAAGAGTAAATTCCCACATGATTATTCATCTTTGTTGGGTAGTATATACAGACTACTGGATTTATGTACTGTATTTACATCTTCAGTATTTGCATATGAATGGAACTGGTCACCTCTAAAGCCGTTGCCTCCTGAAGTGGGACAGGCGGGTGAAGGGGAGCCTTGGGGTCTCAGGACAGGAGCGAAAGCACTCTTCTGTTTGGCCGTGGATGGAAAGGATGAAAAGGGCAGGAGTGATGAAGAAGAACTTGAGCCTGGTATAGTGGGACTAGATGGCATAACTGAAAAAAAGAGAAACAGGGTGAAAAGAGAGAGTTCGAAAGCATTTTGTCTGATGGCACTGGTGCAGACACAACAGAATATCAGCAAAGTTAGCAAACGGAGAAAGAAAGTAGACAACAAAGACTAATACAGGAACACCTCCCCTTATAATTCTAGCACTTCTAATAACAAAGGATAGGAGAGGCCGGCTGTTATGATTCATAGTCATGCTAATTGGGCCTTGTTAACTATGTCTAGTAGTAGTAAGGTGACGGTATAATCTTGACGACACACATCTTCTGCTTTATCACATCATCAGCCTTTCCTCTGTTCCATAGACTCATATTCTCAGTGGACTATCATCACACTCTAGGAAGTATGCTAACAAAACTGTCCAAAGCTTTTCTACAATTCATGAAGCTCCTTGGTGAGTGCACAATCACTTCAAGTCCACAAGTCCGATGACTTACTAACAGATTTTAAAATGGCCTTTATAACTGAAAATCTTCATGGGCACTGTTAGGTATGTTACAGAGGTGTGCCTGCGCGGGGTTTGGCGAGAGGGGTGGGCGGGTTGATTGGCCACCATACGTGCCCCCCTACTGAAGCTGGCAGTTGGTTTTAGTTTTAGGTAGAACTTTGATGCCACAGGTATGTTAGCATTTTTGGGAAAGGTGTCCCTCTATAACAAACAAGGAGCACTTACTACCATAGGGAGAGCTGTTTGGGGAGGCACTGCTGAAGCCAGGGGACCCGGGCACACCCAGACTGCCCATGGGAACAGCTCCGTACCCTCCACTCATGCCTCCTCCAGAACCATAGGTGGACTGCTGCGGGGTGGAGGCAGACGGGTAGCTCCGTGGAGACAAACTTGTGGAGTTACGCATGTAACCTTTGCAAAAAGCCACAAAGATACAAACTGTTAAGAGACTATTTCTAGCAAATGAGAGTGTGCCATTATGTAAAAACATAATATGAGTAACAAGAATGCAACTATAAGATATATAGCATTATGTAAAACTAAATTTGCATTTATGCAAGTATTTTAAATACCTATTTACCCAAAAGCAGATTTTTTAATACTGCATATTTAGTCTGTGAAGTACATGGTTAAACAGAACATTTCATCTTATAACATGTGTGACGACCCCTAGGCTTGTTTTGTTTTTGTTCTCTCACCTTGGCCACTGCTTTGTCCAGGATCTCCAATGCTCACACCTAGCTGGGACGGGTAGGAGCTTAGTCCCATGACACTGCCATGCACTGGGGAGCTGGGCAGAGCCTGTAGCTGACTGTGGGGCCGTGGCACACTGTACAGAGCTTCAGCAATGTCTGCTGCCCTCTTCAGCAACATGTCCTACAGTCAACAAAGAGAAAAAAAAATTCAGTTATACACATTGTACTCCTAGTGTCTTTATGCTTCCCATAGGAACCAAATGTCCTTGAATGCCACAGCGTTGTACAGTTTAGTGCAGTTTATTGAGAAGTTGACCCTAACCCTAACCCCGAGTTACACCCCCTAGACTAATCTGCTTAAAATTACACTTCCTCAGTTTCTTGAAGGTCAAAACCTGATTCCTATGTGAAATGTAACTGCTCAAGCTCTTAAGCAAGATAGAACCTTAAGGTAAGGATTCTTTTATCTTCATTTCCGTTAATCAAACCCACATGTAGCCAACAATAAACTTATGTTTTACACCCATTTGAGTGCAGCGCTCTTTACAGAAGGACTATAGTAACTAAGTGGTTACCTGATTACTGTGGGTATTTCCATAGACTGCCTCCACCAAATCTGCTGCTCTTTTTAGCAGCATCTCCTAAACAACCAGAGAAACCAAGATTAAATAATGTGGGCACACATACAAGTATGTGATTAAGATGTTCTGTGTAGCAGGAGATTTCTGACCTTTGCCAGTTTGTCGGGGTCCCCAGGATGTCTAGGGATGACCTTCTGAAGTCTCTGGAAGCCATAGTCTATGGTTGGCTCGTTTAGTGCTAAGGACAAATTGAAAGTACATATTGACATAAGATTGCCATAATATAGTTTGAATAAATCAGAAAAGTTGTGTGAAAATGTTTTTTTCTACACATAAATTGACTGAAGTGCTTTGTAACAATTAAAGCAGTTTTCCTAAAACCTTGACCAACTGACAAAGCAAAGTTAACCAATACTAAAGAAATACCAATACCAGCGTATGTGTGTATGACTTTCTTTATACCTGTGTAAATGAATCTTCCTGGTGCTCCTTTGCAGAACTGTTTTGATTTGTAGGACAGTGTGACTTCTACCACCCCTGGAATGTGTCTTGGAGGTGTCTGAACCCGGATTGCGTGAGGAGTGATTAACTGTAAAAAAATAAAATAATGCAGATAGTATATAAATGTGTTACAGAATGACCCATTTCTATGTACATGAGCAGCAACTTTAGTAGTTATTACCACTAGTAACATGGTAGTTAAATAAGCATTATTATCAAAGGGGCCTTGGTAATAGAAACATTAACAGTGAAGTTCCACCACATAGTCTTCTGAGATTCCTAACCTCACTCCACACGAGCATGCTCCCAAACACGACCTGCAGACCATCAAAGAAGTTTTCGCCAATAATGATCACCATCGCTCCTCCTGTGGTCCAGCCCTCACTGGGGCTGATGGCTTTGATACATGGGGTGGCTATTTACATAGAAAGAAAGAGAAAGAGCTGCTCATTTAATACACATCTATTTACATTCATTCACATTCTTATGGCACTGAGCTGGAATCAAATGGAATCAATCAAGGTTTAGTAATGATGTTGCCTTTAATGTATATTTTAGGTTCAGTTTGATATGATTTTGTCTTGCCATTCTTTGTATTGTTCCAGGAGTGAAAAGACAAAACACTAATTTCTTACTCGTCTCACCGTATTCCATGGTGTTCTCTAGTGTCTCGCCTGGCTCCAGTCTTCGTGCTCGGCGGCCATGCTTGGAATTGTTGTGTACAAACATGTTATCAGATACTGCAAGAACGTGACCATCCACACTAACAGTGCTCGAGAGGACCACCTGTTTGGGGAAAAAATGGGTTTCAATTGTTTGTGAAGCATTTAGAAGATTTTATTAGTTGGATGTATCTCTTGCTTTCCATTCAAGCGGCCTCACAGAGGTAATTGTGAGTCATGGAATATTGGCTCTCCTCAGCCCATGTCATGTTTAATGCCGTTCTCACTTCTTTCCTTACTTCTCTCTCTCTACACTCCCAGCAGTCATTCTCAGCCCTATCAATCCTTGAAAGCTCTCCCTAATTGTCCATTTGGCTTGCTCCTCTCCATCTCACTCTGTTCTATGGTCTACGAGCAGGAGATGTAGAGGAGGTCTCTGTGGTCCACCCATTCCCTCAATGCCATCAAACATATGGAGTAAATCTCCTCTGGTTCCTTTGTGATACACTGACTGAGGATGTGTTCTGACCCCTAATTTAACTTTTTAAGTGCACAGTGTATATGAATATTATTCATGCGTGTGAAGAGCATCCCAGCTGTTACTAGGCCTACATCTGGACAGAAATAATGATATTATGGATATTGGAAAATATCCTTAATATACATATTTCCTCTATGTGAGATGTGTGTGCATGCGTTAATATATGAATACATGGTTAATGCTGCAGTGTGTGTGGCATAAAAGGGAGTGGAATGGAGCAGGATGGCAATTATTGCTAAGGCATGGTGAGAAATATCAGTTTGTCAGGGCAAAATGACTGAAAGGCCAAAGTAAAAGTGAGTAAGGGTTAAGGAATTTGACGGGGATAAATAAAACGGATGGAGCAGATCATAAGTGGGACATGGGTGAGTTAGAACAGGGGGATGCTGGGCAGATGTTCCATGTGGCTAAATAGCAAAGGAGTAGGTGGCAAAGTGGGAGTGCACTGTATGTTCTCTAAATAAATAATTGTAAATGATCAACACAGCCGTGGCAGTCGGGCTTCTGTGCAGGGATGAAAAGAGGTGTGGGACCCACGTGGAAGTCATTTCTCAGCATGTGTCAGAGGGAAAGAGTTAAACAAACATGGTGGAAGGGAAGAAGAAGGGATAGCATGGGAGGGCGAGAGGAAGAGATGTCAGAAAGAGGGGCCCGGTAGTGAAAGACGTGTGGGAGGAAGTGAGGCGGGAGGGTCCCCAGTGAGTACTTCCTGGGTCATGGAACCTGACCTCCCCCATCTGGAGCCAATCACTCAAATCTCGACAACTTCCTGAAACATCTCGGCTGATTTCCTGAGATCCCTGCATCTCCCAGTAAGCCCCAGCCTCTCTCCTGTCTTCTTTTCACTTTCCTGCTCTCTCTCTCTCATCAGATTTAGTTTTCTCACATTCTCAG
The DNA here is from genome assembly GCA_028565825.1 of Olivaichthys viedmensis. Classification (NCBI taxonomy): domain Eukaryota; kingdom Metazoa; phylum Chordata; class Actinopteri; order Siluriformes; family Diplomystidae; genus Olivaichthys; species Olivaichthys viedmensis. The sequence continues at coordinate 11,937,183 of JAOUQW010000026.1, forward strand.
TTTACTCTCAAAGCATAAAAATGCCTTATCTACATAGATTCATGGATTCTGAAATATGAAAATATTAACTGTAATAAGGAATCATGTTTCAATCAATCAGGTTTGGGGTCATGGGGTGGACAACAAATTCTGATTTCCATGACTGTTACATGATTACAATTAAAATGAAGCTAAGACTCTAACACTGTATGCACTGCTGAATGCCAGCTACTATGCATTTCCTGTAAATGTGCTTTCATATGCCATGCTTATATTTTTTTGTACCTGGAATCTTCTCATATCTCTTGGGTTCCCCGCTGTCTTCAGACAATTTTGGTTACACTTGAGAAAAAACTTCAAGAAAAATCTGTGGGGAACAGTGGGGAACAGAAGACAAAGACAGACTTTAATAAATTTTTATAGCACTGGTCAATAAAAAGTTCCATAAAGCTTTTTTTATGTGGATATATATATATATATATATAATAAAACTATTATGATAAAAAGAAGAAATATCATTGGTTATAACTGCCAAAAGCCCTACACTGATATGCCACTGAACTAGATACAAAAAAAGGGACTCAAAACAGCAATGCAGGCCCAGGGGACAACAGTATCCCACAATGCAGTGCCTGAAACTCCCATGGGGCAAGTCTGTGTGTATGCAGCAGACAGAGTGTGAGAGGGAGGCATGTATATCTTCGGCATATTATATTCATTTTTAATTGATTTCTATAATGATGTGTGTGTGTGACAGTGTATTCTTAGGTGTGAATTTGTATGTGTGTGTGGTGCATTCAAGTATGCACCGGTGGGATATATGGGATGGAAACAAGAGATAGGGAGAAATGAGGGAGATAAGAAAGCAAGTGAAAGTGGGGGAGAAGAAGAGACTTCAAATCACAGGAGTGTATCGTCCAGCAATATGGCACTGCTGCCATGGCAACCCAGCTCTGCCGCAATCCCAAAGTCCCCAATGTAAAGGAAGAAGGGACAGAAAAGTGAAAATGCAACTGGGAACTAACATTCCAGCAGAAGACAGACAGAGAGAAAGGGAGAGAGAGAGTTCGGAGTCCAATTTTTTAACTACTTTTATGTATGAAATAATCCTAATGTAAAATCTAATGTAAAAATCATCCAACTACCATCACAAACTACACATAAGACTGGGATAAAAATGTAAGCTTAGTTTCAAGCCAGTGCCCTCTGCTTTTCACTTTGAGATATTTAGGCAAAGCACAATCAATATTGTTGTTGGCAGAGGGTGATTATGATTTATCATGTAGACCCAAGTCATACAGTCTCCCAACCCTGTGTTCTGTGCTAAACACTGGCTTTCTCTCGCTCACACACAGACACACACATTCCCATGAACTGTACAACGGGACTTACTTGTCATTGACAGCAGTGCAATACATTTGTTATGACTCTAATAACACTTTATTGGATTGGACTGAATAGCAGGTCTTTTTAGAGACCTTATAGATTATTCTATACTTTTATTGTGTCATAGAGTCCAAGCTGAATTCTTCAATCTGAAATCATTATGGTTACAAAAATCGTCCCCACTTGCCAGAGCTTCAGGCAATGAACTTCAACATTCCTAATTCCAGGGACCCTGCACAGATATGCAGCATAAAGGGATCTGAACACATAACCATATGTTCAGATATTTAAATGGTTACATTGGGAACCCATGATCACATCAAAAACTTTAATAACATTATATGGAAGATGTATTTAGGCACAGTTCCTTTTACATTGCCTTTACATGCGCTTTAAAACTGAGTATGTTTCAAAACAAAACATTCCTTTAATTTTTTGTCATTTCAAACATGAAAAATAAAATTACCGACATAAAGATTTCCTAGAAAAATTGTGATTCACAAAATTGCCGTGCAATGGCTCTGACTAGTTTTCATTTCAGGCTTCTGTTTACATTTTTCTGGCCCAGAAATTGGATCCGCCCCCAGTTAGAAGAAACCTGCTCAGCCCCACCCTTTTCCTTAAAAGGCAACTCACGAGGCATAAATAGGTGCAACAGAGGCGGGGGTTGGATGGAGAAGGCTTGTCAATGTTTTTAATGCAATTTCAGTTTACTTTACAGGCAGTAGATGGCTCAAAAAATTACAAACCACTCCTTTAAGGTTCTTCGTCCCCTGGAGCATTATTTCTAGACAACTTTCGAGACAACTTCAGTTTGACCTCACAGTTGTTTTTCTCTCACTGTCTTTCACCCTTCTTGTGCAATCTGTGTTTTTTTTTCTGTGTATGAAATGGATGCCTGTCCTGTGCCACTGTTCTTACTCTCATCCACTTGGTCAACTTTTCACCCCTTAAAGAGTCAGCGGCACACAGATGCGAACAGCCAAAATTAAACACGATGGCCACGCACATATTAGCATGCATTAGTCTCTTCCCCCTCCCTGCCCACTTAGCATGCAAATCTCCCAGGCTCAGTGCCTCGCACCTTCTGCCATGCAGCCATTTGCTGCATTATAATTAGACCCATCTTGCATAATTAATTAGGCCTCCCAAACATCCCTGTATTGCAACACAACACCCCCCCCCCAGCTAATCTCATCTGTTCTGCGAGAGAAAGTTTAATATCAACAATGTTTGTTTTGTGTTGTTGTGATATTTAGTTTTAACAGACGGAGGGGTTGGGAATAGTATTGGCAGGGTGTTGATGGATGTGTGTTAATCAGTAATTGCAAACATTAACTTTAATTTGTGATATAAAAAAAAAATTTGATCGATTAAAAAATAATTGCTGTTTAAAATCATTCATTAAATTGCTGTATCAATAGTACTGAAAATTAGGAGGATATAAATAAGTCTTTTTAGACCTCCCTTTTAAAAAAAAAGCACAATGTTGCAGAACTGAAAGCACTGGCCCCATTCTGAGCTGCAGATGTCACTGGGTATATTAATCTATAATGTCAGGCAACGGTCAATTCCCTTTGCATCTCTAGGAACACTTGTTAGGAAACAAAAGGTATGGTTGAGTCTTAAGCCAGGGGATCAGTTTCCACAGTGCCTCAGAGGGAGTCCCTGGCCAGGCCCCTCAATGGCCTTTGTCTGCATCTGCCTCACTTCTCAAGACCAAACACGACATTCTCAGCATGGAGCTGCCTTCTAAGAGTGACAACTTGCTTAATGTAGAAAAAAACTGGCACAGTGCACCAGTAACAACTCAGCCAATAATCCAGAAGTACTTATGAATGGGATTGAATGCCAGCTGTGCCATATACTGTTCACATGCGAGAGTCCAGGAAAGTGGGACTGGCAGAGCAAAATGTAAACTATCCATGATTTTACTCTTAATCTCTAATTAACTGCACATTAAGCTATTTACTGGTGTCAAAGTCATTATATTGAGTAAAAAATCATTGTGTCAGAACACAATGATTTTTTGTTATAGAATTTTTATTATAGAATTCTGTTTAATATGACAGATCATATTAAACAGAATTCTATAATAAAAATGTAGATAAATTATAAAATGTGATGAAATGTACCCTTTTGCCACTTAAACCTTTCCATTTAGGAGATCTTAACAATAAACTATTTCAGCGAATATAAACAGGTTACTGCTTGCTATCGTCCTAATGACCTATTATGTAAAAAAATAATTAAATAAAAAGACGACTCAAAAACGACCTCAATCCAACAGTCAATGAGATATGATTATGTATTATGGATCATATATTAATAAAGTTAGGATTATGTATGATTTAAAAGGATCAAATTTATATTCTTAGGATTCTAATAGTCACAATTAGGAAAAAGGGTAAAAAAAAGCTGAAAGAAAGTCAAAGATAGAAAAAAGAGATTGAAACAGAGAGTGTGTTGGTGTTTTAGATTCAAGATCATCACTCATTAAAATCCCCTCTCGTCCACCTCAACCCTCCACCCTCCCTAGAAAAACAAAACAGTGTCATGACATGGAGGGAATGGGGGGGAGGAAAATTAGGAAACCAGATGTGAGGCATTAAAACATATTGACATGCTGAAAGCTGCTCCAGCACCACTGATATGCTGGGAACTGTAAGTCACAGACTCGTACACACGTATTCATAAGTAAATTTGACCGCATACTCCGACATGAATCAGAATCTATCAAATCCAATAACATAATTGACTAAAAGAACTTAAGTAGTTTATACTTTGAAGTTTTCCTTCAAGTCCATCTTAATCTTAAGCTGTGTGGGTATTTTGTAAATGATAGACCTACTATATTTGTTGAAACTACATATACCTTCCAATGAATGGCATAGAGCGCAGCTAAATGCATTGCACATAATCACATATGCAGTTAACATATGCATATGCACATATTTTTAAGTTAGTATTCAATAATATGTTCTAATGTAGCGATCATAAACATTTAGAACTAAGTATTTGAGTTTGCATATGGATGTACCCTATATAGTACTGTATATGGTCTGTCTAAATGTTATGAATGAGTAGGAAAGAAAGTAATGACTTTCTTTATTTCATCAAACAGGGGAGAGTCATAGGTGAGTGACATGGGGGGGGTTGAAGAGCAGAGTCAGTCATAAATACCCTGGACTCCCAGAGTCCCCTGGCAGACTGGGGCTAGACTGGTCATGGAGGTTAACACCCTGCACAGGTGACCTCTGACCCCGCTAACAGGGTGCACAGAGCAGGGCGGCTAAAGCGATACCCTCGTCACCACATACCACACCGGGACCTTTCACACCCGGCTCCATGAGCAAACGAAATGAAAACAGCACCGGACTTTTTCCAGGGCTCTCACTTTTCCATGTCAGATTCCGTCTGCTAACCCCTTGTAAGAAACCTAAATAAAGGCCTTTTTGGTCAAACAAACATTGTAGATGACAAATGATTTCTGAAGTTACCTGATTTAGTCATTTGTTCTATTGTTCTCAAATGTCCAAACTCTACCTCTACAAGTGACATCGAGGCCAGCCTTACACTGGATTGGCACCTATAAAGGGTCAATCATTAAAATAATGGAGCTTCTGGATTCTTGAAGTGAACTTGGAATAACAGGGGATGTTTTATTGGCTGTCTAGTCTATGCTACTTTCCATTTCAGAAGAAGTCACATACCTTGCAATGGCTGAGGTAGTGAAATTTAAAATGACCATCGGCTATCGGTTCGTCATGCAGGGTTAGGGATGGGGTTCACTGAGAGTATTTAGGAAGGCTGAGTCGGGGGGATGAATATATAACAAAATCCACGTGCGTCTCTAAAATTATTTATATACTAACTAACTACATAATTTTTTATAGTAATTAGGAAAGAGGTTTGGTGGACAGTAAACATTAAAATATATAGAAGACTAGAAATGTGTATCCAAATAAAATGCTTCTAGTGTTATTACTTAAAAAATTACAGGTTAACTTTAAGGGTCTTCAAGTGTTCAGCTAAAACAGTAATAAATTGCTATGCAATAACTCTCTCTATACATGCCCAGTTTCCTCTATATATGTAGAGTCTATCATAGTAGCTCTTTGAATTACATGTCTTTTTTCTGTAATACAGCTTTGTTCATGTGTACAGGTGTGGGGTGTTTTGAATGGGCCTCTGTAATAACAACGTGTCCTTTACAGGTACGAAATATTAATATTTTAGCATTTGGTCCATCACAGAAAGTTCCCTGTTTATGAGATGTTTTAACATGAAATAAAATCGATGCTTTACACACACCTTACCACATCAACACTCACACTTCGACAAAACATTGAGACCTTAAGAGAAGGAGCTCAAACACATGCATCACAGTAAACGAGATGCACGTCCGAATACACCTTCAGCTCTATGGGGGAACAAAGCCTGGACTATCTGTGAGAATCAGTGAGCAGCAGGCAGGAGAAAAGAGAGAAGAGATGTCTGCTTAATTAGCCAGTAATGATAGGATCTGACAAACAACATCTGTTTCCAGATAGAGAAGGGGGGAGAGAGGGAAAGGAGAGAGAGAGAGAGAGAGAGAGAGAGAGAGAGAGAGAGAGAGAGAGACTTGAGGATGACAATAGTCGCTAAACTGAAAGTGTCATCACAGCGAAAAGCTTGATGGAAAGTATGCGAGGAGAAGAGGGCAAGGGGGAGAGATGAAAAGATGGAAAATGACAATACACTCAGAGGAAATTCAACTCAGGTTGAATAATAAACAAATATACAGACAGAACAAGAGACAGATGGAGTAAAAGACGCTGGAAGGGTGGTCAGGGTGAACAGAAAGAAGGTGGCAGAGGAATGTGTGAAGATATGGGGTAAGGAATCATTCAAAGGTCCAAGGCACTGTAATTTACTGTCTGTAACTAATCCACAGCAAATGTGGGGAGATGCAGACAGGAGAGAAAAAGGAGAGGGGGAAAGGAGGTGGAAGGAGGGAAGCGAGACACTAGCGGAGCTCACAGCAGGCCTGCTGAGAAGCTGTCAGCGGGCCCATCAACCCTGCCCTCCATTCTGACAGATTCATCACACACACACACAGTGGCGCAAACACAAAGACAAGCACACCCATTCACTTTGCCTAATAGTTTTATCTCACTCCAGGGATTCTCAAATGTGCTAAATGGTGATATGATATGACATTAGTTGAACCGTAGTGCAACATAACTCAAACTGGGAGGAAGGAAAGGATAAAAGATCTTATCAGTGGACAGACTAAATCTGGATGAGATCTCGAGATTACTGTCCAGCAGACACACAAACAAACAAACCAGTGGGGCCGAGCTAGCACCAGGGAGCACTGTTAAATCATTAGTGAAATTTAAGACAGCCTAATACCACTCCCCACACGAACACACACACACACACACACACACACAAAAACACACAAACTTAGCTAAGACAGGCAGCTCTAGTTTCTAAACAGGATCTAGCACACAAAAAATCTCAGAATTTCTAATGTAAACTGCACACGTTATTCCCTACTGATCTCACTATTACTCAAGACTGCTAGTCCTCAAATATAATAAGCAATGATGATATTTAAATAATATCATATTCCATAAAAATCTGAGAGACACAGAGCAAAATCAGGACATACCTTGGCACAGTGACATACACTCATTCACTCTCTTTGTCTCAGTCTTCCTATGAATCAGTCTAAGGTTAATAAAGTCTCTAAAATCAACACTGTCTTAATCTGTGTTTATCTCATAGATCTGCATGGAATTACGGAGCCCAACAGTGAGACTGCAAATACGTCTTTCCTCAGTTCCCACTCCGCACTATAAAACCCATTAACTGTGCTTGCTCAAATGATTAATAGTAATCTACCAATTATTGCTACATGTTATATGACTAAATCATCATATCTAGGTAAATTCAGTAGTTTACCTAAAGCCATAAAAAGATAATAGTGAGGAAAAGTCAGATTTATATTTGTCATTCGTATGCATTTGTGAGTTAGGCTTTGCCATTTTTAGCAAACAAATCAGATGAGTAAATTCAACACTTTGCTTCCACACGTAACTTATTACCATTCCAAGACAATGTCCTAAAACAATACCGTCTCAAAACTGCAAATGTCTATGAAATCACACTCATAAATTCAGAGCACAGAATATCATGGGCATGACTCGAAGTATAAAAATCGAAGCAGCTGTTTTAGGTAAACGAAAGAACATCAGTGCAGAGGAAAGACTAAAAAAAAGACAGACAAAACATTATGTAGGTCTCAGAGAGAGCCAACTGTTAAGAACAAGACTAGGAGCAGCTTTTCTTGTAACTTAAAATCCAGTGAAATTACTCTTGCTTTTTATAATGCCTATGAATTCCTCATGAGATCAGGTTGCTAAGGATCAAGGATTAAACTGGACTGGTCAAATCAGGACACTATTACTAAAGTGTCACAAACTTTCAGATGTCAAATCTGAAAGTAATGAGAAGGCATAATTACTATAGATAAACACAAACATGCAAACAGACGGAAAAGGGATAAACCCTCAGCCATCCATATGTTTCCTTGTCTCTTGGTTTTTAAGAGGACTAGGCACATTTGATATCCAGAACTTAATGCTCTCTCGTTCTTGCTGTCAAATTCTCATGGGAGCAGATGTCCTCTCCTGTGTGTGTGCACATCTGTGAGTTCTTTTTCTCTCTGTGTCTCTCTATGTGTGTGTGTGTGTGTGTACGTATGTGTATATACTTGTATGAGTGAGTAATAGAGAAAGGGATTATATGAGGTTGAGTTTAAAGATACATGTGTTTTACAGTGTGCAGAAATTAATATGTATATGTTGTATGAAAATGTGTGTGTGAGTGTGTGTGTGAGAAAGGAAGAGGACATTTATTTGTGTGTTAAACTGCTTAGACCATTGAATACCACACACATGACTTGAAGTATGAAATCGAAGCAGGAGAGCTCTGTTTTAGGTAAACCAAAGGACATCAGAGAAAGGACTGAAAGAATGGCAGAAGGCAGAAAACACCACAGAGCTCTCAGAGATACGGGAAAAGAGAAGGAGAGAGAGGTAAGAAGGGAATGTGACCTCTGACATCATTTGCTGTTTCCATTAACCTTCTAATTGTTTAATGTGCTTTTCCATTTTTTTTCCCCTTTGTTGTTTGCTCTCAGGGGTTTCATTAGGATGGGAGAGTTAGGACATAGTGTTCCCTCTCAATCCTAGTACTGAAAAACATGAATACTTTAGAGGTGTGACTTCTAGAAGAACAAACTCCAACTAACCCTTAAAGGAGAACTTCCCAACTATTTTGTCCAAGCTGTCATTCAAATGAGTCAATTTCATTTTCAAAGAGGTTTTAGTATTGCAAAGCATGCCCACAATGCCAAAATAGGACTCTACTTCCTGTAGTTTTTCAATACTAGATGCTTGACTCCAAGATATACGACTGGGAAGCAAATATACAGGCAACAGGAAGCATAACAGAAATGCCACTTTTTCCTGTAAAGTTATTTTATACAACACAGCATATTT
>JAOUQW010000026.1:12039388-12054761 GCA_028565825.1 Olivaichthys viedmensis
GAATAAGTCTGTAATGTAATGAAACGTGGAGAAGGTGAAAGGGGTGTGCAGACTTTCCGGCTTGACTGTATATGTGACAATAAAGGTGACATTATTATTAAGGAGTGGTCTCAGATTCTGTGCTCTGTATTCTCCAATCTCATCAAGCATTATAAGAGAAGACTCAGTGCTCTTATGCTGGCAAAGGGAGGTTGCATAAAGTAACCTTTGTGCAACCTCCAGGGGTGGCAATAATTGTGACACATGTGGTTTAGTTAAATTTTGGATAAGGGTTAATGGCCTGATATACCATCTACGTTGGCACCACTGTTTCAGCAATTTTCTTAAGATACACATTATCATAGCCTCCTCAACTCCCACCATCTTCACTGTTTACATTTGTTGTGCAAAATCCTCCAGATGGACGAAAGGTACAGAAGTGGGTATGTGAACAAACGATGCTTGCGTAGCTGCGGCGTCTGCACACGTTAGTCACACGGCAAGTATAACCCGGCCTTAGTTGTAAGCGTACTAAGAACTAATATTACCTTAAGGAATTCCAGGTTGATGAAGGGGAGGCCACATGTGCGCAGTTCAATCTCTAAGGGGCTGAGCATAGTGAGGAGTTGCAGAGGGATAATAGAGCCCAAGCCTGCACGGACAGCGCTCATTCGTTCCACATTTTGCAGCTCCCGCAGGCGTAAGGCACATACTGCCTGAGCATATATGTCTTTGTCCTCCCAACTGGAAATACAAAGTATTGATAGAGTATTTACACTTAGACAAACAAATTTAGAAAGACAGGATAAAGTAAGCAGAGAAGAGTAAATTTAAAAAAGAAAAAATCTATGTCAACGGTTACCAGTATATGGAACCGAATAAGCCGCCCCGCACCATCTACGTATTCAAACTCTAATTTTCTCCCCACAATTTTACCTGATGGCTTTTGAATCCTACCTGACGGCAAGGTTATGTCCACCCTGGCACAGTTCCACCTCCTCGCCCGTCATGGTAACATAGGTGAAGGTACAGCATGGGCGGCTAGGCGAGTCAGGGCTTTCGCCCGAGTGGCTCTGTGATGAGATTTCTACGCACAGCGCTTCCAACTCAGCCTCATCAGTCACCTAAAAATGGCAAAGAGAAAGAGGTAAAGCCAGGTGATGATGGTAAACTGTTGGATCTGATGTGGTAAGAAGCGACTCACTTTCAGGGCTGTACGTTTACTTTTTTTAAGTGGTAGTGCTGGTGCTAGCAGGCTAAAAAGTGCAGTAGCATAAAGGAAAGTTTTGTAGCACAGGCTATGCTTATTGACAGGCTGTGCTTCTAAACGTTACCCTGTTTAAAAATTTAATTGCCAGTTATGTAGGGCGTCTTGCCTTCCAGCGTTTCACCTGCCGCCTGGCAGTAGCTACAGAACATAACCTTGTTAGCTTGGTCATAAAAAAAAAAAAGCCAAGAGAAATCTTTAACGCATTGTGGGTTAAATTAGTAGTTTTTTGTGTCCGTTGAGAGGCTGCCACGTCAGCTACACTAACACATGAGCTAACACTAGCTGTAACCGGTGAAACAGATGCTGAGGGTGACTTGTCGTCCTCTAAACGGGGTCTTTTCTACACGGTGAATGACGTGCCAAGATGCTGGCTTGTCAAGGTAACATTTTGAACAGAAAAATACATTTTCATTGTTTCTTATTCTAGTTAACTTCACCTATCACAGGTAGCTTAGCTAGAGATACAACCACACTACCTCAGACGCTTCCGTGATAATGCATTCTCGACAACGTGCTAGCGTTAAGGACCTAGTGCTTCATAGTAGGACAGTAACAGTATACAGTAAGTTAGATACTTTTTTGTCTCTTCTTGCATGCTCCAACTAGTACGTAGGTAACGTTTGTTTCCCTCGCTGAGTTAGGAAAACTCAGTGATGCAAACGATTGCACGCGTGCGAGTGAATTAATATTTATCTTCGCACTGAATATTCTTCTATTATTCTAATAATCCGAACCCAGGACTATTCGTATTCTGGCTGAGTGCCCATGTCAGTTTTCCCATTAGATAACATAATTACCAGTAAAGTACTACATAAGATGCGCAAATTGATTTTCTTGATTGATTTTCCTAAAAAAAAAGAAAAAAAAAAAGCTCTCCCTCACAAGGTGAACTATTGAGCATGAGACACAGTAAGTTTGTTTGGGAAGCCATTTGGGATTCGGCCTAACTTGAAGATTGCAGATTTTTTCACTTGGATCACGGGTAAGAAAAAGTGGGTAAATTAATAAATATGAAACTGAAACATTAAATCGTATACATTTTTTAAATATTGCCCCCAAAATCTAACAGAAAAATTAAAATTTCTGACAGAACATCAGTACACTACTACTTAAGATTGTTGTGCCGTACTGTCTGGTAGAAAAGAGATTCCATGGTTTGCATTATGCCCCGGCTCAGCCCTACATGGTACGACTCACTTGGCAGTGGAAACGACAACAAAATGCAAGACCACTGTTGATTTGCCGACATTGTATGGTGAAAAAGAGCTATTAGTAGCAAGTCTAGGTGACTGGACTTGGGTTTTAAAGTCACCAAGGGACTTCACCAGTTCTCAGGATTTTTAATTGGTTTGTTTTTAGCAAACATGTCTTACACTTTCAAACTTCTTGGCGTAGTTGTAGGTGAGGAGGTCAGCCTCCAGTAGATCTGTTTCTGGGTCTAGAACATCACCAACTAGACCTTTCCAGAAAGATCCCAACAAATCCAGAGGTAAAGGCACATCTGCACGGATGGCGATTCCCAGCAGTTGGCCGAAGAAGTGCAGCAGTTGTTCTTCAGCATAAGTGATGGGGCAAGGTGTCAGGATGTATTTCCCCTAGACAAACACATGCATTAGTATTATCCTGAAAACATAGGTTTAATTAGGATTTCTAAGGTGGGAGAGCTGTATATTAATTCGTTTACAAATAATTAACTTTACATAAAAAGTTAGTCTTAGAGTAACTCAGAGAGGCGGTCACATTATCACAAAAATGTCTTGTGCACGCAACAGCCATGAAGTTGTTTTTCTCATCCAAAAAGTTTAGATATCCTGAACTGTGGAGCTAATGTATCTTGGTGCTAGTACTGCTACATGCGACCTTTGAAAACTGAAGGAGAAATTAATTGCCTGTGTTTCTTAATTTGCAAAACTGTATAATAACGAGTTATCAATACAGACACCAGCCTTAAAAAATCCACACGGTCAAATAGCAGCTTATCTACAAACTAGTAGATAACATTAAAGCACCACACTAAAGCACCATCCTTGACCCGCCTATGGTATAACAAAAATTATACCACTTCTGGAGGACAGACCTTAAAATTCAAATATGACATTGAAGGCAGTAGAGCTGCAACAGGGTGGACTACACTCTCACACAGAGTGTAGAAAGGAATTCTGAGGACTGCATACCTTGTTGCGATTATTGGCAGAACTGGGGCATGGGAGAAGCAGAGAGAGGGCGTTGCTTTGCAGCTCCTTGCAGACTTGCCACAGGAAGTGGCGAAATGAACCACCTAAGGAGAAATAAAAGTAGTACAAGCTTTTAATTAAAATATTGTTTTGAATTAAGTGAATGAAGAGTGTGTGAGGACTGTGCTGTGTTTGGACACTGACTAGTGCCATGAACTTCCTCTCCAGTGAAGCGGATGTTAAAGGCATAGGTGGGGTCTCCTCCACTAGCTAGCTTTACACACAATTGTGATGAGGGAACGCTAGAGAGCTGCCGGGCCGCCTGGCAGAAGTACGTGTTCTCCGAGGAGTGGATCTCGCCTGGACACATACATGACAATTAAATGATGTAAACATGCAACATGCGCTGAGCTATAGTGTTCATATCACAGGACTGCCAGAGAACCACTGTTAGGCCCTTGAGCAAGGCCCTTAACTCAACTACTTAGCTATGTGCTTTGATCGTATCCTGTCTCTATTATAAATTGCTTTGAATAAAAGAATATGACTGAATAAATGTAAATGCTTTCCATACCTCCCACTATCTCAAGAGGATCCAGTGTGATCTCAGGGGCAGCATGGTCAACAGTGCGCTGCACCGTTGCATTAAGCACCTTGTTCATAATGGATACTTTAGTGTCATAAAAAATAAGGCCTATGAGAGACATAAAATAGAAGAAACAGAAGAAATGTGAAGGCAGATTTTACTTTGAGAGCAAACTACTTGTTCCCTCAAGTGCTGGACTTGGTCTCAATGGGGAAAGTGTTTTACGACTAGATTTCCATTCAAACCATATCAACCTCTAATATGATCTGGCAAAGCCTCTGAGCATATGTAGAATCCCACCTTTAGCCTCACACAGTAGGGCAGCAATACTGTTCTGATAGGTATGTGTTTGCCTTAGCTCCACAAGTGGCAGAAAGAAACTCTCCAGGGTATTATTAAGGGATTGCAGCAGGGCGAAGCGCAGGCGCAAACTCTCGACAGGCACACCTATGAAGTAAAGTTCAGATTATTTCAGAACAGCAGATTCAATGGAATAGTAAAAACTTGTTTCACTGAATTTATCACTAATAAAATCTCTCATAGTTATTACTTTTAGAATAAAAAAAAACAATTATTATGACCCAAAATATCATTAAATGTTCCTATGAATAACTATATATCAAGATGCATTACCCCTAGTGTCACTGTGTACTAAATGTACAGCAAGTCTTACTTAGCAGGCATGAGACTCGTGGATCTGCTGCATCTGTGGGGTCCAGGTATACTTCGTGGGGGTGGAGGCGGGCAGGTGTTATAGCCAGATGGCGGCAGAGGCGATTAACATACTGGACCAGTGCAACGTCCATCTCTAGGGTCCACTTTCTGCTAGTTTTCTGGGCTTGCCGAGTATCAATGCATGAGCATCTACAGAAGAAAACAAAAGGGTAAAAATGTTTAGGGTTTATATAGTATAAAATGAGCAGGGCTAAATAAGACCTGATTAAACTTGCTGTTAAAAATTCTAAAAGTCTGACAATATTCTAATTTGATATCAGTGTAATGATACCATGCATGTTCTTACAATATATACGGTAAGTAAATATAAAACAAATTAATTAGTACAAGCAGTTTGAATATCCAGTAGATATTAGGAAGATATCATAGGAATTCTAGAACATAGTAGAACATAGGAATTCTACAGACTGACAACTGAATTACTGGGTTTTCCTAAAGTAGCAACAATATGTGCAACAATGATGTTTGACTGTTTTAATATCTTTATCAAGCCGTGTAATTTACTGCATTTAAGGAACCTCCCTAAACGCCCTGTATACTTCTTTAGATTGTTCCCCTCTGCCCCTCTCAAACACATATGCGTGCACCCACACACACACACACACACACACACTCACACATCATGTGTCCATTTCCACAGGACTGGTTGTGGATTATGGCACTTTCAGTGTCAGATGGGGGTGGTGTTCATGCTAACCTTTCAAAGTGTAGATCATAACCACATGCCAGGATTGCCCTCCAAACACTGCGAATGTCCTGCTTGGCCCGGTCAATAGTGAACTTGTGGAAACCCTCTAGAGTTAGGTACTTCTCTTCCGGCACTGGTAGATATAGAACAGTCATAAATGTATATACATTAAATACATTTACAGACAGAAGGTATTACACCCTAGCATTTGCGCCTCTAATGCACGCACACAGACACTTGCACTAAAACACAACCACATCACATAACAGGCATTACAACTGATACACTTTTACATACATACTTCTAAGAATATACGTACATGTGGAGTTTTGCAAGAAAACATGGGTAACTCATGTGGGTAAACAAAGATTAAGTACTCCAATGTCTATACAAATCCTCAAAGTGTAAACTTGTACATACATTGATAAACATAGAAAATACACAAGCTAATATAAACCTTCTAGCTTCCTGGTAGGCAACTTCTCAGGGTCTTTCTCATCAGGCTTTGCTTTATCTGGAGACTTGGGCTTCAGGACTGGTTTCTTCTCACTTAATGCAGTCCTGGAAAACAAAATTATAAATCATTATTTGGACTGAAAAATGACTGATGCATTCTTTTATTTATTTATTTTTTAAAATAAATGTTACCCCTTTTTTCTCCCAATTTAGTCATCACCAATTCCCACCCCCACTAGCTAATTCTCTCTCCTATTGCACGACAGCCACCAACCGGTGTTTCCTCCGAGACGCGTGAAGCCAACTACTGTATCTTTACAAACTGCTGCTCATGCAACGTCACAGGGCAGTCCCAGACGCTCTGAGGAAAGCGCCAACTGCCCTCTTCTGTATGCATGAGCTCACAGACACCCACGATTGGCTGGTGCTGCTTTGATCGACAGGAGAGAAAGTGTAATGCCATCCCTCCCACCCAGAGAGCAGGGCCAATTATGCTCTCTTGGACCCCCTGGCTGTGGTATCGTTGGGGCTTGAACTAGCGATCTCCGGACGATAGGGCGAATGCTTTACTATTGCGCCACTCGGGAGCGACTGATGCATTCTTGATGTACGCTTTTACTGTTAACTGGTGATACTGTTAAATGTTATGACAGATAAAAACTACAAAACCTACAGTACACATTCCACAGTCCTGTCCTTTCAGCTCCTAACTTGTTCTGTGTGATGACACTTGCTTAACACTTGACATATGATATATTGCAAAACATTTCTGCTACTATGGACTTTTATACTACATGAAAAATCTAGTTACTACTGGACATGGGACAAGCAGCCTAACAGATACGTTAATGACATTTAGCCGTTTCAAAAAGTTTGTTACTATACGTCTAAATTTATTTGTTCTTTTCAAACATATTATATGATATTAAGGACATAGTTCCTGTTTTTTTTTTTTATCTGTTTGCTGGTTCTGGCATCCAAACCTTTGTACTTTTATTTTATTTTATCCGCTATGCATTTTTCTTTTAATTCTTTCATCCACTACTGCATTTTTCTCAAAGAGCATTTTCTTTCAAGACAGTGAATGAAGACAATTTCTACAGGATTTACCTGGAATCCTCAATCAGGAAGCGACAATAAACAAAAGTAAAGTTCTCAATATTTCAGCATGGTTGATCTCGACCTTAATCAACGTGTTGAGTGCAAGATGTTTAGTTATTCTTCCTCTGTCACTAGTAGTAGTTTTACTTGTGAGAAGTGTAGGCTAGTAGCAGGTTTGATGGAGAAAATTGTAGAATTCGGCGTGCATCCAGACGCTGGAGAGGACTAGTGATAGTGAGAGAAGCATAGATTCAGTAGTGCCTAAACGCTGGATATAAAGCCTTTACAGCATGGCGAGGAGGGGATGGGTTGGGGGTCTCGGGGGATTAGTGCAAAGCCAAAGCTAATACCAAGTCCACGGGGGCACCCCAGCTCTCCTATTTGCGTGTCCAACAGCTTTGCCCCACTCAATGAGGCACCTGCTAAGAAGCTTGTTGGAAGTGCTCTGGTTATAGAGCATGTTATATATATTTTATAACACATAAAATTAGCTAGGCCTTTAGGGGCACTAGCAGTTAAGTGTTAGTTAAGTGTTAATAGTTAATTGTGTAATCCAGTGTTTCCCCACACATAGGTAAATATATATCAAGTATATTGATGGTTGTATATTTAGTCCAATTTGATAAAAATTGTTGTTTATTTAGCTTGTTTCCAATTTGGCTGTGAAAAAGCTCAAGTTTCAGGGGGAGGGTAGTCTCGTGAGCCAGACATCTAGCTTTTGCTAGCGAGCCGTGGGCTCTTCATATTCGCTAGCATATGACCATGACCTAAACATCACTAACAAATACAGTCCACTGGAATCCGCAACATCTGCTGAACTGATGTATTAAATGGAATCGTTGCCGTCTATTTTCCCTTGCTAGTTCGCATTTATTAAGCGCATAATGCATCCTGCACCCCCGTTTCACCGCTCAATAGAATAATGAACTTTAATGTAGTCAGGCAACGCATTTTCAAGCAGCAGAATGTGACCAATACATGCGTAATTTAAATTGATAGCAATTTATTTTTGTCAATGATATTTGGTGACACTTTGAATGCTCTTTGAGCTCTTTGAGGAAACCTCAGGAAGCTTGCCCTTTAGAAGCTAGGACTGCTAATTATTTAAGAGAGATGAAGGAGCATTGTCTGAGTTCATCAAGGTCATGGACTCCCCTCGCCACCCACCTCTCTGCACCTCCAGAGATAATGTAATACACTGTTCCTGTATTTTGTTGAGAGTATCTTTTGCAAAACAGTTAAGAGAGTTGGGCGGCTTATTTTCATATATTGTAGGCGCAGGGAAAGATAATAGAATGTGGTTGCTATGGTTTCTAAGGGAGGAGAGAGGCCAAGGCTGATTTTTGTTATATGAATAGACTTTGTGACTCTGTTGGATATCGTGTCTACTGATTTAATGTCTGGAATTTACGTCACGTAAGGTACATGTCTTGTCATGTGTTGTACCAGCAGACGAGCCAGATTTTGTGATTCTGCTTTTTGTGGTTTGTAATTGTCATTGTCCGAGGGCATCCTTCTCACTGTGCGAGGGGCAGCATGATCATGGGTACAATTCCTGGCCATGGTAATGGTATTTTTAATTGCTTATGGATATGGAATTATTGGGTTGTCCAGCAAGTTCTGGCACACACTTTACAAGGACTTTATCCCAGTAAGATAAACCTTTGATATGATATTTACACCACCTTCTTCTTCAAGTAAATTTTGTGGTTTAGATTGAGATGCAAAAACACAAGAAAACAACCAACGGGGGTCAAACTGAGTGTAAGGTTGCAAATATCACCAAACTGGCAATTCAAGAACTTGAAAGGGCAAATTCTGTATGGTTTCCGTGCCTTGTAAAAAATTGCCCTAAAAAAACTTAATTTTCCAAGTAGTGTGTGTGAGGAAAGACATACCGTACACTGTTGAGAATGGACTTCTCTTTGATAGGGGGCTTGATGATGGATCTCTTGGTGCTGACCACTTTGCCCTGCTGCTCCTTGCTTGCCTTGCTGTACTTGCACTTGTTGGCCTTGACTGTGCCATATTTGCGGAAAATCTATATATATATATATATATAGTTGGCATGTTTTTCAACAATAGACGAGAGATAAATATAGGTTGGGTTAGAAAAAACATTTGGTAGCTCCATGCATATGAATTTTTACATATGTGCAAGTATTGTAAGCGCTAACCTGTGTGAGCTGATCCTCAAGAACTTTCTTAGAAGGTCGTATGTGGTTGAAGAATACATGCAGAACGTTACCAGGTGTCTGTGAGTTGATCTGTTCTTTACTGAGATAAATGTCAGACACTTTCAAGGGCTTGGTTGGCGTAAGGCTTAGCATCTGCTCAGAGTAAATACAGCTCTTAAAGATGTCGGTTAACACATCTCGTAACCCAGGGACCAGCTTGTCTCCTATATGAGTATGAGTATAAAGATTAGAAGCCTGACTGAGGAATCTCTACAGCAGAAAAAATAAACTAAACAATTGTAGTGGCCACTAGGAAAATGCTTTTTATGCCTTAGCATAAAGGACAGTAGACTAAACACTGTACATAATTTATATAGGCCAATTGTAGATTTCCTATAGGCCAGCTTATTTTTGTGCACTCATTGTGTGCCACTGTGTGCTCTGTATCTGTCAAGTCTCTATTACTAAAGTGGTCAAATTAGATACTACATTAGACTCTTAAGCAAAATATAAGAATTCCAACCTCTGATTGTTTTATCAAGAAAGTAGTCCTCAAGGGCAGAACTGCCTTGTGTATCAAACAGGCTCTGATTAACACTGGAGGCAGTCAAGATCTCTTCACTTGTCATCTCCATTGACTCCTCCTCGCCTTCAAGGCTGGACAGGCCAATGAGATCACTGCTGTTAAAGAGACTTGCACGAATCTTCTCCACCTTGGCCTTGGCCCGTACCTGTAAGCCAAAGAAAATCATCTTCCATTTGACAAAGGCCAAGATGGCATCCTTTCAAGTAAAACTTTCTTTCCACATACCTCTATAACTGCATAGCCTTTAATGGGACATGGCAAGCTGGCATTAGTGTCTAATGAGGTGGCTGTGTACAAGGATCCCCCATCTGATACAGAGGCTATCTCTCCGCTATCAAGTTGCTCTCCAAAGCTGCCAAGACTACCAAGGCTCCCTGTACTACAAAGAGAGATATCAAGGCTTTCCTGACTGGAGACTATACAGGGTTCCAGTGGTGCCTGTTGGGTAGGGGCTACAGGTGGTGTCACTGGGGCTGCTAACAGTTCCTGGTCCACAGAGAGTTCACTGGCAGTCCTAGAGACCCCCTGAGAGGAGCTGCAGATGGAGGTCTGGCTAGTTGAAGCTGAAGCAGTCATGCTCATTGCTGGAGTCGCACTGCTGGAACTATCTGGACTTTCCATAGTGCCTGGATAAAGCTTTTCTGCCTTAGCATCCTGGGATCCTGTGCTTTGAGTTCCGACCACAACTCCTTTAGTCTGCTTAAGGTCTCCTGCCTGAAGAGGAATAAAGATCTCATCTTTGAAGAGGCCCCCATGTGCATTGCAAGCCCTTCGTATTGCATTACGCACCACAGTTTCTTCCAAGTGAGTTGGAATGCCGGAGAGCACCAGCAGCCGGCCATGGGCAGTTGGACCAACCAGGGCTTGGCACGCGTCAGATACTGCATCCCCAGTCACGCTCAGCCCTTGGGGGTCCTTGTATGCTAGGTGCCGTATAATCATAAGTAATGTCAGCCCCCGGTGGAACCATAGCATGTCTTCTGGCTTTCCTCCAGTCACATTCAATAAAACACTATCACCTTCTGATAGCTTTGTGCGGCTCACAGAGCCCTGTTTTCCTGAAGCTGCAGCAGCCATGGCTGTTGTTGCCCGGTCTCGCTTTAGCTTGACCTTCTTGCGCTTAGATAACAAACTTGGGCTTTGAGGAGTTTGTCCTGGTGACGATGACGACGAGGATGAAGAATCACTAAGGTTGGGTGTGCTGGATGAGGAAAGATTGCTTACAGCCAACCCTCCACCAGCCACGTTAAGCAGCAAGGTGACCTCTGCTACAGCCAGGCACACCTCCATGAGAGCATGGAAGTATGTGGAGAAGCGGCTTTGTTCAGCAGCTAGTGCCAAAGAGCCACTGCTTCCTGAGGTGCTTCCACTAGCCAGGCCCCAGCTCTGAGTCTCACAGTCATAAAGCTTTCGGAGCTCCGTCTGGAGAGCCATGAGCACTGCCAAGCACGGATTGAGGAGTAGAGCAATGGAGCTTGAAAGGCCAGAGGGACCCTTGCGCTGTTCCAAGTGATGGATCTTGCGGAAAAGCTCAGCGAGCAGGTGAAAGATGAACTCCTTAATACAAGGTGCAAGATCAGTAGTCCACAGAAGCCCACCTTAAGGAGAAAGGAAATGGCTGAATAAGATTACTGCCTGCTTGGAAATATTACTCATTCTGTACTGTTATGAAAGTCAATATTTGACTTTTAATTTTTGAACTATCAATTTTTGTCATGGTAGAATGGATGTTTTTTTATTTTATTTTTATTTTTATATAAATGTATTTTTAATGCTTTTATTTTCAGAAACATCTGATAGAATAGTAATATTAATAAGAATGTTGATAAGGTGATAAGACCAACCAGTAAAAGAAGCCCTTACCTAGTAGCTCCACAATTTGGAGGAGCACAGAAGGAGGCACAGTGTCCAGCTCTTCCTCTGAACGCTCACTATTCTCAACCACCGTCCAGGTCAGCAGCTGTTCAGCAAAGGCCATGGCCAAGGGAAACTCCACAGGCAGAGAATGCAGTACCAGGACTGCTCCAGGAGGTGGCGACACTCCTGTTAAAATAGACCATCAAAATAGTATATATATATTTATCTGACCAGGTATTTGGGTGGTGGACCATTCCCAGCACAGGAGTGACACTGACATGGTAAGTGCATAAATACTGTGTACACTTACTGATTACTTTATTAGACACACCTACCTTGTTGGTTCACCTTGACAGTTAGAGACTACAGTTCATCTTTTTACATTATTACAATTTTTATTAATAGTTCTTTATCATCAGTGGTAGGTTTCTGACCACAGGACTGCTGCTGGCTAGATATTTCTAGGTGGTGGACAAAGCGGTAATTGTTGGTGATTTCAATATTCATGTAGAAATCCCTTTAAGGATAGCGTTCGTGTCCATTCTAGATTTTATTGGTTACTCAGAATGTCCTAGGCCCTACTCACAAGTTTAATCACACCCTAGATCTAATTCTGACTTTTGGCATCAATGTTAGCAAGGTCCCCTTGAATGAAGCTGTATCTGATCACTTTCTTATCTGGTTTGAATTTCAGAGAAGTACAAATTCTCTCTCAACCAGATAGAAGTCAATTTTCAAACTTTGTAGAAAGCAACAAGAACAATGTTAGGTTCTTATTTAACACCGTATTTAAATTTCCAAATAATCAGACTATTTATGATTCTCAAATTCCTCCTTAAGAAACCACATCTTGACCCCTCTGATATCTCCAATAACAGTCCAATATCCAACACGCCCTTTCTCTCTGAGATTTTGGAGAAAGTTGTCACCCAATAGCGCTGTTCTTTTCTAAGTAGGAATAACAAGCATGATGTATTTCAGTCTGGTTTCCAGAAGCATCATAGTACTGGATTAGTGCTGGCATTACTAGCCAATCATGGGCGTCTGTGAGCTCATGTATATGGAAAAGGGAAGTTAACGCTTTCCTCCAAGTGTGTTAGGCTACACTGTGATGTTGCATTAGCAGCAGTTTCAAAATAATCAACAATGAACGTATTAAAAGAATAACACACACAATGAGTGATATTATGCACTTAAACATATTGGGATGTTGTACAGTTGCATTTTAACACAATATTTTTTTCAAACACACCAGGTTTTCATAAGTAGTGCAGTACCTTTTGTGTTTTCTGCAAAACACAAAATTATGTTGTGTTTTTATAATGTCATAAATTATTATGTGCCGATAATTATGTTTTCATAATTATCAGCACCCTTACTATTAATATTTGGAAAAGCCTTCCAGGAGAGAATAAGAGCATATAGTCTCTTCATGTAATATCTAAAAAGGTTGGAGACACTTGTAGAGGTTTTTGGACCACTCCTTCATGCAGAACATTTCAGGCTGCTTTATATTCTTGGGTTTGTGCATATGAACTGCAATCTTTAATTTAGACCACAGGGTCAAATCCAGAGACAGTCCCAAAACACTGATTTTATGTTCCTTCAACCATTTGTGTGTTGATTTGGATGTTTGTTTGGGATCATTGTCTTGTTGAAAGATCCATGTATTTTCCTTGTATTCAGTCCCCTATTTTCTCGCTGAACATGCCAATGGTATGCAGGCCAAAGAGGTCGATCTTGGTGTCATATGACCACAAAACACAATTCCAATTGTAGTTTCAATGACACTTGGTGAAGTTCAGGTGCTTCATTTTGTGAGTTGTTCTCAGGATTAGGTTGTTCTTCATTAGTGCCCCCCTTCCAAACAGCTTGTTGTTATGGAGGTGCCATTTAATAGTTGATTTTAAAACTTGACAACCCCAAGAATAAACTAAACTGTCCAATTATGAATCTTTGGGATCATCTTTGCCTCCCTCTTCCTCACTCATGGGTACAATTCCATTTTAATTTTTATTTAATACAATCATTTTTCTAATTTTTATAAAAGGTGGCAATAATTCTTGAGGGTGTGAATACATACACACACACACATACACACACACACACAATCTCTGATTGCATCTCTTGCAGGAAACACAATAAACAACTCCTGCAGTGAGGAGTGATAAGTGACAGGAGGAGTGATAAGTGACAAAAACCGATCCTTTAGGGCCTGTAATTTTAGTGGCTGTGTTAATAAATTTGCATGTCGAACATCTTGAACGGTTGCATGCAAGTGTGCTGTAGTTTCTATTAGACAGATAATTTATTTCGCTCCTGACAAGCATGTCTTTGGTGTTTTTGTCCCGTCTGTAGGAGATGAGTGGAGGTTCCTTAAGAGAGGAAGAAGTCTCAGGATCGTCCTGGAGGATTTTGAAGTTAAGTATCATTTCAGCCACTGTTATATTAGTAGGATGATAGGTGAGCACCAAAATAATTATTTCTGTCTTAGCAGTGGATTATTTGTAGCTCAGTGCACCTGTTCTCTCAATAGTGGTAACACGGGCCATGGCATCATCTATGACTTTCTGTGGAAATCCACAGTTATAAAAATAAATGGAAATTTCCTTACTTTTCTGGAGGAATTCGTTGTTCTCACTTCAAATACATTTAAGTCTCAGTAGCTGTGAGTAGGGAATGGAATTTTTGCATTGCTTAGGGTGAAAAGAGTTGTACTGTAAGTAGGAATGACAGTCTGCAGGTTTATAATGGATGGTAGTTTTGAAAGCAGAATCTTCTGATATGTCCAATAAGGTCATACACAAGCCAGGGTGTGCGATACTCCAGGGCTGGGTGAAATGTGGAGAAAGAGGAAATAAGCAGCTGGAGCTCTTCAAGTGTGCAGGTAGCAATGCCAAAGATGTCATCAATCTACCCAATAAACAGTGTGGGCACATGTCCAGCAAATTGTTCAAAAAACTTTTGTTTGACAAATCCAACAAAGAGGTTCGCATAGGAAGGTCCCATTTTAGTGCCCATACTGATGCCTCTTATCTGAGAGTAAAACTTAAAATTGAAGCTAAAGCAGTTTAGTGTTAACACAAGTTCTGATAATTTTGAAAGAATGTTGGTGGGTGGGTCCTTTTCCAGGCCGCATCAAGAAAATGTTCATTATTGATGACTGTGTATAAACTTTTAATGACCATTGGACAAAGTAGAGGGTTGTCATGCAGGGACTGTTTTTTAAAGCGATTTGTAGAAAAGGTGAAGATTCTTTAACAAATGTAGGTAAAGACTGAACAATAGGTTGGAAAATGTCATCAAGAAACTGGGATACTATTTCTGTAGGACAAGAACAGACAGACACAATGGGACGTCCTGGATTGTTTTCCTTGTGTATTTTGGGGAGATGATAGAAACGGCTGCAGCGAGGATTATCCACAAGTAATAGTTGAATGGATGAAGGAGGACTGTAGCTTGGGAGTGATGTCATTGTCAGTCCGCCTATAAAAGCTGGTATCAGAAAGCTGTCTCTCTGCTTCCTTATTGTAAAGGTCTTTTCTCTAAACAACAACTGCACCACGTTTATCATCTGACTTAATGACAATGATATTTCTTTTGCTGAGATCTTTTAGGGCTGCGTATTCTTCTTCTGCATTTTCCCCCCCTCATTAATCTACACACAATACTCCACAACGACAAAGCAAAACAGGTTTTTGGAATGTTTTGTAAATTTATTAAAAATAAAAGACTGAAATATCGCATTTACATAAGTATTCAGA
>JAOUQW010000026.1:12056959-12068365 GCA_028565825.1 Olivaichthys viedmensis
AGTGTTTTAGGAACACTGACTTCCTATTTCACTGGTGTATAAATATGAGGTGATGCAGGCCAAATTCCCTTAGTAGTTCATCAACATGGGGAAGATTACAAAATACACAAATTAAATGAGACAAAAGTGTGTTGACCTTCATAAATCAGGCAATGGCTATATATATATATATATATATATAAAAAGCTACATGCCTGAAAATGCCCATATCCACTGTTAGGGCAATAATTAAGAAGTTTAACACAACCAGAGCTGTAATGACCCAGCCTGGAAGAGGACGAAAGAGTATTTTGCACCAAGGCGCAGTGAGGAGAATGGTTAGAGAGGCAAAAATGTCTCCAAGAATCACAGTTGGAGATGTGCAGAAGATGGTAGCATTTTGGCATCACCAAGTCTCCAAATCAACAATTAGACGTCACCTCCAAACTATTTGGAAGCCGTGCCAGAAGAAAACCTTTTCCTTCATCTAACCATAAATGTAAGCACCTGGAGTTCGCTAGATGCTTCTAGAACTGGAATCGGGTTCTATGGTCAGATGAGACAAAAATAAAGCTTTTTGGCAACAAACACTCAAGGGTTTGGTGTAAAAAGAAGGATGGTTATACAGAAAATAAACTAATCCCCACTGTTAAGTATGGTGGAGGATCTGCGATGATGTGGGGCTGTTTTTCCTTCAAATACCCTGGGAACCTTGTTAGGATACATGGCATCATGGAATCCATGAAGTCCTTACATCAGGACAATGATCCAAAACACACGTCCAAATCCACACAAAAATGGTTCAATGACCACAGAATCAAGCTTTTGAAGTGGCCATCCCAGTCCCCTGACCTAAACCCCATTGAAAACCTGTGGGGTGAGCTGAGAAGGAGAGTCCACAAGAGAGGACCTAGTATCCTGCAGGATCTGGAAAGATTCTAGATTGAGGAGTGGTCTCAGATTCCTTGCTCTGTATTTTCCAATCTCATCAAGTATTATAGGAGAAGACTCCGTGCAACCCTTTGCCAACATAACAGCACTAAGTACTAAATGCAGGGGTGCCAATAATTTCAACACATGGTTTTGTTTAAAAAATATATACTTTTGGATAGAGTTTTTAATTTTTTTCTTAGAATAAATTTACTTCAATTAAAGGATAGCTTTCTCTCTCATTTTCAGTGAGATTAAGCTAATTAACCACAAAGACAGTTCCATAACCTTTTTATCTATCTTTAGCAAGGGTGCCAATAATTCTAGAGCTGCCTGTATCTAATGTGTTTGTTTTTTGTAGACATCGCTAAGTGGACCTTTAAAATGTTAACCTTGGTTTTTGGAGTCAAACAACAAGTATTATTTTTAATAATTATTATAAACAATACTTGTATATCCCCACAGTATCGGTATATATGACGGTATAATGTGATGCCCCTTCAATATCACAACAACCATATTTATTGACAGAGGTAAATAATTTTTTTATTGTACCAAACGATAAATAGATAAAACTTTTAACACTGCACACAATTTTTTTTACTGACTATAAAAGTTAAGTATTCTTCTCCATTATTTTAGTTCCCTATTGAACAATTAATAAAACCAAACTGAACATCACATTAATATTGTCCTTTAAATCAAATTTCTTGTTGAATATGCGGAAAAAGGACAAACCAAATGAAATTTAAAGTTTGCTGCTCAGCAAACCTCTACTGCATTAAATGTGCATTGCTTCATCATTAGTGGTTATAAAAATAAATGCCCCATTTTGCATTGTTTGTGATAGGTGCCAACACCTCCTCCACATACCGCATCTCCTCCACATGTGCAAAGTGATTCCGACATTGCGTAATCTATCCGTAATCTTTACTTTATGAATTTTTTCCATGACAAAACTGAAAACATTAGACAGAAAATTCACAGTATGAATCTAACGTCCGGAAATCCGATACCTAATTATATTATATAGACCAATACAACCACATCAGTAAAGTGATTGGAATCCTTTTCCCTAATCCAACAGCTTGAATTAATTTCACTGATCTCTTCCTCTAAATCATCAAGCTGTCGACTATATCCGATACCTATGCATTTCTGGTAGAAATACTACCAAAAGCAATCGAACCTCTGTTAAAAATAATAAACTCATCCTTTAGCATTGGCTATGTACCTAAATCTTTCAAACTAGCAGTTATCAAAATATTGATTAAGAAACCTGACCTTCACCTATGTGAATTTTCAAATTATAGGCAAACATTAAACCTCCCCTTTATCTCCAGAAATCCTAGAAAAGGTTGTTGCTCTGCAGCTAAGCTCATACTTGCATTGGAATCACATACATGTACTATTTCAGGCATGATTTAGGCATAATACGAGATTTTTTTTTTTTCTGGACTTTTGCGACAAGGTCCTCAAGAGCCTCAGTGGGCAACTCACTAATTGGAGAACCTAAAGGGTTAGTACCTGGAGGAAGCAGCAGATCTGCTTGGCCAGCTCCAGCAAGCTGTCCTCTCCCTGGTGCAGGGCTCTGCTGATGGCCACGGTCAGCCACTCCCGAATGGTGTGTGCATTACCCTGGTAGAAGAGCTCAGTTGGGGAGCAGGTCTGACCTTTCAGGTTGTGCAGCATAGACTGGGCCAGCAAGATGGAGCTTGAGCTAATGGAGCCATCTGCAGGGGGGGTGGGGGTGTTAGTGACAGTTAATGACTGTGTTTGTGATTTGTCTATTTAATTATATAAAGTAAATAAAGTAAAAGTTGCAAGGTGGCAGTCACAACATCATGCAAACAAGATCAATCAAGCTGGTCGCAGCCGCCAGCCGCCCCCACGCCGATTTCCCCGGCGTCTAAACCAGCTGACGAGGAGAATGTTTGTCTTTGTCTAGTCCCGCCCTATCATGAGTGTAAAGTCCTTCCACCTGTTTCCCGTTTGTTCCCCTCATTTAAGAATGTATTTAGAGCCTGTGTGTGTGAGTTTTCAGTGTGAGTTCTTGTTCGATGTCGTGGTGTCCGTGCCTGTGTTTTGCTATATATGTGACGTTCACAAATAAATGTTTAAATGTTGCTCAGCGGCTGTGCGATTGTGCCCCACCTCCCGTCACACCGTGAAACTCAGCATGTAAAACCCCAGACAGCCTTGATAATGTTTTTTATTTAAAAAGTGGTCTATTACTTAATAAGCTACTTTCTGGCTTACAAAAATTTCTCCGTCACATTTAATTTTTTGGGTATATGAATGTTTTGAGATCTAAAACTAGCTCTTTTCTCATGACACACTAATGACATAAAATTAACATTGCTGAGAAAATTTATATATAAAAAAAATCTAGGGGACCTAACACTTTTGCACAGTACTGTACATAAAGGATATAATCACTACAAATACGGTACAACACCGTATTTAGCTTATCCACCTGAACTTGGATAATTCTACACTTCTCCTTGATCTGAGTGGTCAAGGCACTGTTTTACAATATTTTGCATAGTTTTTTTTATTATTTATGTTACCGGACTTTTACCGCACTGTTAATATACATAGCATAGTTGCACAATTACTCTTGCACTACTAATTACTCAGGCACTACTGCACATAGGTACATACGTATATTTGCACAGTTGTGCTAAATGTGAGATAAATATAGATAAACGTATCTGCATTTATCTGTATATATCTGCATAGCTCTTTCTTTATATTCTTTATATTAATTGTATTATTTGTATGCTGCTGTAACACTTAAATTTCCCATCTGGGATCAAAAAAGTGTTAACTTAATCAGATATTTGTGGATATCCAGGCACAGTGTCACTTTCATATAAACCTCTTCATTCCAAAACACTATATAGGCTTACCCGGCAGAGGCGGAGCCAGCAACTGATTAGACAAGAGCCCCAGGTGTTCAAGTGTGATGTCACGCACAGCAGGGATGTGGAAGAGGCGTGTGAAGGTGTGAGGACTCTTGGGAGCAAAGATATTGAGCAATGCCATGCGACAGTACAGACGCGCCAAGTTACTTTCACAACGCAGCAGCTCTCTGAAACACACACATAACACAGAAGAGGAGTTGCCGCATACAATTACGGATGGACAAATAAAGTAACTTACCAAAGGTTTACTCATTAAGCTTAGCGTAGCGGAGATACACAAGTACATATATAGGTGCATGACTGTTAAAAAATAAATGTGTTTGTCTTCAACCTGTGAATTTGAATGTTGCTGCTATCCAGAGACAAAAGGCCATTGGCTGCAGTTCTCCGGGAACCTGCTGGTGGGCGCTCCAGCATCTCAATGGGGTACCAGTACCTGACCAACACACCCTCACTGCGTAGATATGTCTCCACCTGGACCAAATCATTTGCCTGGACAGACAGATACAGAAACACACAGACACACACAGTAGTGTACTCTGAAACCAGAATTTTCTGAAACCAGACTTGCCATTTCTCCTATAATTCTTAAAAATAAAAAAAAGGTTTCCATATTAACAAGGGATCACTACACTGTCTAAGTAAGAACCATGAAACTGCAAAGCACTGTAGGCAAGAAGCACTACATTTACATCCATAAAAACATTAATATGTAAATTAAGGCTCAGCAGATGTGTGTGTTTGTGGGTGTATAAGATTATTCAATAATAGAAACACTAAACATTGCTATTATTTTTACATAATGGTTTTAATTCATAGTTTAACAGTAAATTTATTGTGTGCGTGGGGTAATTATACAGTGTGGAGAGTACAAAAGTACAAAAAAGTATTTTTGTGATCTCAGCCCACCAACATGGCCAAGCAACCAATGAATGTAAATGGTGTTGAGGTGTTACCTTGGCGGCAAGAAGGTGGATATGTAAAGAGGTAATATGTTAAATGTAAAAAGAGTGTAAAAGGTGAACTAACAGTGGTGCGTGTTTAAAGAGATAATTCAAGTATTCTGAAATACATCATGCTAATCCAGGCAACAGGAATCATATCAAGGTAACAATGGCACTCATTCACAATTATGATGTTTAAAAACAAAAGCAAACCTTGTTTAAATATCCCTATGTTAAGCAGATCTGCTAAATATTTTTTCTCAACTCATGCAGAAGACTTGCTCCTGTATTATTAAAAAGATGTTTTGCAGAGAGCTTACAGTGTCGACATCAAGCACTACTCCATAAAGGCCAAAGGTTTTGAGCATGCCACGGATGGCAAACTTTGGTAAGGCTGTTCCTCCCATGCTGCTGCCAGTGTTGTTGCTGTCAGGGCAGCGTATAACCACTGTTAGACCTGGAGGAAGTCATAACAACAGGGAATAAACATTTTATAATGGCACAACAAGGTTAGAACAGGGTTTCAAATCATTGTTTTCTAGTATATAGCAATTGTGAATTAAATTAAATACCCAAACAAACAAATATCCAAATTCCAGGTATTCTTACAGCAAAAATATTTATTGGCCCAATATGACATCTAAAAATGTGGTGGCACATACTACCCACAGTACTTTGGGCTCTGTGGGTTCATTTGCTTGTAGTAGGGGTTAGCCTTACAGGAAATAATGAGCAAGTATATTCACTAGGTCGCAGTAAAAAAAAAAATCAAACAATTAAGTAAACAAAAGAAAGCACTGTATGCAAGTATATCTAACTGGCTAACTATTATGCCTCACCTTTGGATACTGTATACAAATTTTTAAATATTTTTTGCTTTTTACCATATAGAACAGTTTATTTTAGAAATGCGAGTAGGGGTGTGTACCTTTTCGGACTTTGTCAATGGTAAATTTACTGGCCTCGTCCTTAATGTCTTCAATAGTGGGGAGGTAGAGATCACGAGGAATGCCACCATTCTCCTCATATAGGAACTCCACTGTCTGTCGTGCAATGTCCACCATTCCTGCCCATCAAATAAACACAAACACACAATAAAACAAGAATGGAAGTCACAAATCACATATATTGGCCATTTTATCAGGTAAACCTACATATAGGTGCACTTTGTAGATATACAATTTCTGACCGTAGCCCATCTGCTGCTTTGCTCTCGTCAGTCTACCCTGTCCATCAATAGAAAGGGACCATCATAGGATCACAGCTGTCCAGATAGTATCTCAATGGTGGACCATTCTTAGGACAGGAGTGACACTAATGTGGTAGTGGAATGGTAGTGTGTGTGGTGCTGGTATGGGTTTATTAGGTGCATCAGCAATGCAAGTTTTTATTTTTTTATTTTTATTCGAAATAAGTTTGAGTAAATATTTTGGAGGAGTGCAGAATTTTACCACATATTTAAGAATGATTTTTGAGAGAGTAAAAGGAAAATTCACTGTGTGTAAAATAATTTTTGCTCATTCTCTTGAAGGGTACCAATAATTCTGGTGTTGACTGTACATAATTTAAAACCATTCAGGACAGATGGTGCTCACCAAGCTGGAGTGCTCCCTTGATCTGGTCCAGTCCTGATTTCCTCTCGGCTTCATTCCTGAAGCGGCGGCGTATAGTGGGGAAAACTTTGGTCTCCCATGCTTTAACCAGCAAGGCATAGTGATCCTCCTATAAAAAGATGCATGGAGGTAAGGACAGGGCTGTGGAAAGTCAGCAGCAAATAAGTGTCTAGGTGACATGTCTCACCCTTGGCACATCATCGTCGTCCTCATCATCACTCTCATCATCAGCGATGGGTGGGAGATGGGCGTCAGGGCCTGAGGTCACAAGATTCTCATAGCTCAGCTCAAGTTTGTAGTAGGAGGAAGCATCACTGTTATACTCTAAGAACCATAAGGGACAAGAGACAAATGTAAAGTATAACCATGCAATACTACATGGGCAAGCAATAAAACATTTTTTTAATTTAAAGTTTTAAAATTACAACACACACACAAAAAAAAAAGATTAGCAGGTTAGGTGTACTCTTGAGACAGCAGAATAGAGTGAATGCAGCCAGTGGTTCTTGACAGCTAGATTACTATACTACACCATTGGGAATAGCAATATCACCATGCAAAGTAATTGCTATGGTCACATTGTTAACTGGGAAAGATGGCCCTTACGCGGCTGAGTGGTCGACACTGCAGCGATGCGACAAGGAGGTCCATGTGATCCAGAATCAGATGCCACACTGGCACCAGCGTCGTTGTCACTGTCTGAAGCCATGGCAAACGGCAGGGCCTCAAAGTTGGCGCTTATCTCCTCTGAGAGGTCCATGCAGAGGTCAGCTGCATTCCTGTGGGCCTGCCCCTCCGCGTATGCAAATGGCTGGCACCCAAAGTTAGCACAAACCTTTGTGTTCTAGAAATGTCCAGATACGCAAACACAGTGTTTGGGTGCATGGAGATAAACACCGGCGTAGCAATTTATGAAGTAATTGGCAGACAAATTGCATTCTTGCATCCACAGAGTATTACCCTAATATAAGTAGCAAATTTACTGGTATTCTTCTGTTGTTTCAGTTAAACTATTAAAAACTTATTAACCAAAACTCACTGTGACCAATGTAATATGAGATCTACAGACTCACAGTAATCAATTCATTGACTGAATGCAGTCCTTTCTACTGAAATTACTAAATTGTTGATCATTCACCTTTTTTTGGATGTGGACCAGGGGCCACATTCCTCCAGCTACATCCTCCAAATAGGGGCTAAGGCGCTGGCCGCAGTAGGTGAAGTAGACCCTTCCTTTAGGAGCCTGGCCAGGGGGAGGTGGTGTGCCCTCCATACGCTCCCAGCCTATGCCAGCAATGTTTCCTGAGCAGGCAAGGCCAAAGAATGTGACAGAAAAAAAGCAAAATGACAGAACAAATAAGCAGAACTGTAATACATTAGCTGAGTGGTCAGAGATAACATGAATATACCATGTATTAGGCTGACATCCACTGGTAATACAGAGCAGTAACATACCCTAACATAGCCCTAACATACACATATTTCTCCTAGAAAATGTAGTTTTGTAAAGTTTTGCTTTACATATTAAACAAGTGTGCTGCTAAGTTTGTATAGCCAAATTATATATTATTCTTATAATATAAGCACCTATACCGTGTCTCCAGCTACATGTGGGAATGTCCAAAAAACATTTTTTCGGTCAAAAAGGGGGCTCCCGAGTGACACAACGGTAAAATGTTCGCCTTATTTGTGCCTGAAAAGCTCTTGTTCAAATCCCAACAACGACATAGCCATCCGTGGCTGAGAGTCCGAGAGAGCATAATTGCGGTCAGTCATAAAGTGTAAGGTCATGAAGTTAGGTCACGCATCCTGATAAGATAAAAGGCACCCCTGGTTCATTAAGTAATTTGAAGAAAGGACTGAAAGAGTTTAACACAAGTCATTGGATTTAAATAGATGAATACCCAAAAGACACTTTTCCTTTACACATCTGGACCTGGAAGCTTCACAAGACACTCATTGCATCCTAAGTCATATAATATATATTTTGTGTGATGATTGTATGTTTAATGAATGTGTAATCTTTTCGTTTTCCTGAAATGCACAGATAAAAGCACAAAGAATAATGTTAGTTCCTGAATGTGATTAAAACTGCTAGCTAGTTAGCAAACGTTATTTATTTATTTTTTATTAACCCTATTTTATTTCAGGGCTCCCGAGTGGCGCAACAAAAAAAGCGTTCAACCTATCGTCTGGAAATCACAGAGTTTGAATCCCGACGATGCCACAACCATCCGTGGCCGGGAGTCCAAGAGAGCATAATTGGCCCTGCTCTCTGGGTGGGAGGGATGACATTACTCTCTTTCCCCTCTCGATCAGAGCGATACTAGCCAGTTGTTGCCATCTGTGAGTTCATGCATACGGAAGAGGGCAGTTAGCACTTTCCTCCAAACGTGTTCTGTTTTTGTATTGTTGGACTTAAGTGCAGCATTTTACACTATTGACCATGATATTTTAATGGACAGGCTTGAAAACACGGTCGGGTTAGACAGTTTGTTAGTCCAAAAAAGTGCAATATGGTGTCCCACAAGATTCCGTTTTAAGGACTCTATTATTCTCCCTTGGAAATGTAATTTACAAGCATAATGTAGGCTTTCACTTCTACGCTGATGATACACAATTATATTTGTCAATTTGGCCAGATTTAGCAGCACAGCTATGCAAAATGGAAGACTGTGTAAAAGACAAAGGCTTGGATGAATAGAAACTTCCAGGTGGAAGATTTTTTCTTATATCTCCCCTAAACTCTGAAATAGTGTTCCAGAGAACATTTGGAATGCTAGCTCGATAGCTGTTTTTAAATCCAGATTAAAAACGTACTTGTTTACTTTAGCCGATTCTTAGCTCTTGGGTCCTTGATCTTGTTAAATAGACTTTTCACGATTTGTAGTACTTCTTATAGATTTATAGTCAATTCATTAGTGATTGTACATTGGTACTTTAACGTGTTTTATAATAAATACTTTGTTTTGACTTTCTAATCTTTTATATGTAGAGATTTTGAACTCAAAATGAAAGTGCTATATAAATAAAGATTATTATTATTAATTAAGTTAATTGGCTTTTTCACCAGGAAAATATTATTAGCGTTCAGTCTGAAAGTCTAAAGTCTAAAGAAATTTGATGCGAAGAATCAAATTTCACTGTACATGTATATGTGAGAATAAAGAAGTTTTCTATTCTTTCTATTCTATTCTATTCTAAAAGTATTTAAATGACTTATTTGTTTATATTTGGTGGAATTTGACCAACGAAATATGAAATATTGCAGGCAGATAGAAACAGATAGAAACAGAAATAGCTGCTGGAACAGTCAAGCACGTCTGGGCTGGAAAAAAAACAAAAAACAAAAATGTACACGGTTCAGATTCCGACCCCAACGCTATTGGTTACACTTCCCTGCTCAACCAATCAGCATTTGCCTGTCGCACAAAACCACAGATTTGCACGACGAATTGTTGAGATTTTGGAGGTGTGCACGTGCAACTACGCAATACGTGCAACTACGCAAAAGTATAAATCAGCCTTCAGCCTCTTTAATTTGATCTTAACACTGGACATAAAGCTTTTTGGCAGGTGGCTGGTGCCTTCTACAAGTATTAAATGATTACCTGCTCACTAACATTACAACTTTATTCATGGCTGCCAGTTTAAATTGGCTAGAAAATTTAAGTTACAGGCTGTTGTGATTACAGCAAAGACCGAACACACTGTGCATAAGCCCTTAGCAAGTTCTCCACCTCCACCTCATCCATGTGCACAAGCCTGAGAAATCATTGCTGCTAAGGTCTGGAGGAATTTGAGAAACACAAATGGCCCGATCATTTGTTAATTTAGACACTGTGTTAAATAAGAACCTAATATTGTTTTTGTTGCTTTCTATCAACTTTGAAAACTAGGCTGCTCTGGCTGAGAAAAGTGCCTGATGGTAATTATTAAGAGATTCTCCCCATGCAATCAGGAAGACCTCCAGCTTATTCTTCCGCCATCTTCGTTCACACTGTCGGGAGATTTGTTTGAGAACATGCAATTGTTAACTGTACCATGGGACAGATCCTCTAATTATTGTTTTTCTCACACAAGATGGTGCTACACCGTCCAGGGTACACTTTAGAGACATATTTAACCCCTCAGTCACTTGGTCAAGCTGGGATCTATCACCTGGTACACTGCATAGTTCACCTTAGGTCTAAAGGTTATCTAACTGCTGCAGCTGCGAGTGGTGTAGTGGTGTTCATTCAGCGGAACAGTAAGTACCTTGCTAATATTGATAATAAAAACTTAGGCGCTGCACTAGTTAAGACTCCGTCAGGGCAAGGCTGCAGGGCCGGACGGCATCAGCCCGAGGGTCCTTAAGGCCTGTGCCGACCAGCTTTGTGGAGTACTACAGCGCTTGTTCAACCTGAGCCTGAGGATGGGCGTGGTACCCATGCTATGGAAAACATCCTGTCTGGTTCCAGCCCACCTGGTCTTAGCCCACCTTAGACCCATGGTGGGATCATCACTAGACCCCCTGCAGTTTGCTTATCAACACCATGTCAGTGTATATGATGCAATCATCTATCTACTGCAGAGGGTCCTGTCTCCTTTCTTGTTCACACTATACACCTCAGATTTCAAGTACAACACGGACATGTGCCATCTGCAGAAATTTTCCCATGACACTGCTGTAGTGGGGTGCGTCAGTGATGGGCAAGAGTTGGAGTACAGGGCTGTGATCGACAGCTTCGTGGAGTGGTGTGGGAGGAACAACCTACAGCTCAATGTGGCCAAGACAAAAGAGATGGTGATGGATTTTAGGAGATTCAAGGCCCCGCTCACCCGTCTCTATCCTAGGAGAGGATGTGGAGGTGGTGGAGACAAATATCTGGGGGTGCACCTAGACAACAGGCTGGACTGGACGCGTACACAGAGGCAGTATACAGGAAAGGACAGAGCAGACTCTACTTTTTGAGGAAGCTCAGGTCCTTCAATGTATGCAGCAGGATGCTACGCATGTTCTACACGTCGGTG
>JAOUQW010000026.1:12079619-12090063 GCA_028565825.1 Olivaichthys viedmensis
CTATAGCTTTAAATCTATAAACAATATGTGTGTGTGTGTGTGTGTGTGTATGTATGTATGTATGTATGTATGTATGTATATATATATATATATATATATAAAAACATTTTAAAGAGCAACTCCAGTGAATTTCACGAAAAATGTAACACAAACTTGATTTTAAACTTTATTTTGATTGTTACTAACTTGAGTAATGTTCCGTTGCTAGCGTACTTTACAAAAAAGTTGTGGGTTGGCCTTAGACGTGAGTGACTCACTGTGATGTCAACAAGTACAATGTTATTTCATTCCTACACTGTCAAAACACAACTCTGTACTCGTCTATCTGACACAAAGATGCTTGTCAATCCCACGCTAGTGAGAGAACACCGAAAATCATAAATGTATCATTTTAAAGGCCCGGTAGTGGTGGTGGGGTTTACCGGTAGGCTATAAATGAGAAAACCGTGGGGATTTTTAAATCTTGTTTCTACTGCGGTAGTGAAAGGTGCATTTGTCTTAATTCATAACTTCTTGCAAATCTGTTGTACACGTGGCCGTGTTTTCCAAAATCCTTAAGGATGATTTTATTTGTCTTTTGATAACGTGTGCAAAGCCTCTTTGCGCATCGAGTTCAAAAGGAGAGTTTTTTAAAGCCGCGCTGGTTATAATGCTTTCATGAACTTTAAATTCCACTAGAACAGCGCGCAAACATCTCGCATTAAAACGCATGCAGAGCGAGAGCATGAGAGACACACACAAGCTGTGTTATACAGAACAGTCTTGCTGCCATTAAGTGTTCTCGAGGGTGCTGGGTGACCCCACCACCCAGTGATGACGTCAAGGTGTGCAGCGGCCAGGGACCCAGATGGTGTTTGAACGCTGGGGCGTGACAAGAAAAAAGGCCGCTGGAGTTGCTCTTAAAGAAACAGGGGGGATCTAAAAACCTCACTGAAAAATCTGAGTTAGGATTGACCATGTGACAGGCAAGTGTTCCTGCGTTACAGAAAATAGTCAGTCAGATTTCAATATGCCAATACAGGTTATGCATAGAATAAACAAAACCTTTTCTATGTCTGCCAAATAGGAATCTGACCTTACTAACAGACAGATCCAGTGTTACAAAGAGGTAAGTCAATTTTATTTACAAAACATTGCATGGTGCCTGAAAATGTAGCTCAAGTAAGAACCTACAGTACTCATTTCACTAAGGACAGCTTGAGCATTTTTTGACCATAGAGCTTCAACCAGAGAACACAATAGCAGGCAGGAGACAACAGGTAAACCTTTTATTTTATTCACCGATTATAAGAAAAAAATACTGATTAATAAGTCTCCTAGCTGGCTTCTAGGAATAGCTGCTAGCCTTCTGTAGCTCAGCTGAGTGCTGGCGGCTAATGTTGGCTATCTATACCAAGCTTAAAATGTCACTTCTCCCAGTGTGTAACATTAGTTAAGAAACTTGTAAATAAATACAGAGAGCTGATCATGCTATGACATTATGAACATTCTTTAAGTTGTCAAATAATTGTAGCCTATTGTTGTTATAATAATAATAATAACATTAATATTTATATAGCACTTTTGATTTTGGGTTCAAACTCTCTAAGTGCTTTACATGAAAAGATCAGTGTCAAAACAAAGTATTTATGATCGAGCACAAAAAAAAAAAAGTACAATCACTAATAAATTGACTACAAATATAGTGTTCGTACTACAAATCATAAAGTCTATTTAACAAGATAAAAGCCCCAATGGCTATGAAAAAGCTAAATTAAACAAGTATGTTTTTAATCTGGATTTATAAACACCTATACAGTTAGTGTTCCTAACGTTCTCTGGCGTACTATTCCAGAGTTTAGGGGAGAGTATAAGAAAAACATCTTCCACCAGCTGAGCTGCAAGTGATGCTCGGGATTAACAGTAGACCTGCCTCAGCTGTGCTAAGTGCTCGGGATGGGCTGTATTGCTTCAGAAAATCAGCAAGATACGGTGGAGCTAAACCATTTAGGAGTTTTAAATGTCATAACTGGACTTTGTAGTCTATGGGGAACTTAATAGGCAGCCAGTGTAGCTTGAATCGAACCTGGGTAATGTGCTCTGCCTTTCTTTTCCTGGGATGGACGCAGGCTGCTGCATTCTGAACTAGCTAAAGCGTTCTTAAAGAGACAGCAGGGCAGCCAGCCAGGAACAGGTTACAATAATCTAGAAAGCATGCACTAGTTTCTCAGCATCATGTAGGGTTAGCATATTTCTTATTTTGGCTATGTTTCTCAGATGGTAAGAGGCAGTTTTCAAGATGATACTTACATGGGAATTAAGTAGCATCTAGGGTTACACCAAGGCCCTTAACTGTAGCTTCTGGTTTCACAGAATAACCATCAAGCTCTAAGGTGAAATCAGTGATCTTATTGCGGTCAGACTTCATACAAAACATCAGTATTCCTGTTTTATCAGAATTTAGGAGGAGGAAGTTTCTATTCATCCAGGCCTTTTTGTTTTTTACAGTCTTCCATTTTGCGTAGCTGCGCTGCTAAATCTGCCCAAACTGATAAATATAATTGTGTATCATCAGCGTAGAAGGGAAAGCCTACATTATGTTTGCGAATTACATGTCCAAGGGGCTGGATATAAAGGGAGAATAATGGAGGGCCCAAAACAGAACTTTGTGGACCACCATATTATACTCTTTTTGGGTTCTGAAGAATCTCCATTTATGCTAACAAACTGGTAACGGTCTGTCAAATAAGATCTAAACCAGGCAAGCCCTTGTCTGTCTAACCTGATTGTGGTTTCAAGCCTGTTCATTAAAATATCATGGTCAATTGTGTCAAATGCTGCACTTAAGTCCAACAGAAACGTATCCACAATCTGAGGCAAGCAGTAGGTCATTGACCACTTTAGCCAGCGCTGATTCTGTACTATGATGCTTCTGGAAACCAGACTGAAATACATCATGCTTGTTATTCCTACCTAAAAAAGAACAGAGCTGTTGGGCAACGACTTTCTCCCAAAATCTTAGAGAGAAAAGGGGTGTTGGAGATTGGACGATAATGGGAGAGATCGAAAGGGTCAAGATGTGGTTTCTTAAGAAGTGAGTGCTTAACGTGTCCTGATCCCCATTCAAACACTCAGAATAATCCACTTTAATGTAGTCACACAACGCATTTTGAAGCAGCAGAATACGACCGATAGATAAAGGTAATTCAAATCAATATCAATTTCTTGTTGCCAATGATATGTGGCAACACTTTGAATGCTCCTTCAGCCGCCCCAGACTGTTTATAACGGACCTGCACTCGAACGATTATTGAGGAGCCGGCTCACAACCCCCTCTCCTCTTTATCGGGAGCTGAAAACATCTATCCAAAACTCTTGCATGAGAGCCATGGTTTTATACAGCAACAGACGTTTATATTTAGAATTGCAGATAGATTATATCATGTTTGGTTGGCCTGTATGATTTTAGCTTGCACCGGTGGAAAGGCAGCTCCGCCTCTGCTTTGCTTTTATCTTACTAAAAACACAATCAGAGGGAATGCTTATTTATTTGAGGCTAATCTTTGATTGAAGTAATCCAGCTGAATCATATGTCCAGGAATTGTATGGAACACCGTAGGTTTAAATGAATTATAATGAAGCTCATAAGAACATAAGAACAAATGCTATATAAATGTCTTGATAAAATGCAGAAAGAGTAACTTCAATAATTATAATGTAAATATAAATTTTATGTAAAATTACAATTGCAGTCAACAATCTGGAAATAAAGATAATCATTTTTAAGTGGTATTGTCCCAGGAGTCGAACTGACAGGTAATTTACAAAGAGTTGAGCATGTGGGGGTGAGGCCGCACGTGATGAGACACTATGACTGTAAATAAAATTGTCTTAGTGTTTGTTATTTGTAATATCTATTGGTCATAACATAATACCCGAAATAACTGTAAAAATATAGTGACTTGAAAAAGTACCCCCTTGAAATGCATCACACACACTTACACACATTTGCCCAGTTAGTACTTTTAATGTGATGTCATGTGCTCTGGCAATATAATTTAATAGCCAAATTATTTGTCTGCAGATATTTTCAAGAAAGTGAAAAACTGAAATATGGGTATTGAAAAGTATTCATACCCAACATATTAATAATTAATTGAGCCACTTTTTGAAGAAATAACAGATTTAAGTCTTTTGTGGTAAGTATATACCAGCTTTGTACACTGTTCTGGATTGATTTTATTTATTTTTTTCATTTGTCTTGACAGATTTGCAGCAGGTTGTCCAGGTTGGTTGGATGATGTTTGTTGACTGCAATTTTAACATAGTGCCACCAATTCTCAATGTAACTGAGGTCAAAACTTTGACTGGGGCAGCCTAGGACATTTGCCTTTTTGTTTTTGAGCCACTTTAATTTCACTTTTGAATTGTGCTTGGGGTTATTGTCCTGTTGAAAGGTGAACTTTCTCATGAACCACCATTTCTTAGCAGACTGGAGCAGGATCTCTTGCACTACATCCATTTTGCTTTGTCCCTTCTTCTTTCAGTTTTAAGGGGGCAGGGGCAGTGTTAGACGCTTAGCACCATGCATAGCGCTTTGAATTATTGCCAAAAAGTTCTAATTTGGTCTCATCTATCCCCCAAAACATTTTCCCCCCACATCGTAGCTAGCCACTATCATGCATTTGTGTAGTTTTTCTTAAGTAATGGCTACTTTCTTTCCACCCTCCCTTACAGGAGGGTGTTGAGTTCTCGGTATTGTGGACCAGTGTACATTTACTCCACTTTTAGCCACTGAACTTTGCTGCTCCTTCAGAGTGATTGTTGGCCTGTCTGTGGCATCCCTCACAAGTCTATGTTTGACTTGGATCCTGAGTTTTGAGGCTTATCTAGACGGTGTGTGGGTTGTGCGATGCAACTTTCACTTTGTGATTATTGACCCACCAGTGCTCACTGGGAGATCCAAATGCTTGGATATTATTTGG
This sequence comes from Olivaichthys viedmensis, assembly GCA_028565825.1. Lineage (NCBI taxonomy): Eukaryota > Metazoa > Chordata > Actinopteri > Siluriformes > Diplomystidae > Olivaichthys > Olivaichthys viedmensis. The sequence continues at coordinate 12,084,584 of JAOUQW010000026.1, forward strand.
TAACCTTTTCCTAATGTATACATTTGTGTGACTTTATCTCTGTCTTCTATAGGATGTTCTTTGGTCCTCATTCTTGTACCTTCAGGTTTACAGCCTGACACATAATTTTTACACAAATTGATTATTTTATGTAGAAAATGTGCCAGTTACTTTAATGGTTTATAGGTAGAAACCAATTATGTCAATTAAGAGGCAATTGTGTCCTTGTGTTTCATCTGTGTAAGATTGGCATTTTCATAGCAAGGGTGAATACTTTTGCAAAACCCATATTTCAGTTTTTCCATTTTCTTTAAAATATCTGCAGACAAATAATTAAATTTGGATATAAAATTTTACAGCTAGAGCATACAAGTTCACTTTAAAATACTAACTGGGCAAATGTGTGCAAGTATCCTTTGCAATCCAGAAAAGTTTGATGAATACTTTTGCAAGCCACTGTATATTCAGTACACTGAATACTCTTAAAGTCTCATCCCAAAGCACCTTGTTTTTAGTAATTTAGTATCTAAGTCTAGGATTGCTGATTTATCTTCAAATTAATCTTCTGTTCATGCACCTAGAATAGAGAAAAAAGTTTCATCAACTTATATATTCCTGTAGCGTGGCATGATACTGATGAATTGTGATCTTAATGTGTTGAATTTTCCTAATCTCAAATAATGGCGTTTTTTCACCAAACAGCGTGGCTCGGCGCAGCTCGACGCAGCTCAGCAACAAATCCGAACCCAGGGCTATGTATCCTGGCTGAGTGTGTGTGTCGATTTCCCATCAAATAACTCTATCCGTGAAAGTAGGAGGAGTTTCTCTGGAGGTTATTGTGTGGTGACTTATTAGGCACGAGTAGTGAAACACAACATGAAAGAAAAAAAAACAAGATTTTGAAAGGAAACCATGCATATCATTTGATTTAAAAATGTGTGGCTCTGCTGCGTGCATGAGACACAGCGAGTTTGTAATGGCAGCGCGCACCCAAACACAAGCGGGCCAATACGTTAATCTTTTGTAAAAATACAGAGACGTTTATGTGAAGACAAAAAAAAAAATGGTGCGCACACACAAGGAATCGTGCACAAATCTCATCTACACTAATCATGAGGGCACTAGATAGGGCGTTCAGCTCCATTATGTTATACTCTATGTAGGGCGCAAACAAAGGGAATAGGAAATAATTTGGAGCTTGCCCTAACTAAAAGATGGTGGACCGGAAAGAAAAGTAAGTTCAATCTAAATAGCAATAAGACAACATTACTGCATGTAAATAAAATAAAAATTAATCTGAAACATTAAATTGCTGTTTAAAACTGTGATGTTTTCTCATAAATCCGCCAGAAAAAGCACTTTTGAAAAAAGAGTAAGAAGCTTTGGCAGATAGTCACTACACTAGCCTACTACTGAAGAAAAATTTGTGCTGGTAGAGAAGTGCCTTCAGTCAGAGACATTAGTCAGAACAATTCTGTGCGATCGCGTTTGACCAATCGATGCTCTGCACTTTTTAGCTCCACCAGTATGTCCCGGCTCGGCTCGCTAGTACCCGGGCAAGAAGGGTAACCAGATTTAGCACGGGTACGTAGGTACAGCACGGCTCACTTGGTGGTGGAAATAGAGACAACATGGAGGATTGTGGGTAATTTGCCGAGCCGAGCCGAGCCGTGCCGCACCGTCCGGTGGAAAAACGACATTAGTGTCAGTGTGGTGGCTTTTATGCCTTCATAAAATTAATGATTAACAGGTTGGAACACCAACGGCCGGAATAATTGCAGATTTTGGTAATAATTATGAAAACCCAAGTAATGATAATCTTGTGTTAAGAGCTTCATCCCAAAAAACAAAAGCCCTCTTCACATGTATTGAAGTTACTGGGGTCCACAGTAATCATAACAGACATCACATTACTGTCACTAAAGGATGCTGGTACTCGAACATGAATGCGCAAACCTCAGTTAATATTACTAAGCATCGACAAAGTACTATTTTAACAAACCACCCCTTAACAGGGAAAAAGGAACGAAGCCATCATCCCCACCAACTGAGAGTATAAGTCACAAATGGACATTACACTATTTGGGAACCTTTCCAATTTCTTTTTAAAGTTCCGTATTTTTGGATAGTCCCACAAAACTATTGGGATGACTTAACACCATTCTTCAAAGCAGTAAAGCCAACCCTATTCTATAAGAAACTAAAGCTGATGTGTCGTTTATCATTATTCAGTAGTCCAAATCTTTAACCATCTGAGCAAGTAGATGAGCAAGTATTCTCTGATGCTAGATTGACCCATTTTTTCTTACCTGGATAGTTCTGCATTCCTGTCCCTGCATACTGTAGTCTGTGCACTTTTCTTTTTGTCTCCAGTGGTGCCTCCCCCTGAAGACTCTTGAACAAGAGTCTCCACTGGGGGCCCCACACTCACAATGAGCCCTGACTGAGCCCACTTATTTGCCTTACGCAGGGCTGCCAATGCCTCTTCTGTGACCACTTCACAGCACCCGGTCTTTTAGGAGAAAAAGAAGCGGACATAGAAGTCAATGCCGCCGATATTTAAAAAGCCACATAACAGGACAAATTAACCTCTGTACATTTGATTCAAGGAAAACAAAGGCATTTCAAGTACAGAATTGGCAGGCTAATATTATCACTACATAGTACCCTCCAGGAAAGTAAACACAGTTGCAAGAAGCAGAATCTTCTAATTTTGGTAAATATGGGTTTGTATGACTACAAATATTAAGTTTAAACACATGAATGTTGCACTGCTGTTAAATATAGAATTAAATTGTAATCATGAAGACAAAATTTACCTTGGTCATGTCTCTGTCCATCTTCACCACCTTCTCCATGTTGGCTCCAGTGCCGAGCCGAAAAGGTCGCCCCTCTGAACTGCTGCAGATAACATTACAAATAACAGTGGCTTGAGGAACACCAAAGATCTTAGAAGGGGTATGCCCAAATTATACACCAAAATATTGGTACACTACTTGTACAATGATTTAGAGAGGCATAGGTTCATTCAAAAAAGTTTCACTGTTAAGCTATAAAACATTTGGAAAATGCTACACTGGTATGGTAAACCGAATGATACATTTTTTTGGTGATTAGAGCCAGCAGCAGCTTCAAATCACTGACCTTGAGAATGTTGATACTTATTTACACTTTCTGATGTGGAGCAAAGTTTAATTTGATTGAGCTTTGAGCGCAGAGGCAAAGCATACAATTCTAGTGGGTTTGCGGTGCCATACATACATACATAGCCAGGTTGGGCCCAAAAGTGGTTGTCGCTCTCTGAAGACTGGAGGGAGGGACAAAACTACCAAAATGTACACGCCAGAGTTCATTAAAGCGAATGCTCGTGTCTGCACCGTGCAACCCATAACATGTTGGAAAGCACAGAGGTAAAAACAACTTAAAGCAGCACCGCTTTCTCTGTAGGAAAACAATGACTTTGCAGAGTAAAATCTTGTCTTGTAAATAGGGCATTTACCTGAGTAATGGCTGAAGTACTTCATGGGAAGACTGGTCTTCTCTTTTGTGTATGAAAATGGAGAGTTTACCATCCACCGCTTCTCCCTCTTCTCCGACATCTTTGTCCGTCTTGACATTGCCCTTGGGGCTAGCCCAGGTAAGCCTGGCATCTGGCTCAGAGGAAGCAGGGGAAAGGAGGGTCTGGCAGCCTAAGGGTAACAAACAATGAGCAAAAACAATATGTAGGTACCATGCATCCACAGATAGGGGGCACCCTTCTGCTACTGTACTCACAGTAAACCAGATCGGGTTACGGATGGGTGTAGCCCCATACATCATACCGGTGAGACATAAAAAGAGGAGCCACCCCTCTGTCTGACGCTCTCTCTCCTGACTCCCCAGATGGACTAAGGGATGACTCACTCTCTCTCCTGGCTTCCGGAGGCTGAACAAAGATAGGCCGCAAGGTCTAAGGTCTTTAATTTAACCTGTAAATTTGCATTGTAAAAATGTTTAAAAAATATATATATATATATAAATTGTTCCCATTTATATTTCACTTTAAGTCCACCTGAGTTTTTATGAAGTCTTAAGCGGCCTTCCATGACTTCCTGTTTCACTGGGGTATAAATATGAGGTGACACAGGTCAAATTTCTATAGTCATTCATCAACATAGGGAAGATTAGAGAATACACAAACGAAATGAGAAAAAGTGTGTTGACATTCGTTAATCAGGCAATGGCTATACTCCTGTTAGGGCAATAATTTGGAAGTTTAAAACAACCGGAGCTGTAAAACATTATCTAAGGATCACAGTTGGAGATTTGCAGAAAATGGTAGCATTTTGGGATCAGCAACTCTCCAAATCTACAATTAAACGCCACCTCCATGCCAACAAACTCTGGAAGGTGTACCAGAAGAAAGCCTTTTTTACAACTGGGTCGTAGTTGGATGTTCCAGCAGGACAATGATCCTAAACACACGTCCAAATCCACACAATATTTGTTCAATGACCACAGAATCAAGCTTTTGACATGGCCATCCCAGTTCACTGACCTAAACCCCATTGAAAACCTGTGTGAGCTGAAGAGGAAAGTCCACAAGAGAGGACCTAGGACCCTGGATGATCTGGAGAGATTCTGTATTGAGGAGTGGGCTCAGATTCCTTGCTCTGTATTTTCCAATATCATCAAGTATTATGGGAGAAGACTCAGTACTTTGTGCAACCTCCCTTTGCCAACATAACGACACTAAGTGCAGGGGTGGCAATAATTGACACATGTGGATAAGGGTTTATCAGACATTTTTTTCATAACCTTTTTTACCCATCTTGACCAAGGGCACCAATAATTGTGGAGTAGGGCTGGCCCAAACAGCATTTAAAAAGGCTTTGAACATTTGTTGCCGTTTCCGAATGAGTACTCAAATACTCGTTCTCAAAACCATGCTGCTTGCGTGTGTCAAGTACACTGGGCATGGAGTATTCATTTCTGTGTTTTCATTCACGGGTTTAATAAATGTGACATGCAAATATCTGTCCTGACCGAGAGTTTATTATAAACATGCATTGCCACTGTGTATTATCACAAAGTGAAATTTTGGCGGGAGTGGGATAAAAAACAAAAAACAAAAAAAACACCTCTAGTTTAGGCTAGAATTTTTGTGGCTTAAAAAAGATAAAGCTTCCGAATACTAAAAAGAGAAACGAATACCAACGTAACGAACGAATACTCGAGTATTAGAATTATTCGGCCCAGCCCTATTCTGGAGCTGACGAGACCTCCCAAGTCCCCCCGTTGATTATCATATATATCTCCATCACAATAGCCATGGCCAAAAATGCTGTCAGTTTGGACTACTGGTTGGCATCAGAACACAACCCTGCATACATACACACATCGGGATATATATTATGGCAGGGAGAGAGAGAGAGAGAGAGAAAGTTTATATATACAGTCAAGCCGGAAAGTCTGCACACCCCTTTCACCTTCTCCACGTTTCATTACATTACAGACTTATT
>JAOUQW010000026.1:12181185-12193628 GCA_028565825.1 Olivaichthys viedmensis
TAAGTTAAGTAATAGTCTTAAATAGTCAGTTAGGGTATAAGAAATGAATAAAAAATATAATTAAGTCAATCATATATGCAGTCAATAAATTACAAAATAATGGCATAATAATTTCAGTGGATCATCAACTTTAACGTACTTTCTTTATCTTAGTCTTAAGTTAAGTAATAGTCTTAAATAGTCAGTGTATTAATAATAATACAAATATATTAGAAGAAATGCATTTAAATATTTTAACACTGTTTATTACAAATTCAATAATTTGAATAGAATTTAATAACACACTTTAATACGTGTAATTGTCAATCATGTATACAAATAATGAAAAGTGTGTGTGTGTGTGTGTAGCTGAGTCCATACAACTATGAGCGGATTGAGAGGGTCCTCAAAACCATTCAGACTGCAGATGAAAGCACCCCTGTTTTACCCCTCAGTCAGGTAAGATTTGGAAACCTGAATACTTTTAAGAAACATTTGAGGGACTGCGTGCACTTTTCCTTATTCAGGCGTAATGCACTAATGTACATATATCACTGAGAACTGGTGAGGCAAAGGGAGGAGGTTCTTTTTATTCTATTTATTCTCCAACTGTGTGTTCATGACACTCTGACAGAGGCTGATTTAAAATACTTAATTACATTTCTACACTGCAGATTGTTTCCCATTAACAGTGCTGGTACAATTTCATGTATTAGTGATTTCACTCTCGAAGTGGGATGGTATTTATAAACCTGATTTAGTCTCCATTTGGGGTAATTGCTTTAAACTCGCTTCGCTAACACATCCATAACACGTCATTGGCAGTGATCGATTGTCTCTGTGTGTGCGTATTCCTATGTGTATGTGTATTAGTTTGCTTATTATGCCTACGATGAGACCCTGTGCCCTAATGCTTAACCCTAATTGTTTTATTGTCAAGCTATTGACAAAGGTTCCGGAACCTTTTGTGTAACCGAAAAGTTCCGGAACCCTCCTGAATCAGAACTGCACACTTCCTGGATGTGTTTCTGGTTTGCGTTTCCACCGGATTGAAGGGATCGTGACCATTGTGTAAAAGACAAGGGACACAAATTGCACTGCGGTTATATTATTTCAGCACAACGCATAAGCACAGCAACATGGCAAACATACAGGAAGCTGAGAAGGAAGTGGTGGTCTTCTTTTATTGTTTTCCTTTTTAGCCCAAATTTGATGTTAACAGTAATGTAGATTTTTGAATGTGCAAAATCTGTTCGAATCTGTTCTTGACGTGGGCGGCATGTCACTAAAAGCATGTATAAAATACACTATTTTATAATGTAATGTTTTTGACTTACCACGTTGTGGAAATGTTCCGTGTTGCTGTTCGTGCTGTTCCACCTCTGACATAAAACAAGCTTTACTAATTGCTTGTTAACTCAAAACAGGTTTTAAAAAAAAGGTAGGTGAAATGGTTGTTCGGTCTGTGATGCTTGCTTTCGACCAATCAACAACATTCAGTACAGTAAGCCCCACCTCAAAAGTTCCTGGCCTACAGAAAAGTACAAAATCTGGAGCAGAAACCGAAATCATTTCGGTGGCGGAATCGCACCAAAAGTTTTAGTTTCTGAATAAGTTCTTGCGGTGGAAACATACCTATTGTCATACCAGTATATTGTCACACTCCTATTTTACACTAAAACATATCTGTTGCAACTGACGCTGAGGAAATAACCTGAAGTAGTATTAAATCTACTCCTGAATTTGTTGTTAATCTCACTTGTGGACTTATTCTAGACTTGGTACTCCGTGATAAAAGAAAAACTGAGCATGTCTGTCCTTCCGTTTTTCTGACACAGCTTATCTATGTGTTTATAACCCTACAGATGTTGGGATTGCTCCAGCACCTCAAGTCCCACAAGCGGATTTCTCCTCCCACCGACCTGGAGAGCACGTACCTTCTGGAGAACTCTCTAGAGTCGACGCCTCTCGCCAACACTCGTTTGCCGTTCCATCTTCTCCTCCAGACCAACCTCTACTTCTGGAAGATCATTTGTGAGTATTAGGATGAGAAAAAAGACGTCTCTCTTGTGAATCCGTGGTTCAAATCTCGATATAGATTTTTACTAAGATTATCTGTGTAGTACCTGAAATGTCAAAGGCTCTCAAAGTCCCAGGGAACCGAAATCCGTGATGACGTTCTTAATAACATAATGTTGGTCCTCTGGTACACAATATGCAATACAAAGTATAAATAACTTGTGACTTTTACAACGTCTACATTTACTTTACCAGAATTTCCCCTCTTTGATGTAAAATAGGCGGTCCTAATTTTGCGTAAAAAGCTTGTGAAAGCTTTGAGTTCAAAAGTTTGTATCCCCCTTTCTGAATATGACAAATATTCTCTACTAACTTGTTTGCCCACTCTTTGCCTTTATAACGGCCTCCAACTTCTTTGCGAATCCTATGATCACCTTTATGGCGCGCAAGATATATACTTACATATTTGATTCATCAAACTCGTGCCTCCATGGCATACCAACCTCTTACCGCAAATTTTGCACAAAAATTTAAAAAATTTAACATTAAATGAACATCTTATTGGATTGACAAACTTTGTGATCATGTACAGTGGTAATGCATGTTTTATAAAGATCTGATGGTCAGTACATACATTTGCACGTTATATTTACTAAATCAATGCAAGAAAGCACAGTAATGATGCTCCACGCCCAGCGTACCGCCACCAGTGTAAAATGAACAGCGTCGCTGAATTGATTTATTTTCCATATGTTAACAATAACTGTTCTATCTAAAGGGCTTTGCTGATGAAATTTATTGTAGTTTAGGCTCCATTTTTTGTGGCTTTAAAAAGACGAAGCTTCCGAATACTAAATAGAGAAACGAATACCAACCTAACGAACAAATTATTCGGGTCAGCTCTAGAAAAAACAGATATGTTCACCTCAGGTTTGGAGGCTGAGAGGGTCCTGGCAAAGCTTTGACTTCTTTCTTTTGGTTCTTTTCAGACTTATTTTTCTGTTGATTTTATCTTGTGTTTTTCATTATTGTTTTTTTTACATCACTTGAATTCATCATAATCTGCTAATCAAGTCACATGATTAACTGATCATTTAACCGTGGCCTAGTGTTCATTGTTACACTTTGCAGTAGAATTGTTTGCACCCACTTTTGCACCCAATTATGTCTTTGCTCATGGTTTCTCTGTGTGTGTTTCTAGCTCCTGAGCTGAATGAGGAGTCCTTACCCACACTGCTGCTCATATCCAAACTCATGAAGGTAAAACACTTTCATCAAAGAGGACGACTTCAGCATGCGTTTGTTTTTATCGGACCGAAAATATCGTCATAGTTCATCCAACGCTCTTGATTACTTAGCTAGTCAGTGTTCTTGGTATCCAGAATAATAGGAATAAGGCAGTGTAAAGCTTACACAAATTATTTCAGTGCCATTGGACTGTAAATGTCTTTAACACATATGCCAATCTAAGGCAAATATGATGTGAATGATATTTCAGACATAATCCATAATCTAGACATAAAATCCAAACCCCTGTCTAAAAACATACTAGGAGAAAGAAAGAAAAAAAAACCAAGTAAATAAAATAAAATTCAGGTCTGTCAAACCCACAAGTCACAAGTACAAACTGATCTTAGAGCAGTTATTGCTTCAAAAAGTGGCTCAATAAATTATTAATGTGTTGGGGTATGAATACTCATATATGCTGGCTTGCCAGTTCATTAAGTACACCTGCATTGTATCTACATTTATTGGCCATTTTATCAGGTAAACCCACCATATAGGTGCACTTTGTAGGTCTACAATTACTGACTGTAGCCCATCTGTTGCTATAAACTGTCAGCCCCCCTCTACCTCATCCATCAGTGGAAAGGGACCACCACTGACCAGATATTATTCTCAGTGACGTATAACAGTGACACTGACATGGTTGTGTGTGTGTGGCTGTCCAAAATGTCCAATGAGTGTAGGTTCACCTAATAAACGGCCAACTTGCTGAATATTTCCTTAATACTTCAAGTGCTTTCCCCTTATTTTGTCTTTTCCTCAGGTTAACCTGGATAAGCTTTACATCCTGACAGTGAACCATGTGTTCAAGAACAAGCTCATGCCCTTGCTGCTGGACCAGACTAAACACTCGCAGGCTCACGGCCTCAGCAGAGACACTAACGCTGTCATACAGAACATATTTAAACACGCTCTCTGCATCCAGAACCTGGAATTGGCTGCAGCCACCATGCACAAAATCTCTCAGGATCTCCCTGCAGGTCAGTCGAGTAGCATAGTCTGTTCTAGCACTTTTTTGCAACAACATCACTAATACTAACTTCATTACATTTACATCTCAATTCAGGCTGTAAACTGGTGATCAGACAAGATCTGGTGGATGAATTGGGGTTTGGTTTTTAGTACGGTGTTAATAATCTGTAAGAGTTTAATTAATGCTAGTTAATGTGTGACTGATTTATTGCTTCCTATCATATTTATGTTATATTACTGATCTACATCAGGGATTCTCAAACTTTTTGCAGCCAGGGAACCCTTTCAGTGTGAAAACATTTCCACGGACCCCCTTATGATCGCAGCACAGATTTATTGAATTTTTTTAGAGTATAATCCAATGAATCAAATTTTAAGCACTTTTAAGCATTTTAAAGCATTTTAATTTGTTCCATCATATTTATTTATGGGAGCAATTAAAACTTTTTATTCCTGAAATTTCCACCCACAAAACTTAAACAAGTTACACTGTTAAAATCGCATTAACAGCACTTTTTTCCGAGTTTTTATTCAAATTGCAGTTGGATTTAAGTCAACATTATTTATACTTGTTACTGAGATTTAGATTAAGAAATAAACAACTCTCTATAAGAAACTCATTAGTGTGGCCTGTCATTTTCAACCCTGTCAAATAGGCTTTAACTAAATAACTGTAACAATAGTAGTTAATGTTCTAGTGTATGTTATAAAGATTAGCAGAAGCCAACATTAGTCTAATGCAGAAATGCTAACATATTTCTTTGTAGCCGTATTATACGTTATTGTCTTCCTATGTCGCTTAGTAACAGATGTGTGGATTGGAGAAATTTTGCCAGCTACCTTTTACTAGCATTGATGTATTTAATTTTGGTGCTCTATTGCGAAATCTAGTACATCAAGAATTTACCCATGTAATTAACTTTTAATTTAAATGTTTACTAATGTAAACGCATTGGTCCTGATTGAAATGTTCATTTAGAATTTTTAACCACGTGCAAAACCACGCATGCAAACGTATTAACCAATTCGTCCTTGATTAACACAAACATACTTAAAATATTTCAGAATTTAGTTTTTTCCTAATCAATTTGACCTTATAATAAGCCTCGTAGCTCCAGTGCAAAATTAAAGAAGCAAACTTTTGGGGTGGGGGTTAATTTTTGGCTGTTTCTTTAATGTTGTATCTTTAGTTTTTCTTCTGCTCTATTTTAAGTGTTGAAGTGAATCTCCTCGTCTGTTTACAGGTGCAGAGAAGACCATGTTTTTGAAATTCAGCTTGGAGCTCGTACACAAATTGCTGAAGTCTGATACTCTACAGGTTTGTTACCATCTGATTTGAAATGCTTAAATGCTTTAAATATATATATATATATATATAATATACACACACAGTGTGTGTATTTTTGTGTATATATATATATGCATTAGGAATTCATTTGTATACCTTCATGGATTAATTGTTAGTCCTTACTTAGAAAGTAAACAATCAGCTTCTTACTTGGTTCCCATCAGTATTGATCATGCTTTATTTTTGAGAATAGAATTTTTGTTGCAGTTTTGTTATAGTTTTAAGATTTATTACACATTTTTCTGCGCATAAATATAATGTCTACCTGCTTTATTTATTTTTTTTATTTTTTTGCTGCCTTCTTTTTGCAAATAATCTCATTTAAATTAGGGCCCTTTGGTCTATTAACAAATACAATTAAATGTATTTGTTTACATAACATGTAATCATTAACATAAGGTTACATTTATATACCTTTTTATATACAGTCCTTTTAAAGCATAAAGTGACATCCCTTTCATTCTGATCATCATTTATTTGATTTCATTAACTTTATTGCTTTCTGCAGTGAGAAAGTCAGAACAGGAAGCAATAGAACACAAACTAGCTTAATGTAATATATAGAAACTACAGTTACCACCTGTTTACGTACCACTCATTCCATGTCTCCCCGGGTGTGTGTGTGTGTAGGTGGAGATGCACACAAGGGGAGAAATGCTCACTTCGAAGCTGCAGCTGCAGTACCAGCGCTCAGCCACAGAGAGCGCGCTCATGGCTTTTCAGCTGGACTGCCCCGAGCTGCTGAAACTCACAGGACTGCCCGGCCGCCTCATCGTGGCTCTGTTCGAGCACAGCTCAGTGGTGGAGCGCATGAAGAGTCCTGCTGGACAAACGTACCCAGGTGAGAGCAATTCAGACACAGCCAAATAACCGATAATTACTACATCAGCATTAATACTCTGTGTGAGAATTCTTTCAACAATTTTTCTTAAGGTACAGTAACAGTAACCTGTTTTCTACTGTAAGGCCAAACGGTTATGTTTGTGCCATTTCAAGCTGGCAGGAAGTCGTGAACGGTTAGGTTTTCTTTTTCCAGCTGATGTGCTGGTAGGACTAAGAATACCTTTTATAAAATAAAATAAAAATGGAGAATGGAGGAAAATACAAATTTTGCACTAGTTATAGACTTGGCTTTTTTTTAAACAGGGATTAATCTACTGCAGGGGTTCTCAAACGTTTTGCACTCCAGTACCCCTTTTAGTGTATAAACAAAGTTCAAGGACCCCCTTATGATTAATTTTAGAATTAGCATTCATTCGTTTGAATGGTTTAATCCAAGTATTCAAATATTAGGCAAATACGCATGTTTGTTTAGGAACCATTAGAGGTTTTTTAAAATTATTATTCCTGAACTTTTCTGAAAATTGCAATTAGATTCCAGTTTACATTTATACTTATTTTTAAGTTAGGTTTTACGTTTTAAATCTTAAGCGGGCTTTAGATTAGGAAATAAATAACTCCCTATTAAAAACACACATTCAATTTAAGTGGCCAGTCAATTAGGCTTGTAATTATAATAACTAAAATCATAACTATAACAATAGTAGTTGAAAATAATCTCCGTCATCATGTCCTTAACCGCGGACCCTTTGCCTATACATTATGGACCCCACTTTGAGAACCATGTGTAGACTACTGTGTAGTCATTTTATGGTGAAGAAAACCTTAATTACAAACAGTATTTATTTATTTATTAAGCTGCACGTGACAATGGCACCAACCCCAAGTACCAAATTTATCCTAATTCTCCTGATTAAACACATATAATGTATTGCATAAGGGTATTTAGGGACTTTTATTTTTGAAACCAGTTTTCAAGTCGAATGCAAGAATTTACACGTGTTTCGCGTTTTCACTTCTTTGCATGGCCAGACATTCACGCAGTGGCTAAAGAGATCGCATCCATCAACAGTGTTGACCTTCTCAAGATCCGCAATATTCTCTTGGAGAAGTGGCTTTGCAAAACAGGGCAGGCAAATGGCAAGGTGAGATACACACACTTAACCTAATGTTTTCAAACACACGCAACAACCTACATTTTGGGCTAAACTAAAAAAAAAATTGGGGGGGTGGGGAAGCAAACTATTGTTGCCTTTGACAATTTTTTATTTATTTAACTAAATACAAAGTTGCCCACCATGGGGAAAAGTGATGGTGATGGTTGTTGACCTGCACAAGTCAGATAATGTTTACAAAAAATTCATTTTAAAACTACCATTAAGTACATCCAGGGCCTTAATAAAAAAATCTTTATAAAAAAGCCAAAATCTGGAATAGTTAATTTTTTTTGCTTTGAATAGAACACGTGAGCATACTGCCCCCCCGCACAGTGAGGAGGATGGTGAGAGAGGGAAAGAAGAACTCAAATATCAGTTTCAGCATTACACAGAGTTGATTCTTGTGGTTGTCAAGTGTCAAAAACAAACTATTAGACGCCACCTCCATAACAAGATGTTTGAAAATGCAGCACCTGAACTTCATCAAGTGTCATCAAGAACTACAATTAGAATTGTGCATTGTGTTCAGATGAGACCAAAATCTAACTTTTGGACCATAAACGCAATCGGCATGTTTGGAGGAAAAAAGGGGACTGAAAAAAAGGAAAGGCCCCCATATACACGGTAAAATACGGTGGTGGATTATTGATGCTTTTGGGGATGTTTTATGGCTGGTGGTCCAGGGGCTCTTGGAAAGATTGATGGCATCGTGACATCTGCTGAGTACTATAATATTTTATCCCAAAACCTGGTTTCCTCTGCCAGGAGGTTAAGACTTTTTTTTTTGTTAATTGTACCCTCTCATACTGGCACTGATTATTGCGTGTGTCACGGTTGTGTCGACGGGAGGCTGGACACAAGTTCAAACAACATTAGCTCTCTTTTCGTTAAACTAAACATACATCAGACAGGTAAACTCATGGACAGCATACAACACGACATTTAACATTCAAGGACAAACTGGACGGGAATACGAGGGCTTTTTATGCAGCTACTAATTACCGACAAACGACATACAGGTGGAATCGCTTAAGCAGCTGAGACGGGGAATTAACAAACATAAACACAAAGCACGTGGCAGCCGCGGCATGTCCGTGACGGAGTGCTTATTAATAGAATTGTTTACATCACTACAGGACATCCAGTACCAGGACTCTGTGACTGATCTAACTGAGGATCCTGATCTCATGAGGTAAATTTAAAAACTCCTCCATTCCCCTTCATAGCACTTTTCTCATAGTTTAAAAAAAGTTTTTATATTATACATTTTTGTTTTTGTTCCATTTGCAGAGTGGTGTATTTACTGCAGATGCATCCTATGGATATGAGGGCACGTCTTCTCAGTCCCATCTTGAGTGCAGAGACATGGGTAAGTAACATGACAGTGACTTCAGCATGTGGATCATCACATTCAATAGGATTTTAGTATACTTTAAAGGGGCAATAGGTAATATTGGAGCGCTAATACAATAACATTGGAACAATTTGTTTACCCCTTGACCCCACCTCCGATCCATGCCTATGTGCACAAAGCCATTAGTTCATCCACATAGGTGTCTGGTGTAAAATGAAAAGCGTTGTGCACGTGCAGCGTCGGTTCTGGCTTAATCCACAAACCCGAGGTACCCGATTTGTGTTCATTGTAGTTTAAGACCTTTAATGGAGTTTTACTGAACGTTATTGGACGTATTAGATGTTATCTCTCTTTGTTCTGCAAGCTTCATATCTGACCGCCTGTATGAGAGTAAAAACCACCCACCTATATTTTGAACTGCAGTAACAAACACACTTAAAATTATGGTTAATTATAAAACGTAAATATTATTGTTTTTAAGGGTGGTTTTTGAGAACGAGTCTTCAGATACTCGTCCAGAAACTCCTACGAGCCTGTAAAATGCTATTCAGGCCAGCCCTACAATCCCAAAATGCAACACATGACATGACATTGATTCACAAGCCCTATAGGCTAATGATTATTTGAATAATAATAAAAAAATAATTAAACAGCTAATGAGCTGAGCTTATGGTTTAGTAGATTGCAATCTTGAATAAATAGAAATTTTTTAGGTTTTAAAACCTGTTAGATTGTGGAACTGTTAGGCAGGACATGAGCAGGCCAGTCGAGGAGGATATGAGGGTGTGCATGGGCATGTAGAAGGAGAAAAAGGGAGGAAAGTTGAAATGGTGTTTCTTTATGTAGATCCAGTGCAGATTGTAAAGTACAGCTTTAATCAGGTGCCTGGACTGAGTTTTCTTTTTTACCTCTTCTAACCATTTTTATGTCCTTTTCCTCAGCCGTTGGGAGGATCAGGTCTCAGACTGACCTTTGAGCACCGCAGTCGTGCTCTGCTCTGCCTCATTCACATTGCAGACTCGGCCACACTGGAGGCTCTGTCTCACACACCCAGAGATAAAGTCAAGTACGTGCCACACTTTTTAATACTGAGAAATGTCTTATGTTGTGTAAATAATCCCTTGGACTACATTTTGACTTTTCTTTTTATTTACTAATTTCCACCAAAACTAAAAACTAAGTTAAATTTTTTTATTATTAATTAAATGTTTTTGTACTAAATTGTAATAATTTCTTTAGCTTTTTATGTTTAAAAAATAATAATAATTAATAATTAAAAGCATAGAAATAATTCCTTTTTAATTGAAAAACTACAAGGTAATGTAAAAACACTTTATTTTCAGCAAGTCTGTCCTTTCAATAGGACATGAGCTGACCATAAATTAAAAAAAATTAAAAAGTACAATATAAACTGTTATACGTGTTCTGCATATTGACCAGGTCGTCGTGATTTCAAGAGGTTTATCAAACCTGTAGTGGAAAAGTCCTTGTGTGAAAATTGTTCTAAATTTTTTAGAATAGTAACTACAGAAATATGTTTCTTAAGTTGTTAAAGGAACAATTTAGAAAAATTTCATGTACACAAATTTCCCACTTACCCCAAATGGAGTCCATCAACCAAGACATGTTTGGTGTTTGCTTATTTAGTTTTGCACTTGAGCTACGAGACTGATGTAACTAACAACTAATAAAAGTCTGTCTCACCAAAAATAGTTTTTCCATGAATACATACCCACATTTCTATGTACTTGTTTCACATTGTTAAGGTACCTAATTGAATTTTTAAATAAATTACTTTGTAAAATGGCAGAGATAGGCTGTGAAATTATATCATCATTTGCATAACTTTTAGCTTTCCAATAGGGGTGGGGTCTAGGGGGTGAAATGATACCAAATTGAGTTTAGGAAAAAAGTTATTCCAGTTGTCAAAGATTGCGGCCCCCATGTTCCAGTGTTCAGCTACATAGATGACAGTGAGTCACACTGTGTCCTCAACCACATCAGCACGTCTGTGTAACATCGCTGAAGAACTGGACGAGGTTTGAGGCAGATATTTATGAGATTTTGGGTGACATAGACTCCCATTACTTGTTAGCAACATAACTAAATGTTAAACTAAAGAAGGAAACTTCAGACACCAAACATTTGGTGTAAGTGGAAAAGTGTACATTTTTATTAGTATTTTTGGCCGAACTGTTCCTTTAAGCACTCTTAAGGTTACATATAAAAAAAAAAAAGATTTTTAATCCCATTTTTAATTTCTTACTGTCTTCTATGGTTTCTTCTGTCACAGGTACTACCTGAAATGCTACGTGTACCTCTCTCAACTGGAGGCCCTCAACATTCCCTACAACCTGGAGCGGTTTCTCAGTAGCCCTAAAGAGGGCATGATTAAGGGCTTATGGAAGAACCACAGCAACGAGCCTCAGGTAGAACCAGCCCACTTTATGCAGGTCGTATATCAGTACAGATTCAGAAAACAGAACTAAATGCATCATACGCTGCATCCGTCTCTTCTAATGTCTTTATAATATTGTTATAATAATCAGTCAGGGTAATGGTGTCGGATGATGTTTGTCATTACTGCATCTGTGTGCAGGCTGTGCGTCTTGTATCAGATCTGTGTTTGGAGTATGAAGTGTATGATCCACAGCTATGGAGCGGCGTGCTACAGAAACTACTGTTGTTTAATATGGTATGTCAACTTTGTTAAGGGCTCGTTCCTTGTATGCGGTGCCTTTTGGACCTCAAGACATAACTTGTTAATGTAATTATAGTGCAAGCATTAAACTGAATAGATATTGTATATATACACTGTATTTTACTACATTCTTCAAAATAAAGGACTGATGTGAGAAGAACATTTACATGTTGTGTTTATATAGTCCATCCGTTTTAGGAAGCACAGGTCTAACAGGGGGAAATACGGAGGGAAAGATTAGCTCTGGAATCAGCAAAAGTAGTTGTTGTGGTAGAATAACGGTTGACCTATGATCATGTTTTTAAACAGCGATATCTCATGTTTAAAAATGATAAAAAACGCAAAATCGGCGGCAGTAGCTAGACCATGCAAAAATTTGTTGGTGAAACAACATGGTGTCTAAATCGTGCCAGAATCGTAGTGTTAAGCTCGGCATTAACTGCTCGTGTCGGCTTCCATTAGAAGCATAAAATTAAAACAGCACCAGATGCAAGAAGGTTCGAGTGAAGTGTTGAGAAGTTTTTATTGTTTGGTTAGAAAATATTCTGAATCATCATCTGTTTTTCTCCCTGTGTAGATCAGCTACTTGCAGAAAATTCTGGAAACTCTTCAAGCCGTGCCCAGCCTTTTAGAGGTAATCCCTTTCTGCATCACAAAACTTAAACTTTAATACACATACAGTGGAGTCCAAAAGTCTGAGAGCACATTTAAAATCCACCACCATGTTTCACTGTTGTTTTGATACACTGTGGTATCAATCTCTCTTCTGTTCGTCTCCTTACATAA
>JAOUQW010000026.1:12203992-12215698 GCA_028565825.1 Olivaichthys viedmensis
TTGAGGCGGATGGGCTACAAAGGGAGGCCCTTCCCAGTATTAGTATATTAGCACCTAATAAAGTGCTCGGTGAGTGTGTGTGTGTATATATATATATATATATAGGGCGCATTTTCAGAATATCTGATTTGTTTCTTTGGTGCAAAATAAATGGCCACATAATGACATTATTGTATTGGCTTAATAGTTGCTTTATACTTTCTAATACTTAAGGGATTTGGTCCTACAACACTACAATGATTTAAATTAATACTAGTTAGATATGATTAATTAAGTCTGCATGAATACATGAGTAATAGACCTCTCAGAGATGGGATTTGAGGTCAGAGTTGGGGTAGCAATTGGGGTGACAAGGCTTATTTCGAGGGTGGCAGTTGCCACCCCGTGACACCCATGTGGAGGTTCAAAAGTCTGAGTCTGCTACCAAGAGCTGTTTTTATTCGATTAGTTATGTAAGGAATATAACACAATGGGGCGTGCAGTTATAGGAAAATAATTAATGATGGGGTCTTGTGATGCGATGCCACCCCGGAGTTGATTACTTTCCTATAACTGCACGCCCAGTCGTGTTTTATTTCGTTTATACCACAGCATGTTTCAACATGATGTAACAACAATCCGGTAAAGAAATGCAAATTATGTACAACATTTAACAGATTTTAACAAATTTTATTTAATAAAAAATGTCAATACTGATAATTCAGTCTCTGGGAATGATTGCCTGTTTACAGAAGTTGTATCATGTGGAACTATATTACCCCACTGGCAAATCTTTTAGCTTAATTCAAAACATTTAGATCTTATCACATTTCTCATTTTTGAGTTTTTGCCAATGCACTATAATTTTTACAGCAGGAGAGAATCATTATGTAATATTTATAACTTGTGGGTTTTTTTTCTCTTTCTCTTTTCCAGAGTTACACTGTATGCTGAGTTTCTGCCCATGCGCTCCAGAGCTACATGCATTCTGCTGATTGAGGTATCAGCATTTTATATCTGCCTCAGCCTGATATCTGTCCCATTAGGGACAGATAGTTTTGAAATCACAACAGTTCTTGTTAGTACACTCAGACTTTTGGATCTTACTGTACAACAATTGTACTTACTTGATACGTATTATTCAAAAGTTCATTATTTAAATCCAATTTTACCTGCTGTCAAATTCTTGTATGAATGTGTCACTTATTATCAAACTATTGCTACGCTCATTTTAAATTTTTTATTTAAATGGTAACACGTGGACGCCTGCACTCCTAACACTGTTAATTGTTGTCTTTTACAAACTAGCACTTGATGTTAACCCAAATTAGTATGGTTCTCTCTGTATACGAACATACTTCATTGGTATATATATAACTAAAGAATCTTGTTTGAGAAGCATAAATTTGTCAAAACTGTATTAGTTTTTGATAACTGATGAAAGAAAAACAGTTCTTGGCGATTCTGACT
Source organism: Olivaichthys viedmensis (assembly GCA_028565825.1). NCBI lineage: Eukaryota > Metazoa > Chordata > Actinopteri > Siluriformes > Diplomystidae > Olivaichthys > Olivaichthys viedmensis. The sequence goes on from JAOUQW010000026.1 coordinate 12,205,442, forward strand.
TTTGGATGCTACTGTAGAGCTGCTTAGTCTCTGAAGGCTTTGAATAGAAAAATATGCCCTATACTGACTGTGTGTGTGTGTGTGTGTAGGTGTTCTGGGCCTTGGGCACCGTGTTTGAGGTGCTGCTAGCCATCCTGGTCATGCCAACATTGGGCTGGCGCTGGCTGCTCGCCCTCTCCACAATCCCGCTCTTCATCTTCGCCATCTTCTGCTTCGTACGTTTAGCTGCTGCGTTGCCAACACACGCCATTAGGGCCAAAGCAGACACTGTTTCTAATGTGTGTGTGTGTGTCTGTGTGTGATCTGTAGTGGCTGCCTGAGAGTGCCCGTTATGAAGTTCTGACTGGGAACCAGGAGAAAGCTCTGAACATACTCAAACGCATCGCCGCAGAGAACAAGGTCCCCATGCCGCTGGGCAAACTCATAGTAGCACGACAGGTAGCGGAGAACATCTACACACTCTATTCTATTCTGTAAGGTGCATTTGTTCTATTCCATTCTATTCTATTAGTTCTATTCCATTTAATCTTTTTCGATTCCATATAGGACATTTTTTTGTATTCTATTGTATTCCATTTTATTTTATTCTATTCTATGAGGGGCACTGGTTCTATTTTATTCGAGAATGTTCTATTCTATTCTGTAAGTATTCTGTAAGGGGCATTAGTTCTATTCTATAAGTTTTATTCTATTCCATAAGGGGCATTAGTTCTATTCTTTTTATGCTATTCTATTCTATTTTGTAAGGGATATTATTTATTCTATTCTATTCTATTTTATTCTACTCCATATAGGGCATTTTTTATTCTATTCTATGAGGTGCACTGGTTCTATTCTATTCTGTAAGGGGCATTAGTTCTATTCTATAAGTTTTATTATATTCCATAAGGGGCATTAGAGGTATTAGTTCTATTCTTTCTATGCTATTCTATTTTGTAAGGGATATTTGTTCTATTCTATTTTATTCTATTCCATATTGTGTATTTTTTATTCTATTCTATTGTATTCTATTGTATTCTATTCTATGAGGGGCATTTGTTATATTTTATTCTAGAATGTTCTATTCTTTTCTATTCTATAAGGGGCATTGGTTCTCTTCTTTTCTATTAGTTTTATTCTATTCAATAAAGGCACATTAGTTCTATTCTAGTCTATAAAGGGCATTGGGGCATTTGTTTTGTTCTATTCGATTTTATTAGTTCTATTCCATTATATTTCTTTCTTATTCTGCTCCATATAGGGGATTAGGGTTTTTTTCTCTTCTCTTATATTCTATTTAAACTATACCCACCTTCATCCTTACTCATGCAATACTTTCATACTTTCCAGATTCCCGACAGTTTTCTGCTTTGACATTCATGGCATAGGTGATTTTATTTGCACCACCTTTTGGGATGAAAACTGTTGAGGGTTGTAACTTGATTTCCGTATGGTGACTTTTTTTTTTTTCCTTCTATGACAAGGAGTTAGGGTAAGACATATCGAGGGGCTTGACTTGTTTTCACAACAGCCAATAGCATTCAAGATGCGCCACCAAATCTAAACAAACATGTCAGTAGCTTGACAGTAGCTTAGCTAGCTACCTAGCATAATTTAAAAGACAACTGGGACTCTGATTTTCAGTTTACCACCTTCACCTATGCCTGCCAACTTTTGTAAACACATCTGAATGGTAGATGTTTATATAAGTACTAATGTTATTCATTTACCAACGTTCCATGTTGGTGGCTAGCTGGGTAGCTACTGTGGATTGATAACCGTCAGAATGTATGTTTATGGAGGAGCATTCTAAATGCTGTTTAAATGGATGCTAAATTTAGTCCCCATGTGCAGGATGAGTTATCAACATTTTTTTTTACTATTTTTAGACAGACTGTGACAAACTGTAAAATTAAAATGAGATTTGTACATTTTTGTAATGTTTTAATATATACTGGCACTTATGGATCCTCTGTTATGGACACCTATATGCCAATATAGGTGTCCATAACAGGAACATAACATAACATACAAAAAGCTCTCAGACACCAATTTGGATTTCATGGGCACCAAACATTTTGTATAATTTCATCCCACATCACTAATTAAAATTATTCTTGTTTTACATTGTTTGTCATTTGTGTGCATGTCATTATTTCATTACAGTAGACTAATATTAAAGGATATGCTGATAAGGTCGTCTGTGCTGTTGTTTTTGCAGCCTTCGCTGTGATAGCGGCTCGTGGGGTATCTTGGTGGCCACTTATACAATTGCGGATTGAGGATTACTGCTGTAACCTGTTATGTGTAGGCTTATGTACCTGTATTTCCATAGCCAAAGTGGTGTCATGTAATTATAATAAGGCTGTGTCGTTTCTCTCCTGCCCTGCTCCCTGTACCTCCTGTTTCTAAAACAGGTAAAAGTACTGATTCATATGACGCAGTGCTTTCGAATAAGACCATTTCCATAACAACATTTCCAAAGTTTATTGTAAAAAAAGGCTTAGTTTGTTACTCCTGGGCGAAGGACTTTTTCCTTTGAGTGCGCTACAGTTTGTAAGGTGGTTTAGTGTCTTTTCAAAACAAATACAGAGAATCCCAGCAAATATTTATCCACCTTAAATAACTTCACCACCTATTTCCATTATGTGCTGTTCTAGACTGTAATGGTGCAGTATGTTCATGCCAGTTCCTCACAGTTCCTAACATGTTGCATGTCAGACTCGACGCTGGAAGTGTTTTTGTGTTCTTCCTCTTTCACCATGCTGTTGTGAGTCTGTCTTTTTATCTGTCTTTATATCTATTTTTCAGGAGGACCGAGGGAAGATTAAGGATCTGTTCCTGCCTCATTTTCGCTGGACTACAGTTCTACTTTGGTTTATATGGTATGAAACGCACAACACGTACATCCTCACACAGTACTCTGTTTATATATTAGAGAATACTATCTTGTCCATCTTGTTGAAATACAGTACTGTGCAAAGATCTTGGGCATGTGTAAAGAAAATGCTTTTAAAAATAATGAAATTAAAAAATTACTATAAAGAGCAGTAAACAGTAAAACACTAAAACAAATCAGTGTGTTGGTGTGAGCAGCCTTTGCCTTTAAAACTGCACAAATTCTCAAAGGGCACACTGTCGTGCAGTTTTAAAAGGAAATCGGCTGGTAGGTTGTTCCAAGAATCTTGGAGAACTTGTTACAGTTCTTTCGCAGAACTTTGGCTCTCGCTTGCTTCTGTCTCTACAGGTAAAATCCCAGACAGCCTTGATGATTTTATCTAAAAAATTGTCTATTACTTAATATATTACTTTCTTTAATGACTTACAAACATTTCTCTATAACATTAAATTTTTCGGGAAAAAAAATGGAAATCTGAAATTTGCTCTTTTCTAATGACACACTAATTCATAAAATAAACATCTAAGACAAAATTTATATATAAAAAAAGAGGGTGCCTAAAACTTTTGCACAGTACTGTATGTGGGTCAAATCCGAAAAAATAGTACACTTATTGTGACTTTTACGCATTTTCTAAATGCCTAATTTTTGCACTTTAGAACTTTTTCCTCTTAATATGTAAATATTCGACCAGTGGTGTGTAATGGCTTTGTTGTTGTTTCTTTTTACTTGTTTAAATGGTCTTTGTAACTTGTCACTTTTTACATTTAACTTTTTACATTTATGGTGTTGCCTAGTGCAATGATTTTCCACTCCCAGTTTAAATAGTACCAATACTACCCCTTGATCATTGATACATCAATAGTTACATCAGATGTTATATATTATTAGTCATATGACTGAGAACCACTGGTCTATTAAACTCTGCTCCTGAATATAAATTGAATTACACAGAATATACAAAAAAAAATGTAGAAAACTAGCTTTCTAAATGTCCCGCAATCACTTTTTCCTTAGTGCAATTTGGTATCATTCCGCCCCCTAGGCCCCGCCTCCCAGAGTTTAAAGAGCTGAATTGTACCAGAAAGTTGAAAGTTAAGCAGATAACAATATAGTTCCATGGACTCTCCTGCTATTGTACAAAAAGATTTATTTAAAAATTAGATTATGAAGCTTACCAATGTCCTTTAAAGGAAGTAAATGAAGAATCAGGCATTTATTAATGGTAAAGATTTTGGGTGAGATAGACCTTCCATACGTTCTTATTTAACTACATTAGTCTCATAGCTCTAGTCCAAAAATAAAGAAGCAAATGTCAAACACCCAAACATGCCTTAGCAACTTCACAACATTTGTTTTTTTTGTTCCTCCCTCCCCTTCCTTTAACTCAAAAACTAATTACAAAGGCAATTGAAAACAGCACAAGGTAAAAAAGACATTACAGCCAATGGTCTTGTACGCTTTAGTAAAGCTGTTCAATGTGTTTCAGGTTCTCTAATGCGTTCTCCTACTACGGCCTTGTACTACTGACCACAGAGCTTTTCCAGGAGGGTGGAGCCTGTGGACGTGAGTCCTAATTTTTTGTGATTGACAGCTGATGTATTCCTATTTATTTATTTATTTTATACTTATTCATATTTTTAAGAATACCACTTATGGACTTTGATCATCTAAATTAAGGCACATGGTGAAGCTAGAAGTCTACATGAATGTTAACAGCGACCCTCTGTCTCCCTCTAGGGACTAACGGCAGTAAAACAGAGCCAACGTGTAATCTGGAGTGCAAGTACCTGAACTCGGATGATTACAAAGACCTGCTGTGGACGACGCTCTCAGAATTCCCTGGTAATTTTTGTTCTGCTAGAATTTATGTCTCTCATAATTTTTTCCTGTCCACAATAACAATATTATGCATGATGACTATCATGATATATCTTCTCCGTGATTATTGGCACATGCCTACTCAGTACTGAAGGAGATTTATAAGTGATTAATGTGCCTTAGGTCTTCTGGTGACCCTGTGGGCGATTGATAGGTTGGGGAGGAGGAAGACCATGGCGCTGTGTTTCTTCGTCTTCTCGCTCTGCATCGTGCCGTTGTATGCCTGCGTGGGCAGGTAAATACCACACATTCATCTAACACTCTCTCCCTCCCACTCATTTAGTCTTTATGTTTGGATTGGCAAGGATTGCAAGAAGAGTTCATTAAGAAATATAAAGCTGTTGGCTGTGTAACTAAATGTAAGTGTAAGTGTATCTGTAGAATTTATTTTTATCCAGGATGCCAGCCAAAGTTTAGCAGGAAATCTTTGTGTGTAAGTCCATCTACTGCATTTGCAGAACAAGAATAATGGTGTGTTCAAATGGAATTGTAACCTGTCAGTCCCAGTGAAAGAGGCATGGCCTCTGGGCCTGTCAATTCTGCTGAATGGGGTGTGGCCTCAAAGCCTGTTATGACTCGTGAAGGTGGCGTGGCCTCTGTGCATGTCAGTCCCAGTGAAGGAGGCATGGTCTTTGTCCTATTAGTCCCAGTGAGAGGCGTGGTCTCTGTGCCTGTCAATTCTGCTGAGGGGTGTGTGGCCTCAAAGCCTTTTAGAATTAGTGAAGGAGGCGTTGTCTCTGTTCCTGTCAGTTCTGCTGAAGGTGTGACCTGAAAGCAGAGGCATGACCTGTATGCCCGTCAGTCCCAGTGAAGGAGGCGTGGCCTCTGTGCCTATTAGTCAATTTAATTTATAGACATTAGTCACAAAGCAGCTTTACAGAAATTCAGATGTTTAAGGTTCAAGGTTTTATCTGTCACATACACAATCATACAATGTACAATAGTGCAATGAAATAGTGCAACAACAAAAAAAGTATACTAGACAAAGGAGTATGATTAAATAGTGCACTAAATAGTCTATGGTATATCTAAAAGTACAAAAAACAAGAAACAAGAATGTAGATCTAGATCTCTAAAGAACAAGGCAGAGGCGACAGGGGCAAGGAAAATAGTGGGGTTACGATTGTAATTTTATTGTCAGTCGAGTTAATGCTGTAATGAACTGATATGAAATAAAAAACCTTCACCGCAATAACATGACTTGTACTAAGCTGTTATCAGTTAATATTTAACAGGGATTTCAATAATTTTTGGATCATGAAAGCTGACCGTTTTTAAATGATTTGAGGTTTGCATGTATACTTAGACATAGAACACTAATTACACATGCTATTATAAACATGACCAGTTTAGCATTTCTCTATCAATAGGGGAAAAAAACTGTCCAACAATTCAACAGTTCAGAGCAGCAGTGAAACTGTTCTAGCTGTATTCTGATTGTATGTGTGTGTGTTTGTCCTTACTGCAGGACGTCTTTAACAGTTCTGATCTTTATTGCGAGGGCGTTTATTGCTGGAGGTTTCCAAGCAGCTTACGTTTACACACCTGAGGTATGTTTCTGACACATACACATGACATATTCTCATCTCCTTATCCTTCCTGCTACCAAACTTCACTAACATATCACTGAGCTATAACATAATCTGTTTTATACCAGGTTTTAGTTTTGGATAGTTTCTTAAACAATCAAAGACTGCTTACTCACCTGAAAATACGTCTGATGTTGAACTTTGACCTGAGTTTATTCAGGGCTGTAAAAGCAGACAGGGTTGAATATTGGCTAAGCCGAGTGACAATCTGGCTTTTATAACTACAGAATCTGTCCTTTCATCGTTACATATTTGTGCAGCTACATCACGAAGGTGTAGCTAGCTAGACTATGCTTCATCAGTTGTACTTCAATCTTCACTTTACACCCACACATTCCTTGTTTGTCCCTCTTTGCTTTCTAAATGCTATAAATGTACATACATTACAAAAGTTTGAACTCAATGTTCTCAATAATATAAAATCCATTTTGTTGCAGATACATATAATGATTCTAATAAAACGCTAGTATCGTGTAACTTCATAGGTTTCAAATCATTTGTAGGAAGCTGTAAACAAAAGAAATATTAGATGTGTCCTGCGTGATGTACAGCACTGCAGATGACTCCAAAATAATTAAGAGCTGTACAGAATAAAGAATGTACAACCAGTATCTCAAGGTGGATACTTGAGGAGGAGAAATTACTATACTTAAATAATTGCAGAATACTAATTATTATTATCTTTCTTAATATTTATTATTATTGTCTCCCTCTCTAGGTGTACCCCACAGCGACGCGCGCTCTTGGTCTGGGCACGAGCAGTGGCATGGCCCGCGTTGGTGCTCTCATCACGCCCTTCGTGGCTCAGGTAAACCACATTTCATGCTGAGCCAGAAGATTAACTTAAAGCATCTGGCTTTATTTCAGTAGCCGTCAGCTCAGACTAATCCATAATAGTTACAGTAATAGTGCTACAGTGCTTTCATGCACTAAAACGCTCCTGGACACATTTGATAAATTGACCTTCACTCTGGCTTACATTTAAACATACGATTAGCATTATTATTATTAAATTCATGTTCATCCAATATGGTCCGTTCACATTAATGGATGCGGTAGACGGGGGGGCTGACAAATTGGCAATAGCAACAGATGGGCTGTAGTCAATAATTGTAGACCTACAAAGTGACCTATATGGTAGGTTTACCTCAAAAAATGGCCCATGAGTGTAGATACAAAGTAGGTGTACTTAATAAACTGGGAAGTTTAGTTCCCCTCCAACACAGTTAAGCTGAATCTCATATGAATTTCTATTCACTATACATACTCACTAAATAGGGTATAACATAACTGCATTGAAGAACCTATGTAGTGCATATGCCTAATAGAGCGTCATTTGATATTCAGCACAGAAATTGAGTACTTCAGTCTTCAGTGAGTACCTGTCAGAAATTAATTACTTGCATGTAATACTTTAAAAAAAAAATCTAATTAATTTATTCAGACGCCTTTTCCTGCATCGAGCAGCACAAGGGTCATCTACGATATACTTTTATTTTTAGTCATCTAAAATAAGTCTATGACATGTTAAACATTCAAATGTGTATTACGAATAGTGACTAATATTAGAATTGTGACAATTGTTATGACAGCCCTAATCTGGCATGTGTGTGTGTGTGTGTGTGTGTTATAAAGCAGAAGAAGACGAGTGAATGTTCGAGCGTGCGTATCGTCAAAGGTACCGAGTTCATCTTCTGTTCTTTTTATAGTGTTTTTAAAAATAAATAAAAATGATTGTAACTCACTTTTATATACTTTGCCTATTGTACAAAATGAATAGGTTCCTTTTTTCCATTATTATTATTATAAACATTGTGATCATTAATATAGGATCGACATAGAGGGATGGAGTGCTGTTATACTATCATTCACATACAGTACATCACCTCTTTTTATTTGATTTACTTTGCTTTCTCTTAATGTGTATATTGCATTTCCTACTTATTCCCCGTGTGTTTGCTCTGTTTCTCTATTTCTGCATCACTATCTGTCTGGCTGGCTGTCACTGTACAGTATAAAACATTGTTCCTCTTATTTTTTTTTACCCATGATGCAGCTGGCAGTCTGAAGGCAGACTACATGAAGGTGGAGGACTCCAGCAGGTGAGCGCTCGCTCCACAATCACGGACGAGCAGCGTAAATCCATTAAAGGATAAAAATATACAGTGGATGTACAGAAGAACAATAAAGGCTGATGTCTGCAGTTACATTATAAATAGCAGTGTTGTGTACGGTTAAAAGATTTAGTTCCTTCCAGAATTATTGTCACCCTACAGGAGAATAAAGGCATAAAATAAACATTAAACACAAAGATTCGAACTGGGGGAAACGACTTGCCTTTCCTCTACCAGAAATATCTTTCCCATAAGAACTTTTAAATACACAAATAGGTTACTGGGCAATAAATATCTAAAACTGTACTATATATAAAAAAATGAATATAGTAAATCTAGTCATCTATGATGCCTTTTTGCGAGATATTAACATGAATAATAATTAATATAAATTTTACTATGTTCCATGGTTAAACAGTGTTACTAATAGTTCATGGATCATTGACTACATTTATTTATATGGAAAATTGTGGAATCTAACGATTAATCACGAACAGAGTTAGAAATGTTGTGCATGGAGGAAACGTCCAAGATCCTCAACACGTGTCTCCAACCTTATTAGACATTACAGGAAGAGACTCGGTGTGTTATTCTCTATAGGAGAGGCTTCACCCATTATTAATCATGGGGGTGCCAATAGTTTTAAAACCAGTGGTTTGAAAAAAATTTTTTGCACCACTCAAGAAAACAAATGTTTGGGGAGGAAAAAAAAAAGTGTTAAATGTGTAAAAATGTGTGACTTTCATGAAGGGTGCCAATAATTCTGAAGTCTGGGTTGTCTGTGTAGTAGCTAAATATAAATTGATAACTAGCTTTAACATAATATAAGGTATTAAATAGATATTACAGGAATAGACTCAGTGCTGTTATTCTCTCCAGGGGAGGCTTAATATAGCTAAATATTAACCGTGGGTGTCACGGCTGCGTACCGGCGGGAACAGGACACATGCACGAGGCTCTTCTTATATTTAAACATAAATATGATGGCGACGGCCGCCACGCTATGTCCCGCGCACAGCCGTGCGTGTCACAGAGCCCCCCTCTACGCCGGGGCTCGTGGGGCCACAGTCCAGGTGGTGGCATGGAGTCCTGCGCTGCAGCACAGTGGCTCGGGGGCGCAACGATGACGTCCTCGGCGGCGGCGGCGGACACCCGGGGGCCTCCCACCGTTCCCGAAGCTCGGGGGCTGTGCAATGACGTCGTCACTGGGTTTTGGAGGTAGGGCAGCATCGGAGCTGGGAGCTCAGCCACGCCTCCTGTGGCGTCTGGGCGCTCGGCCACGCCTCCTGCGGTGTCTGAGAGCTCGGCCACGCCTCCTGCGCCATCTGGGATGGCCTCGGTGGCCGTCCATAGCCTCCCCCCCAAAAGATTCCAGCGAACTTCCCCCCCCCTCCGCTCCTGGAAGGGGGGCGCCCTGGGCTGGGTCGGCGCCAAGCTGCGTCTGGCTCGGGTGGACAGGGTGATCGCGCGGGCCATGATCAGCAGGGCGGCAGGTCGTGGCTGCCGCTGGCTTGGCGGGGCGACGGGGGAGGCGAGCCCGTGCGCCCCGGTTAAGACTGCCATGCGGGCAGCCAGGCTGTTAATCCTCTCTTGCCTCCTCTCACTCTCCTGGCGAACCAGGACCCAGCCCTCTGCTTCCCCGGAGGGGATGGGCCGTTCGCTCGCTAGGATTTCCTCGGCGGTTAGCCTCACTGCATCCTTTTTTACAGTCTCTCGATCTGTCACGGCTGCGTACCGGCGGGAACAGGACACATGCGCGAGGCTCTTCTTATATTTAAACATACTTTATTTCGCT
>JAOUQW010000026.1:12226817-12240797 GCA_028565825.1 Olivaichthys viedmensis
AATTCAAATCCGGTTCGTATAAGAATGAATCAAAGCATCATAGAACCAAAGTGCCAGAGAGAGAGAGAGAGAGAGAGAGAGAGAGAGAGTTGCCAAGTTCTTGTCACTCCAAAAAAACACACACTCTTTAGCAGATTGTGGCTCAGCCATCACCAAAGTCAAAGCAAACGTTACATGTCACAGTGTAGAATTTGCTTCATGAGGAACCTAGTTTAGCGTACGTATTCAGCTGATGCCACGTTTATTGCACCTTTGGACAGAATGGTTACAGTGAACGAGAGAAATTTTCATCACTATGTTAATCATACACCAGTTTTGTTACATATCTGGGCCTGAACCATCAACCACTAAAACAGCCATATCGTCGTTTGAGGCTCTTCATGCAAATAGGAAGAGGTTGTAACATGGTTGAGTAAGCAGTTATCTCTCTCACTACTGTTACCATTGGTTTTGTTTTTGTTTTATATTTAAGTATGCAGTAATTTTGTCTTTTGTACCGCAAAAAAAAATTGCTGTAGTTCCGACGCATATTGCACTTTGTACATTTTGTGGAAATGATGTACTGTGTGTATATTATGGGAATAAACTCTTTTTTTTTCTCATTCAGTTCTGTTCAGTCTTCATTTGGTAATATTACTGTCAGTCGGGTGAAACTGGAGAGGGTTAAAAGTTCTGCAAGATAATTTCTCTAGTGAGATTACCATCCACCTGAGTTTGTGCGAACTTTGGATGTGTGCATAAGAAAGCCTGATATGAAATTCGGAAAACCTCCAGAAAATCACAAAACAGTTTTTATGCTTGGCTGAGGTGGAATTTGGTCGAAGGATAAAGAGAAGATAAAAATAGATTTGCTGAAAAACTGATTTTCCAAATATAAGATGATGTAACAGGTGTGTTCCAGTCTCTCCATGACTGTGTGTTTGGCTTGTGCTCTTTTGATTGCGTCATCTCAGCAGAATATTGAACATTGATAACAACAGCCAACAATTTGCCTACTTTAAATCTACAATTAGCTTAAAATTAGTATGGAAACATACCTTCTGAGAGGAAACTCTTCAAAGCACCCTGGCTGCACAATCCTTCTTTCGGCTCTGATTGCCTGGCTGGAGAACCCCCTTTTCTTCTCTCTGATTGGCTGGCTGAGACGGCATGTTTGGCACGGCAGTGCGGTTGAGCTCAACTCATGCAACCGCCGGCCACTGGCATTAATTAGCATGACATCAGTGCGGAAATGCTTGTTTTTCCACATAATCCAGCGTTCAGGAGAGATTAATGATCAGTGACTTCATGGAAAGCATGTAGGAAGGCAATCTTTTAGTTACATTCCCCTATATGCCTTCGTTTAGTTGGGCCAGATCATACAGTCGAACAATGTTAGAGTTGTTGAATAGTGGTTGGCTGCAAGTAGCATCATTAGTTCCTGCACAAATATTTACCTAATATGACTTAATGTTTTTCAAAAAAAATTGGAGTAATCTACATTTTAGGTTTATTACCATTGTGCAGGATATTTAGACTTGGAGAATAAATTTAAAAATGAAATGAAAAGTGTGGGAATAGCAGAAAAGCAGTTTTCAATTCGGACTGCAGTTTCGACGTGTGTGTGTGTGTGTGTTTTTGCACTGTGATAACGCCTGGAACTCAGAGGAACGACGAGAGGGATCTGCTTCCGTGGCGATAGTAAGAGAATCTGCTGGAAAACAGGAAATAAGAGCACGTAATGTCATCATTGGCACAAGCATGGCGATGGAGTCTCTTTCTCTCTCTCAGCTAATTGAATGGTCAGACAGGAATGAATCACTTTCAATGCAAATGCGGTAAAGCCTGATATGAGCTGGTGCCTACGTTATATTCCCTGAAGGTGAACCTATTTAAATGATGTAATTTCCTTCTTTTTTTTTTCCTCTCCCTAAATGAACAGACCCAGTTAGTGCTGGCTCGAGAAGATCTGTATTTCCTATAATATCATAAATATCATACATTTTAATTATACGATGCTTGTCAGTAACCCAAAGTCTTTATTGTTATTTTTTCTGTAATGGCTCATGGACTCGACCGGCTGCTCTCTGCCCTCGGCGCCTGCAGCTTTTTTATCCGTCTCGAAGAAACACTTCCTGTTTGGCCGTTGCTGTGGAGGTTGAGAGAAAAACAGGGAGATTTCACTGTGGCTGTTGTAACTGTTCTGCATTTTTACTGCCTCACAGTGTCAGTATTTCTCGCTGTCTTTTCCCTTCTCTGTTCTCTTTTTTTTTTTTTTTTCCATTTCCCTTTTACCACCACCAACTCTCTCCCACACACATTCCCTTTCTCTGTATACAAGTTGTAGTTGGGGGTTGGGGTCCAAGCACTAAACTGGTTTATGACACTAAGTGAACAAACCCTGTGCTGAACACTTGTTTCTTAAACACTCTCTGATCACTCCGTTGCCGGCCTCGTTGGTCACTTACAAAGTGCACCGTTCTGTGACTCTGTGAGTCTCAATTTGGAGTTCAAAGAGTCCCGACTTCACTTTGTACTTCGACACGCTTTGTGTTGGTTTTGATCTAGCCATAATAAAGTTGGTCATGCACCACATTGTGGTCTTGTGTGTAGATACAAAGAAGTGAAATATCAGTACATTAAACCATTTTCCACTGTGTGTAGCCAGAAATAGAAATTCCAAGTTGATTCAGTAACCTTAATGGGTTGATGCCACTGTAGCCGTTGGGGGATGTGGGCTTTTTGGAATTGTAATTTGGTGACATCATATCTTAGCATTGGAGTTAATGAGATCTAAATTGTACTGTAGCATCTGAACACATGCAAAGACAGCATGCAACTCAACACCAACAGCTTATGTGTATATATTTAGGCAAGACAACTTAGCGAACCAGTTTTTCTTCTTTCAGGGCTTTACAAGAATGCAAAGCATTATAGCATTGTTGTAACATGGTAGAGTACCATTTAAGTGAGTACGAACACTCATAACATACCCCATAACCCTTATTATTACTTTTGAGGATCATAGCTGTGATAGTGGAAGGCTGTAGAACTGCTGGAGGCCTTAATATTAAAGGGTGATGGGATGGGATAACTCAGTCCCATTAGTTAGTGCAGCTTTCATGGGACAGGGAGGAGATCATCTACCCATTACGTTAGAAACACTTATTGGCCATTTTATCAGGTAAACCTGGTACGAATGTATCAGGCACAGCATGGACTTTTAAAAACCTCAGTGTCACTGCTGGGTTGAGAAACCGTCCACCAACCAAATGTCTCCAGCCAACAGCTATAGTCAAAAACGGACACTAATGAAGGTCTAGATGACGATAAACACACATTGTACATGGAAAAGAGCTCTAGTCTCTAACTGTACACTTAGAAGGTGAACCAATAAATTAGGTGTCTTTAAGAAAGTGACAAATCTTAGCAAAAATAGGTTCCTCACAGGTTCTTTGGTTAAAGGTTTCTGCTTTCTAAAGAGGTTCTACTTGGCACCATTTCTGAAAGAAAAACCCTCTTGTTTTACATAGAACCTTTAAGGGTTCCCCTAGAGAGATGTACTCAGTTATCTATATAGATACTGTGGCGTCGCGGCGCTCACCGCCAGTAATTTTTGTCAATAGTTTGCGGGGTTGGCATAATGGGTGTTCGGAAGAAAGATGTTGTTTTTGTTGTCCATGCCAGCATGGGTTGAGCCAGCACGTTGTCCTGGGGGTTGTTGTCTCCACCGTCTAGCTAGAGCCATTAATTAACTTTCTAACTGGCTGGATTCTAATTAACCAGCCAAAGAACCCTTGAGGAACCATGTTTCTTAAGAGTGTATAATCTTGAAGACCTTTCACCACTATTCATCTCTACTGATATTATGCCACAAGGTCAATCACCTAGACATTTGATGAAATGAAAAATGCAGAGCAGTCAAACTGGAGTGCAGAACCTTACGGTATGTCATTATTACATTATTACATTTTCCGCAGCACCAACTGATCAAGGATCAGCTTTTGCCTGTAAATTCCTAAGGAAGACACATGCAAATACAGGAGTCCAGTGTGTGAGACAGTGGGAGAGGGACTCTTGGGCCTCGACACAATCCAGCTCTGATCAGCTGTGCGGTGTCCTAGTGGGAGAGGAGTAACTTCTTGCATTAAGCAAACGTGGGCCGTGACATCACAGCACAGGAGAGCAATAAAAAGCTCTTCCGACGACACAGCAGTGAAGAAGATTACCAGGAACTCAGACCGCCAGTCCAACAAAGATTCGCCTTGTCCTAGTGGAGAGAGCGGCTCGGTCACAGAAATCCATGGTACTTACCGGTGAGTGACATGCACATTTTTGGAAGGCATCATCAGCCTTCGCTGATTCTTCCGCCTAGATTGATGAGATTCACTTTAATTTAAGGTGACTTTCATTGAGAAGATTAGCTCTCTTACAATGCGAATAACACTACTTTCCAACTTGTGTGTGAAAGGGGAAAAAGCATGCAGGCACAAGACATTCAAGTGATTCGCCGTAAGCTTGGGTGGAGACAGCAGGACAATGGAACAGTTGTGGTACTTCAGTAAGGGAAATTGGCTTTGCAGACTGCAGGCATGTCAAAGTGCTGCGCTGGAGACCATGTTTCCCTCTCATAGTTTAACAAATACCTATAATTACATGGACCACGGTACAAATGCTATATGATAAGCAGTCCTGCTCTGATACATTGATATATTTGCTGGCTGTATAAAAAATTTTAACTGATTTTGGGCCTCTGGAGGGCTTCAGAGAATACCTACACCTCAAAAACCCGTTAACATGCTAGCATGTTAGCATGACGCAAATGAGCTTGCTGACTGGACCTTACTAGCTTTAGTTTACTGCGAAAATAAACTCTTCATTTTTATTTACTGTTAGAATAAACTTTATAAGGTGGATGTTGCTTTTACATAATTCCTATAAATTGTTCCATGCTAGCATTGGTAGCATTTTTGGGTACTCCTTTAAAGAAAATGGTGGCAAGATGTCTTGTTTTTTTTCTGGCTTTGTCCTGTGAAATCAGTACTGATAGGACATGTCCCTGATTTCTTTTTGGCAGGATTTTTTAAATAACAGGATTACTGTCTCACAGAATTCATGGATGAGTTTATGATACACAAACTAACGGTTTTATAAACTTTAAGGAAAACCTCATGAACTTCATGAACCGAACTTTGTCATAAACTGGCTGATAAGTTTGTGTGCGTGTGTAAGAGGTGTGAGGCACAGGGACAGGAAACACATTGTCACTGTAGAGCTTTGCCTGTTATATGAGTCATTCCCGTTCCAGCATATGTCTGTCTTTCTCAGCATTGTACCATAGTATCTGGTAAATATATATAATAATAGAATATAATGCTCCTTTATTGTCACATATACACATACAAGTACAGTGAAGTTGATTCTTCGCATATCGGTAAGCTGCGGTCAGAGCGCAGGGTCAGCCATGATACAGTGCCCCTGGAGCAGGGAGGGTTAAGGGCCTTGCTCAAGGGCCCAACAACGGCAGCTTGGTGGAGCTAAGGCTTGAACCCACGACCTTCTGATCAGTAGCCCAGTGCCCTAACCACTGAGCTACCATCTGGAAGATTTTCCACATCTTCCAGATGTGGAAAATTATTAGTTATTATTAGATTAACCAAGGCAAGCTGTAATATATTGATATATTGACCCCCAAAGGGAAAATAACACTAAAATAACACAGATGATGGATATGTTCCCCATTCACACAGGTTAGGAGGAGTCAGTGAGTGCTGATAAGAAGACGAAAATAAACCGTTCAGAGTAAGTGGAGCTTTCAGAGAGATGGTACCAGTGAGGAAGAATCACCTAGAAAACATTTCAAAAGTACACACAACAGCTCCCTAACAGAATGTTTGGGGGGTGCAGTGGGGGTTAAAGTCAATGTGCATCAGGAGCCTGAAGAGTGACTCTTTTTCCTCATTCTCCTCATCATAAGTGTGTGAGGTGGGTTTGTGTCTGAGAGTCGGGAGCTTTCTATTAGCAAAAAGATAGGGATTGTCTTCTCTGTATAAGGAAGATAAATTCACAAATACATTTATAGCACAGATTGTAGAATTTTGTCAAGGATGTGTAATTCAAATCCAGAGCCAAATCAATACACTTTAGCTTTCCCAGCTGGAACATAATTCAACTTGTGATAATCAGCTGACCAAACACTAAACTGTCCACATCCCTCAGAAATACAACTGTCTATCCCTACTCTGCTTTATGATACAACCCAATGAAGTTATATCGCAACTATACAGAGAACATGAGTATAAGTAGGAGTGAGAATGCAACACAGACCCTTTTTAGACCATGTACAAGATTCCTGATGGACCAAATTCGAGTGTTATTAGAAACACAAATCACACATTCAGAAAGACAACTGATGGAAAGACTGTGGTAAAACAAGTCTTACACTCCAGCCCTTATGTAACACTACGACACTATATGGCCTGGAGCTAGAACCTTGAGCCGGTGTGTCTGAGAGTATCATTAACCGCTGAAGTGAGGGAGAGAGCGGGTTCACTGTTAAGATCTCCAGCAAAACCTTGTGACTCTAATTACGGCTTTCCTGGTGATGCTATTGTCCACATGACAAGAGCAGAATGAGCAACCAATGAAACCGTTCTGAAATACAGCGGTCACAAGACTGTAAGGGAAAATGCACCATTCCCACAGAGGTTCACAACATCCCTGCTGTTTAAGTCGAGCAGTTAGAGGATAAGTAGCATTTTACAGGCTCATAGTTTGGCAACAAATAGTTATGCACTAGTTTAAGAAAGAAAAAGGGTGAGGGAGAGGGAGAACAGTGAGAAGGAGCGCTAAAATGAACAGCAGTACTGAATTGTAGCATTGTCTGATGATAACTGGGAATAATTACCACAACCTAAGAGACAAGTCAAGAGAAATATGAAATTGATATGGTTACCTTTCAGAGATACAGATACATGGAGAATGGGGAGTGAGTGTGGAGGAGTAGGGAAAGCTCAGCCCTGTGTGAGATATGAACTTGCAAAGCCTGCATGCCAAACCCATTGCATCATTTGCAACATGCATGAAGGATCAGTAATAACATAATCTCTTTCCACAGAATGCAATGGGACAGAACCAAGGTAGAGTGGAAGAGCAGCAGGGGAGACCAGCAGGATTTGAGGAAAAGGAACCCAACCCAGACCCAGGGGGCCGCCAGGAGGAAGGAAACCCAAGTGAGGCGACCTGCAGAGAGGTGGAGAATCAAGCAGGACCGGCCAGTGAAAGGCTGGATGTGGGCCCAGGCACAGAGCCAACATCACCTACTCTGGAGCTTGACACGCACTCTCACATAAAAGGGACCCCTCCCACAGACCGGGAATGGATACAGGGAGGGGATGGAGAAAGAGAGGGAGGAAAAGAAAGAGGAGGAGGCGAGGGAGGCAGGGCCGAACTTCGAGCTTTGCAGAAGCCGAATAATATTAGAGTCACTGTGAGAGGCACATTGAGCGCTGAGGTGGCTGGCTTTTCAGAACCAGTTCCAGAGTGCATAGCTGTGGTGGAAAGGAGCAACACAATGAACCTGGAGAACTCAGCGAATGACAGTCAGGAATGGAAGGCAATTCCACATCATCAGGAGAACATCCAGGACCTTGGAGGGGACTCACCTGGCAAAGCAGAGAGTGTTCATTTACAGCAATCCAAAGCATCAGTCAGTGAGGAGAAGGATGGAGTCACTTCAGAGGTGAAAAGCAACATGGAACCTGAGCAGGCAGTTGCAGACTGCCTTAAAATACAAGACGGAAGCAGCATGACCGACGGTATTGTAGCTGTTCCTGGCGTCAAGGCCTTAATGGTCACAGAGGATTTTTGTGATGATGATTTTCCATATGAAACGCCTGTTCCGAAGTCTGAGGCACCATCCAGAGCCATGGAGAAGGAGAACAATCTAGGGACACTGAATGCTCTACTACAAAAAAATTACCCAACCCACAATTTACCTGCAGAATATCCGCAATGGCAAGATGGACCTGCTGCCACACAAACGTGCTGTGAACTAATCTTGTCTGAAGGAGACAGAGGAAGATCATCAATTTCCACTGCTTCTAGAGACAATCTTCCATTAAAATGGAACACAACCAAATCTGAGTCCCAGGAGAAGATCATTTCTAGGGAAATGGTGTTAGGAGGAAGTTCAGGAGTACAACAGCACGCAGCAACATCAGAACATGAATACGGATCAGAGGTACCACCTGTTGCTATGACCTCTGACCTGGCGGATAGATCAGAGCTTAAAACAACAGAGATGTCAACTGCAGAAATGTCTGAAATCCTAAACAGTGGAGATTTCTTAGATTTCTCCACCACAGTGGAGAGCGAAATCAGGGATAACTTTGGAAAAGTCAGAGAACACCAGGCCGCAGGTAGTAATCCAGGGAGCGGAGATACCACAGATAGGAGCAGGACTAACGTAGGTTGCTCAGTGTTGGCATCTTTGGCCCTTGTAAGGAACAAAGTTCAAACTGAGTCAGGGTTCAAAGAGCAACCGGAAGAGGAGAAGCACTCATCTATGCCACACTTGGAGGGACTGAAGAAAAATGGAGAGATAAAATCTAACACCTCATGTGATGGGCCACCAGCTGGAGGAGTGTGTAAGGAGACTGAAGAACCTGAGTCCACTAAGATCTTATCTCACTCTCTTGAACCAGAAGATGAAGTTGAAGATTTTCCTCCACCAGAAACAGCCAACGTCCAAACGGAGAAGATGCCTACGCACGTTTTGGCAGTGGTGACTGGACACCCAGAGATGCTGTCACTCCCTGGCATCACAGAGGGCATTATGGGCGAATTGGATCCTCAACTGGCTTTATATGCAGCCATGGAATCTAAAGAAGCTCTTGTCATGGAAAGAGAAATGAGAGATCGAGACGTGTTTTTGGTTAAAGTTATAGCATCGGAAAGTGATGGGGACAAACTATCAGGCAAAATTATGTTTTCCGACCAAGACATGGATAAGCCCTCTGGACACGCTACAGCATCAGAGAGAAACATTGAAAACGTATCAGGCAACATTGCGTCACTAGGGAGAGATCTGGAGGAGCTATCAACCATGATGTCAGAGAAAGATAGAGACAAACCCTTGGGTGAGATAACGTCATCAGAGAGGGACAGAGACAACCAGTGTGTTGACAAAAGCCTCACTTCAGTAACTGATATTCACCAGGAAACATCTGTATCCATTTCTCACTCCAAGCTCACATCTGACCCAGAGAGCACTGGATGTCATGAAAAGGACAGGCCACTGCTGTCACATGTTGAATCAAAGACCAGTGTTGCTTTGATTGATTCTTCTAAGCGTGTGGACAGCCATAAACTAAAGAATATGACAAATGAGACAAAGGTTTGCATTGAGGACCCCATAAAAAGATTTGCTGGTTATGTCAAGGATGGTTGTGGGAATTTTATTGCAGGAGGGACTGTATCGCAGAACCCTGGGACAGATGATGCCGCCGCTCCTTTAGATGTGCAAAATTCCCCGCCGGAGTGCAGTATGCAACACAATGCAGGCCAAAACAATCTTACATCACAAGCCAGCGGACAGTCTCTCGCTTCTGACCCTGACACTACTACATTAAGCCAAACTGATCAAAGCGACGGAACAAGGAATGACCAGACTCCTCCATCCGCACAGGGTAGTGTCCCAGCATGGGAAAAAGTACAAAACCCTCCAAAAAGCAGGCCTGTATCTGACCTGATTAAAGAGACCATTCAGCTGCATGAGAAGATGAAGGAGTGGGCCAAACCTGTAGAGGCCAAAGCTGATGTGGCCTTAGACTCTGCACAGTCTGTCAAAGTGGCACAGATGAAGGCGGCATTCGACTCGCCAAAAAAGTCACCGGATAAAGGTCTGGAGAAGAAACCATCAGTGAGGAAAGGTATAACCCAGTTTTTTTTTTAAACACATGGCTCCGTGATACTGAAATGGTGGAAATGTTTAAGTGTTATAAAGTTTGTTCGGGTGTGCTTAAAAAAATTGTCTTAATCATAACGGAGTTGTTATGACTCAGAGATGGCCGTCTGGGATGACACATAAGGACATGTTAAGGCCTTCATGAGAGCATCTTTCTTCTTGTCAAAAGTCAAATCAGGGCTAGTACCAAGAGTATTAAAACGTCTCAAGGTAGGATATAGGATCAGTCTCAGACCGATGATAAAACTGTATTGTTAGGTCATTAGAAGCAAAAACTGCATCATTAATCTGTTGTTTGGGTATGCAAACCATGGAGGTTTTTAATTCGGAACCTGCATTATGGTGCCATCTTGTGGGAAAGGTATAGTAACATCATGCACCGTACCACATAGGTGGTCTTGCACACAGGTTGCACGAGACATCGCAACACAAGACCAGGAAAATACCATATTATTTCATTAATCCTTTCCATTTTTTTTCTGACACTTCACAATTAAACACAATCAATTGTGTTTGGCGCCATCTACCCAGCGTGTGAATCACCGAGGAGAACCTATGAAACCTTTTGAGATCAGGAATCATTAGACTAGTAAAATAAAAAAAATAAAATATAGATACATGGCTAATGTTGCATTGGCATGCGTAGTCCACATCGCTTATGGATGGACTCTTTAAATGAGAGTGGGTATTAGCAGCGCGTGTTGTGATTGGAAATTCAAGATGGCCAGGTTTCCCAAATATGGCACTGTGAGGCGGGGGGAATGTGAGTGGGCGTGGCTTCCGGCCTGTAGGATTGGGAAGGCGAGTCAGCCGTGCCAAAGGCAGGGATACGTTCAGCCGTACTGAGGCCGCTGGAAAGGAAACTGTAGCTGTGCATATTACAAAGTTACCGCCGGTCAGGGATTTTTTTTTTTTTTTTTTTTTTTTGGGGGGGGGCTCTACCTGAGAAGGTAAGACGTGTTTGTGTGTTATTGCACTCTTGGTTTTCGTGTCGTATTCATGATACGACCGCGCTCCGTTTAAAAGCTGCACGGGTTTCCAGGCCTGGCTCGCCCGATCAGTTTTCCCGTTGAATTTGCTTTCGTAGCCAAATTCCCATTTGCTGTACACCGACCAGTTTTCAGCGGGAGTTTCAGACGTTCTAAACGACCTGCGTTCTTTCTGTTCGTGCTTATTGTGTGGAGTAAACGCGTTGAGGCTTCCTTTTTTTCCCTTTAAATCGAACGCAAACCGAAGTGTTTTTACGAGCGCGCTTTGGAATTCTTTTCGATTCGCCGAACGGGCTCGTGTTCGGGAACGCGCCGCGGCTCGTGTTCGTGAACGGGCTCGTGTTCGTGAACGCGCCGCGGCTCGTGCGCGCTCATTCAAACGGCGCCGCGAGCTTTGGGGCGTGATTCCCCGAACCGTCCAGGATGGAAATCACTCAAATTCACACGTCGTTGCCGGATCGGCTGCACGACCGCGTTCCCCAAAGCCGTCGCTCGAAGTTTGATCTGTGAACGGCCAATGTCGCTACCTTTCCGCTCGTCTTTCCTGTTGGTGTAGTCATGGTTACCCCCCGGATTCATGGGGCATTGAGGTCCTGATTGAATGCTCGTTGTGGGATTTATTTTCTTCACTCTTGCGATTGTCGCCTAATGCTGAAAGATCAGCGGTGTTGTATCGCCTCACTCATCTGCGATCTCTCTGACAGCAAGAGAGAGGGAGAGAGAGAGAGAAGGAGAGAGAGAGAGGGGGAGAGAGAGAGAGAAGGAGAGAGAGAGAGGGGGGCTTTTCTTCTGGGGGGATAAATGGGGAAACTGTGGCCTCTTAAGAGCACCGCGACGATGCGGCCCCTGGAGAGACAGTTGTTGTTGTTGTTGTTGTTGTTGTTGTTTTGGATCAAATTGCGTTTGAATGTAACACTACAAGGGTTAGTGACATTTCTGGACTCGAGGGTTTTAAAGTGAGGACTTGATTAAAACCTGCAGCACTGAATTAAAGCACCGGGTCTTCAACCCTAACGACTGGAGAAAAAAGTTTGGGTTTTTTCCTTTTGTATGTTCGGGACAGTTAGAGCGCAAAGTAGCCTAATGTGTAGCGAAACTTTATTTTTTTCTTTTCGTTTTTTTTTTATTACTGTAAGTGGCCTGTTCATTTAATCGGAGATCATTTTGTCCGTTTAAATGCCAATTCGCTCGTGCTGCTGATTGGGCGCTGTGGAGTGGCGGCGGCGCGCGCTCCGACTGGCCGTCTGATTAACCATCACCTCCGACTCTGATTGGACCCCGCATGCTAATTATTCTTAAAAATGCAAATGACTCCATTGAGTAGCCGAGCTCTTTGATCTATTGAAACCAGGCACTTAGCCCCTCCCCCCCCCCTCTCCCCCTCTTCTGTCTGTCAAGACCATGACACTTCTTCAGACCTGCCAGCATGAAACAATTTACAGTGTTGTCAGATTCTAAATAGCAAATGAGCGATGAAAAAAGAATTAAGACGAAAAAGCTTTTATTATTATTAACAGTAATCTTAAACGTTTTTTAGTTGTTTTTCCTTCTTTGAGCTTTCGTATTGCCGAGATATAAAAATGTAACCTAAATGCAGGCTTACATGCAGTTTCAGCAATAATAGGCTATTGATATCATCATCATCATCATCATTATTATTATTATTATGAACTATTATAAAATATTGTTAATTTAAAAAAATATATTATTATTATTATTATTATTATTATTAATAGTATGGTGTTATGATGGTTTTCATGCACGTCGCTGTGAGCAGTATATGTGAGGACCATTAACTAAGTAACAGTGGGCGCTTCCGCCTCCTTCCCCCCCTTTTCGAGCAGTGATTATTGAGGTGCCTTCATCACCTACCGCAGTCTCCATCATCTTTCTATCACGTGTACCAAACAGCACATGCAGTGTATGCTTTAACTTTTTTAAAAATTTTATCCAGTTTTCCTTTTTACTTCTTTTCTTATATGATTAAAATGTATTAATATAACCTATCAACTTAAGTATATGAAGCAAAAAGGTACCTGAATTGTCTAAAATATATACAAATGAACGATAATTTTTTATATATGTCAGCGTAGATCTATATCGGTCTATATAAAATAGGAAAAAAGGAGGATGAAAAGACAACAGAAGGTTGGAGATGGAAGGATAAAGCAATAATGACTATGATGAGGAGGGTGTAACAGAGGATAGAGGTCAAAGTGCTCCTGTCACACTCAACATGAATTAATGTTTGTTTTTTGTTTTTTGGTGAGGCCTGGAGAGTACCTTCAATCCACTTTATCTCTGCATTTTTGCAACAAAGACTGCAATCTATATTCAGATTTTGGATGATGTAGGGATTAGTTATTTTTGATAGACCAGTCATCCAAAAAGTGGTCAACTAATCGACTAGACTAGTTATTGTTGACCATTTTAGAGTCTAAAAATTACGCAGAGAGAGGACTCCCGTGTTGTGCATGACAGCATGACAAAGTAGCATGTGAGAACTAAGACAAATATTGTAAATTGGTTTTATTAAAAAATTCTATAAATGTTATAAATTTTATTAATTTTATTTAAAAAAATATTTTTTTATAAAACCAATTTACAATATTAGTAAATTGGTAAATATTACAATATTTGTAAACCATGAGACTTAGGCACTGTTAATTCACAGATCCATCCACATATGGCCGTGGCCTGATATGCTGGCTCCAAATATGTGCTTTAGCTTCAAGTGTCTGTGCATAGATAATAGACTTTTGTTGTATTTTTAGCAATTGTGCAGCTTGCAGTGTTATTTTGTTAAATGTACATTTTAATACACCATACTCTATCACCATACTATGCCACGTGTAACAGTTACCCTACAGTGCTCCATTACATGCTGGGAGTGTGGACTAGTGGTTATGTTAGTGCACCAGTTGGTGCAACCCCAATTGTGATGATAATGATGATGATGATGATGTCACAAGTTTGAATATAATTGCTCGGTTCAGTTGGTTACTGATGCCTGTTATGATTCACACTACTGATTCAATTCATTTC
>JAOUQW010000026.1:12240897-12253917 GCA_028565825.1 Olivaichthys viedmensis
CACCTGGGGAAAGCAACAGGGGAGAGAGGGGGGTGGGGAGAGAGAGAAAGAAGGGGGGAGAGAGAGAGAGAGGGGGGGAGAGAGAGAGAGAGAGAGAGGGAGAGGGGGGGGAGAGAGAGAGAGAAAGAAAGAGAGAGAGAAAGAAAGAGAGAGGGGGAGGGAGAGAGGGGGGAAGAGAGAGAGAAAGAAAGAGAGAGGGGGGAAGAGAGAGAGAGGGGGAGAGAGAGGGGGAGAGAGAGAGAAAGAGAGAGGGAGAAAAAGAGAGGGGGAGAGAGAGGGAGAGAAAGAAAGAGAGGGAGAGAGAAAGAGAGAGAGGGGGAGAGAAAGAAAGAAAGAAGGAGAGAGCAGATGACAAATTGGTGAAAAGAACTCGATCAGGGATCGTTGTGCAGTTGGCCGTGTTGAAACACGCCGAGTCAGTTCCTCTTCTTCTCCCACACACACTCTCTCACACACTGTCTCACACACTCTCACACACTCACACTCTCACACACACACAGTGCACACACTCTCACACACACGCACACACTCTCTCACACACACACACACGTGTCCTGGCTTGCCGCGTGCGTGCGGAAGCGATCGGTCACGAATGAATGGAAAGCTTAACGTCGGCTCGTAATCGTGTGAGTGTGTGTGTGTGTGTGTGTGTGTGTGAGAGTGTGTGTGTGTGTGAGAGTGTGTGTGTGTGCACTGTGTGAGTGTGTGTGTGTGAGAGAGAGAGAGAGAGTGTGTGTGTGTGTGTGCGCACTGAGCTCGTTCGGCGCAAATGCCGGAGAAGAACGGAACCGAGGGAGAGGAAATATGCGCGCGCGCGATCACGCCATGTTGCGACTCCGATGAAGTGAAAATAGCCTCATGTTGGCCGCTCGTTGGTTTTCGGTAGGCCGGTTATACTGATACCGCGTGCCATTCCGTACGGTCGCCGCAGGAACCGGGGTGACACGTGGCGCTTTTCTTGGTCGCCCGCATTTCCGGCTTGTCGGTTTGTCTCGCCCGTGACGTAGCCGGGCGCAGGGCTTTGATCCTCAGGCTGCGCGGTTCCTCGTGCACAACAGAAACGCACGTTAGCAGAGTTGCTCCAGAGTGGTCAGGAGAAAGACGTCCTCAAGTGAAGCGAGCTAGTGGGAACGAGCCAAAGTGCTCGAAAGATTTCCCCAGCTATAATCAAAAGGCTGTTTAAATAAACCAACAAATAAATAATCCAAAAGTTTGGTGGAGAATCCACTCTTGCACAAGTTTCCATTTACCCCAAATGCAGTCCAATCAAGCAAGACGTGCTCGGTATCTGATGCTTGCTGTAGTTCTGCACTGGAGCTATGAGGCTAATGCAGCTAATGCAGCTTCTGAGGGAAACCATATTATAATCCGCATAACTTTTAAGCTTTCTGGTACACTTCAGACTTTGGGAAGCGGGGCCTAGGGCGCGGAGTGATACCAAATTGCCTTAAGGAAGAAAAAAGAAATTGCATTACAGTGTTCAGCTACGCAGTTTAGTTTTGTTCATGAGTCACACTGTGTCCTAAACCACACCAGCGTGTCTGTGTGACATCGCTGAAGAACTGGATGCGATTTGAGGCAGATATTTATGGAAAAGATTTTGGGCGAGATGGACCTATATTGCTTGTTGGCTGCGTTAATTGTATGCGCATAATAAAAAAAAAGTGCTGAATTTCTGTTTTAAAGAAAGCCAGATACTTGGGCCTTGTTCTCGGCTCCAGCTGACTTTCAATCATCAGCAGTGAATAATCAATCATTTAATTTGTTGAATTTTTATTTGTATGGCGCTTTGAACAGTAGACATTGTCACAAAGCAGCGTTGCAGAAATCCGGATGTAGATCTAGATCCTTAATGAGCAGGCCAGAGGCGACGGTCGCAAGGGAAAAAAATGAAATCCCAATGGTCACTGGTTGTGCATGAGATTAATCTTGACATGGTCATGTTTGGGTGGGATGTCAACACGCATCAGTTCGGGTCACAGATTGTAAGTGTGTTTGAGGGGGGGGGTATTCTTGGACTAGTATGGCTTTGTGCTAGGCGGGAAATGGGTCAGCTGGGTAAAATTAGACGTAGGATGCAAGGAAGCTGCTGGGAAGGATGCAGTCTAGGGTGTGTGCGAGTGACTGAGTAAGTCAAATATTCGACCAGATTGTTGCCAGTTATGTTCATGCAAAACATTTGGTGAACTTTATCAGAAATAAATAACCTCATTCATCAAGAACGTTCCTTCTCACATGGGTCATACGATGACTGCATTAGCATCATCATAGCTCTGTATTCCTCTATTATCACTCCGTCTCAGTAATCCTCAGCTCTTACTCTGGCATTCTGCCTAGGCATGTGCCGATATAACATTTTCATGTCATAATTTCCTAACCTTTAATCACAATCTGCAATGTTATATTTATGGTTCTTGTGGGAAAGCAGTCCATCTGAAAAGGAACTTTAGCAGGCATTGCATTCAGGTCAAAAAGGATGCATGTGATGCCTTTTAAATAAGGAAATGTAGGGTGTGTTT
Source organism: Olivaichthys viedmensis (assembly GCA_028565825.1). Taxonomy (NCBI): domain Eukaryota; kingdom Metazoa; phylum Chordata; class Actinopteri; order Siluriformes; family Diplomystidae; genus Olivaichthys; species Olivaichthys viedmensis. Next base: position 12,243,417 of record JAOUQW010000026.1, read on the forward strand.
TTTTCACTGCACATTCAAAAAGCAGAACTGGCCTAAACAGGAACCAAGTGAACTTTATGATTCTGGTTCATTTGCCACCAACCTGAGAATGATGACTGTAAAGGCAACTGCATCATCAATACGGTGTGCAACAACGCCATTGTTAAGTAAAAAATTAGATAAGAAGTTCTCGAATTAACACTGTTCCTTCAGCCATTTCATTAACCAGATTATATCAGCTGCAACAAAACTATAAAAATATAATCAGGAAACGAAGGTATTTCTGTTTGCTCGTGCTGCTTTTGTGACGTAAAAGATAAGACAAGACACTTCAGAAACGCTTTCAGTGTAAATTTGCCATTCGGCTGTGCTTAAGTAAGCCACTTAAGTGCAGATCTTGTCATTTTAATGCATGAGCAGCAATTCCAAGCCATCAAAATCTAACCTGATCTGATCTATGTGAAATCTGCATTTCTGAAACGCACTCTAAACTGTTCTCTCTCTCGATCTTGTACCACGGGCTGTTCTCTGTGCCTTGCATATCTGATATGAGCTCTTCTGATTTAAAAAAATTAATCCCATTTTACAGCGATTAGCACAGAGGGGGAGTGGTGGCATAGGACTTCTGATGTTCTGTCTCATCACAGGCACAGCTTTTGTTTGCTTTGGCTGGGTCTAAGCAGCAATTGTTGCGCCTGTACAGTCAAGCCTTGCTGTTGAGGTCTTCCAAAGCATTTTTAACAGAGATACACTGATAACACTATTAGGTTGGTGCTGGCACTAAAGTACTTTCACGATCATTGATTAGTATTGATGATGCTGTTAAACTTTATTGAGTTTATGACATGAGGCAGTGTTGGTAGGTTAATGAGTATTGGCATTTGTAAGATTGTTAGGGTTGCATACAATTGTCCAGTTGTTGAAAGAGGAAGGTTTTTATTTGTAGTCTACGGTGACAGGAACTTGAATTTTCACTTCCTTTTTCAGGTGAGGTTCAGACAATATCAGTATGAACACTCTCTGTAAAAGATGTGATTATATCTTTGGCAAAGGGTTTGACACAGCGCAGTCCTGCCATCCAGCCACATTTGAATCATATCCCAGAGTTTTCACTGGAACCTGCACCAGAAACCTGCACCTTATCTTGTCGAGAAAGGCAGTCATGTTTTAGTTGGTTGTCCAGCACTGTGGTGTTCTGTCAGGCACTTGGATGGTGTTACCGTCTTCATATGGTCAATGACCAAAGGCAGGGCTTTTGGTGTGGATGGTATTATTGTCCAAGGCAGGGCTCTGGACTGTGGGCTCAGTGGCATTAATACATAGAGTTACCAAATTAGCTGAAATCAATTGTCTGCACTTCAAGAAAAATTTATCTCCGACATTGGCATTGATACTTGATCTCCACATGATGCGCCTTCTTGAAAAGCACAGACTTTGTCATCCGTAAAGAGTATTACAGTAAGAACTTTATTACATTTTGGCAGTGGCGTTAAATGTGGGTTTGTCAGCACGGAATAATGAAGATTGGTTGGATTTGAAAAGCTTCCTAAAACTACCAACTCCACACTTGATTTGGCTAATTATAGAGACACTCTGTTGACGCAAGATGAGTCAGTCTGAACCCTGTGTTTCTCCCAAGGCCACAGGCAAATTGCTTTGATTTTGAGATTAATAACATTGACATGCTGTTGCTGTTATTATGAATAGGAAGAGTCATGTGTCAACTATTTGATATTACCGGAAAGCTGAAAAATCTATATTGGGAGATGTAGAAATCCTCGACTGCTAGTTTCTTTTGATGGTGTTGGGTCATTTTTGGGTACAGGCTTGTGAGCGATGAGAAATGGCTGTGGCTGTTTACTCTATGACCAGTCTGTACCACCATGTGATTAATAAGAAGTAAAAGCAAGTACCCACCTTATTACCAAGATTAAGATTGCAAATGTTGATTGCGAGAACACTGCCTTTGGTACCGTTGGCTATGCCAAGTTGTCAGTAGGTGCCAATATTACATTTTCATATCACTGTAATTGCCTTACCTTTTATCACCCTTTTCCGCTATTATCAAAACGTCGCTGCACTTTAGTGAAAGACTACGGACAAAGTAGAAATTTGTCTTTTAAGTGATTAGTACAGATAGATTGTGCACAATCTGATCAAGGACACGAGCTAAAAAGGTCAATTTTGTCTTTTAAAGGTTCTATGTAGAGCTCTATAACAGAGGGTCTACATTTCAGAAAAGGTTCCAAGTAGAACCCTTTAAGAAAGTTAATCATCCAAAGTTTCCTCAAAGAACCCTTTTTTTTTTTTTTTTTAAGAGTCTACATGGTTACCTGTATATGTCTCCTTGGGCAGCATTTTAACTGAAAAGGAAACTAATGAAATTTTAGCTATGAGACAACTGAACAGAATTACAGGGTTGCCTTTGTTCGACGCTGCCTTAAAATTTGGTCAAAAAGCGTTCTCTCCTCTGTCGATTAGCGCAACACTAGCCAATCGTGGCCGTCTGTGCTCTCATGTATATGATAGAGGGCAGTTATTGTCTCCTCCAAGCGTGTTCAGCTGCCCTGTGATGTTGCATGAGCAGCAGTTTGAAAAGATGAGACTTTTTATTTTTACCCCCTTTTTCTCCCGATGTTTAGACGTTGCCAATTCCCACCCACCAACTAGTTCTCCCCTATCGTACAACATCTACCAATCGGAGGGCGAAGGCTGACACGTGCTTCCTCCGAGACACATGCAGCCAGCTACCGCATCTTTTCGAACTGCTGCTCATGCAACATTACAGGGCAGCCAAACGTGCTCGGAGGAAAGCGCCAACTGCCCTCTTCCGTATGCACAAGCTCGCAGACGCCCACGATTGGCTAGTGTCGCTCTGACCGACAGGGGAGAGAATGTATCACCATCCCTCCCATCCAGAGAGCAGGGCCAATTACGCTCTCTTGGACTCCCGGCCACGTATGGCTGTGGCATCGTCGGGATTCAAACTCCCAATCTCCAGACGATAGGGCAAACTCTTTTCTGTTGCGCCACTCGGGAACCCTGCTGTGGCTTGCTTTGTGTCTTGGAGAAAACGCGTGCTAGCCTCACCCTCCCCAGTTGGTAGCGTTCGTGAGATAAGGGAGAACTAGCTAGTGGATGGGAATTGGCAATGACTAAAACTGGGAGAAAAATGGGGTTTAAAAAAAAGAAGAAGAGGAACCTTTTAGAAGACAGTCCTCATGATGGCTTTTAAATGGGAAAGCTTTAATCGATCGTGCAAATGCTGACTAAAATACTGTCTACCAAAGCAGCTACCTTCCAAATGCAAAGACTCTATTTTGACTCCACAATATCATTCTTTATTTTGTAATAAGTTATTGAGACATGCCTAGTTGTAGGATCTAGGCTTATTTAACACTAAGTTGCCATAACGTCAATGTCTTCATAGCATTAGTTTATGAGGAGCCAGGGAGCAGTTAGGGCTCCTTTACTGACAAACTGGTTCCAGTACTCAAGCTTTATGGATTTCGTAGTGGTTAAAGCACTATGGCAGAACTATAAGGGAAATGTGCTTGGGCTGCTTGAACATAACCATGTATGGTGGTAAAACTGTCTGAGCCCAAAGTGAAATTAAAGAAGGCGTTCTGGCTTTCTGTGAATGTAAGTGAGAACCTCTTCTGCTTCTCTCTCTGTGTCTCTCGCTCTCTTCCTTTCTCAGAGTTATGTCAGAGCAGAACAATGCACTGAGGTTTTTATAGCTGTGAAAAAAAACCAACACATGCTGACCAGTGATGGCTGCAGGTCTTGTGCACAATGAGGGACAACTCTTCTATTTAGTCCTTTTTGTACTTGTCCATGCATAGGTTATCCATTTTGCACTCATTGATTCCTTCCCAAATCCAAAGTAAGAAATAATGAATGAAAGTATCTTTCACACATGCACTTTTATGCAGGAATTTTCCAGCAATTAATCAGGAGGGTTAAGTGTGAACTCGTGCCAGAGTTCAAATCCCTGGAAGATTGACCTCGCAATTGACCGGGACGAGACCTTATACAACTCCTGGGAAATTATCGGAAGGGCTCATGTGTGAACAGAGGCCAATACGTTAACAGGAAAGACGTTCTAACCCATTTTAAGGCGACTGATTTAAAACATTGGAACAGTGAAGCAACAACAAGAGAAATGCCTAAAGTCAAAAAACGAAGGAGTTGTTAGCCATTAGTGCCAAGGATGAAATTTTGTCGAATAAATGGCACTGTCCAGAATGTGGTCATTTATGAGCAAATCACCAGCAGACTACGAAAATGTGAGGTGTAAAAGAGAAGACCCAGGTGATCAACTCAAATGTTTAAAATGTAAATTCCACCAAATCTATTGATTTGTTATGCCACATTCTGTGTATCGGGACTTTCAGGGCAATGTGAATATGTGCATTCTGGTAAAATACCTTTTGAATATCACAAAGCCTGAACACCACTGGTAAAGGTATGCCAATGATATCCTGGGTTTTCAGTGTGAAAACACCATGACATGATCATGCTATTTTAGCATCTTTGCTTGAACTATCCTGATAAAAAGAATCGGATCTCGTTTTTGGATCATTGTAAAAGGGCAGCGTACTAGCAACACTCCTGCTCTCACGACTCCCTACGTCCCTGCAGGTCAGCGATGCCACAGTGCTTACAAAGCTTCCTTTGTGCGCTGCTAAATTCAGGAACTGATGAGATCGCCACACATACCACATACTGGCTGTGGAGGCAGCATCAGTCTCTTATTCTTCACCCCGGGGAAGGAAAATGGGATGACATTAAAAGAGACCATCCTGGAACTTGGCGCTTCCTTTCGATGATGAAGTGGAAGGTTAAACTAAGGTCTCGGAGCAAGCCTTATTCCATTTCATGACCTTTGGCTTAGGATGAGTATATTCCAAGATGTTGGCCATCTGGTCCACTGTTCTGCCTTCAGGGACCGAGTCCAGGCCAACCTTTTCATTTTACTCCAATCCTCAACATACCTGAATAGCTGCTCCACACCCCTCCATTGCCAGCATCAAATGTATTGGATGCTGCATTTCCATCTAAAGGCACTGGAAGGGAAAGCACCTTTTTATAAAACCATTAATAAGAGGTCTACACCTTCCTTGAGTCTGGGAATCTTGTTTTGAAGTGCCGCAAATTTGGTGTTGAAGTAGGATTAACACTAACCTATGCAGTGCTGTGGTCTTTCAAGCCTCGAGCCTTTACCCCTCCTATATAGCTTTGTTTTGGGCCTGTGTACTGCCATTATTGGACTGGGAGGGGTGTGATCCTTAACAATCTGTGGCCAAATTCACACTAAACTGTCAAAACCTGTCAGTAGAAATCTGAGGAAAAAGATGGTCTGATTTTGGTTTTGGAGACTAGGCACTTTCCATAGAAGCCCATGCAAAACTGGTGGTGTTAAATATTGGTCTGTCACCTTGGATTACCTGGAATCTGGAGCACCAGCAACTCCGTACCACTGAGAGAAGCCAAAAAGCTGGAGGGAGGAATGTAAACGTAAGATAATTACACCTCCTATGGTGTCAGATGAGGCCTCTAACCAGGGTTTATCTTTTCTTTTTGACCTCCTCTTTGTGGCCTATGCATCTGTTTACATGTCTTGTCCATAAGATCATGTGATTCTTTCCTATTGGGTCATGTCTTGGTGGGTCGTCTGGGTGTCATTATGCAACCCTCCCAGTTCTCCCTCGAAGGTCCCACATCTTGATATTAGGCAAACGAGCACTGGAAAACATGGGAAGGGAATGCTGTGAAGGGGGATGATTTCATATGGTCCAGTTTGGGTCAGATTATGCATGTCAGATAGACCCTCCTTTTTTTACTCATCTTTTCTATCATTGTCTTGCTTAACCAGATGAACTTGTTGTTTTTATCCTGGTTTGTTTATATTGACAACAGTTTGCTTTCATTTATGCACACGACTTGCAAATGTATTGCTGTAAAGGGCTTTACTTTACATTTTAATAGCTTTAGCTGTTGAATGGTTTGAGCCACTTGCCCTATTGTTCCCCTCAACTTTCCACATAAAACCATCCAGTGGCATTTTGGCTGCAGTCTGGAATTTTATGCTTTGGTGTTCAGGGTCTCTAAACTATAACTCTAAACTATCTGTATGGTTCTTCTATGGAAAGTGACCACATGGTTTTGGAACACAATGAAGTCCTTTAAAAAGAGATCTGCCTCATAAGCTGAGAGCACTACAGGAAACGGGAAGCTTAAAAACCATCCATAATTTGGAGATGTGGTCAGACTGAACCTATAGCCTGTAGAACAGGCTTCAGGGCAGCAGAAGCGGCATTCACTTCACTGTCAAACACTGATTGCAAAGTCATTTCAGCACTTGTCTCCTGCTGTGAAAGCCATACTAAATGCCGGTCAGGGGAGAAGTAGGAAATTCTTTTTCCTCGTTAGTTGACATAAGGCCCAGAGGGAGGGAACACTGTAATTACTCACAGAAATCAAGACCATCTTTACATGCTAAAGTCATCTACATTTGCATGGTTTTCCAGTTAAGTTTCGGTCTGTGTTATCCAACTCCAAAGCAGTTACTTGATAGTTTATTAGAGATTTCTTTAGAGACGTGTCACTCAGGGACTACTCTGAGATTCTGAGATGAGTGCTGATGATGAAAATACCGGCGATCCCTTCGTGCATATTTAGTGTGCCTTTTTGAGATGATTGACTTTGGACTTGTAAAAATGCAGACATGCAGCTAAATGGAATTGTACGTATTGCCACCTTTTATAGGTGACCAGGTGCACTGGTGAAAATCAAATCACAGTTTTTGAGTAATATCATTAGTTGCTCAGTGTTAATTGCAAGAAAAAGCATTGAACAACAATTTTGCATGTTAGAGATCTTGTGTAATCTTTTGCCAAATCCGGTCATATTAACCATGCAGGCCAAAGGTCAGATGGCTACTGTCCTGTTTCGCTCTAATATTAGTACGTCTGCTCGTGCCAGTGAAAATCCCTTTAATTGGACAAAATATATTTTTAACACAGTCCATTCTTTTCATTGTCTCAACAATGGCCAAGTGTGAATTTAGATGGGCGCTCCGTCACCAGGTTGGGAATTGATATTGTGTGGCTTGGCACAGGATTCACACAGTTGAGCTTTTTTATGCCTCGTCTCTGTGAGGTCTCTATTGTTACCTTTTTTTAAAGGGCTATTTCTTACCATTCAGCGTCTGGCTGCATAAAATTCCTCAGTGTATGAAGCAACTACAATGCACGGCCTTGTAGCCTGTGGTTATGACAGGATTATGTGGTTGGAATTGCATTGTGGGGTTTATTTTTATGAGACCTGGAGTTACGCAAGTGACTCGATTGCTTGTCTTGCAGAAGTTTCCGTACTGCCTTTGTCTGGTGAAGTATCGCAGTCTGTGTTTTAAGGCTGATGATAATTGTAGAGATGAACTCTTGTGTTTTCATTTATCTTCATTAAGATGATGGAAGGAACTTGAAGAACTTCAGAAATTTGTTCTTGTCGCGAATATATTGCATGTTCTGTGTGTGCAATGGGTGATTTTTATTCTGTGGCATCAGTTGAGGCTTTTCGTGGATGTATAGTTGTTCACTCACACACAGTCTGTGCCAAACTGCAAATTCTGTAAGTGTAATTTACCAGCAGTGTTTTCTTCTTTTATTTATTTCTATATTTTTTAACATCACGCCCTCCGTCCCTCTGGCGAAAAAATCCACTAACAGCATTTTTACTTCTAAAGAAAACCCCATCGATTTAAAGACAGCAGCGTCTCCTCAGAGTGTTTTTGCACATAAAAGGTCAAATTCACTGCTTGGGTAAAGTTTTTTGTTTTTCTTCTCTTTCTGTCATAAGTAAAGCCTTCTGGGATATTCGGTGGACGTTGCTAGGCAGCTTGGGAGTGTTGGTAAACACTGGCTGAAGTTCCGTGTGTGTCTTGGCATGACCGCTCTGCTCTATATTCCAAACATTAGGCTCCGGTGAGTCAGCCGCTGCCAGTGTAGTCTGTGCACAAACTAACCTGCAATCTGGCCCGGGCTCTATCTAGTCTGCATGTCTGCACTCAGCCGGGCAAAATGCACTTCTCCATCAGATTGTGTCTGTCTCCCTACCCTGTCGGACGTGCTGTTGTGGCTTAATGCAGAGCCACACGAGTAACATGGTATCTTGCTCTCTGCTTGGAAAAGCAGCCATGTGACTAAACACAGTCCGTGATGTGTGTAAGCCAGTAACCCGTTCTCAATTCGGAGATCTTCACTACCTTTCCTCTAAAGAGGCATTCCGATTTTGCGAAGACTTGCAGGGGAGCCATGGGTGAACGTTAACGGCAGTCCTCACCTTCCGGACAGGAATTCTACTAACGTTCTGTCACTGTAGAACTTCAACAACTTTACACGCCCTTCTATTGCAAGTCATTTGCACAACATGTTCTTAATGGAGGATATAGAATAAGTCAGCACTGTTGGGTAAAGGGGTCAGTGACCACCTTTATGGAGCAGGCTCTGAGCCGCTCCTGTAATACAGTCCCTGTTATTAATGGCGTGGAGTTTCTGTCATGTTGAAACGATGCGAGTTGCGTCAGTTAGCTGAAACTGCACTGCTTAAGCGCTGGGGTGGTGTTTTAAAGCCCTGTTTACCATAAAGGTCCACAATCTTGAAACATATTTTCCTAACGGTTTTGTTTTAAAGTAGTCTCAGCCTTAAATGTTCCGCCCACAGCTCTCCGTGTCTTTATCCTTTGTACACGTAGCTGACCACAAGCCTCAGAATGTTGAAGATTGCAATCTGATCGGCTCTCCGCAATTCCGTGAACACGCGCTTCCGTTCACCTTTTGAACACTGACGCAAAGAACAAGATGTTGTCGCTGGGTTGAAGGGGGAAAAAAAAAAACCCAACAACTTCACAGCATCTTGTCTTTTAGAAGTTATTAGAGTTTTGTTTGAAATTGTTAGTGGCAAGTAAACGTGGTTGGTCGTTTTACAGGACGAGGCCATTTGACTGACACGGCAAAATAGGCAGCCACGTTTAGTGGCAAAGTACCAGACTCTTTAGCGCAAGCTAGAAGTCAGTCTCGCTAGCCAATGTTTAAAGTACTTTCTTTTCTTTTTTTTAACAAGTGTATTTAGCTACACATCTCATGCACAGTGGGAATTGGCCACTCTTAGAGTTCCTTCCTTCAGGTTGGAATTCTGAAATGTGCAAGCTCAATACACAACATAGGCAGTTCCTTTGTTTTAGCATTAGCTTGGCAAGTATGTGGTGCGGTGAGAATATGCTATCAGCCATTTGCTTTAATTGAACGCTTTTGTGATACTGCTGGCTTTCCACTATCTCCACATGCTTATTGCACCCACTTAAAAAAAAAAAAAAAAGATAGCATACTTAGTGTCATAGCTTGATATAATTCACATTGCATTCTTTGGTTTAAAAATGGTGGCCGTTAAACACGTTGGGGGGGGGGGGAATTCTGACTTGCAGTCTTCATAGTGCATATTACTTGAAAACTAGACTCAACACTTTCTTGTTTAAGGACGCTGTGATTGATTTGATTAATCTTTTTCTTAATTCTGTGCTTCTATTTTACAAATTTTACAATTTTACAAAGGTGTGCTATAGCACCTGCTGAGTTACATTGAATCATGCTGTTTAAATTCTCTTTTGCTTCAGGGCTTTAAAAGCTCATGGCTGTACGTCTGTGTATTTCTTCGCTCAAGGGTGCCATACATTGGATTGATGGCCTTTCTTGGTGACAAGTCTGGCACTGAACAAGATCACACCCTCATTTTAAGTGCTTTTTTTCCCCCATTTGTCTTAGTTTTGTCCTCCAATCCTGTAACCATATTATACACATATATTTATTTCCTATGCTTTGATTATTCTGGGTCCTGCCCACAGTTGTGGATTTTCTGTGTGCAGGAGAATCGCTAGCTTGTCCTTGCACTCATTATTTTATATACTGGGGTAAAAAGGAAACCAATGAAGCTTCTCCCAAAATGGTCATGTTGCAAACGCTGCTGTTCTGTCCATCCCTGATTTGCCACCTTCTCTGCTTATCTGATTCTCCAAGTTCCTCTTGTCATGTTCTGCTTTTTTTTTGGGTTTCTCCTGACGTTCTTTTTTTATTTTTTTTCTCCCCGAATCCGGTTGAGAGGAAACGAGGCAATTAAAAGGGTCAGAAATAGGAAGCGACACTGTTTTCGCTTGGAGTGTGTGGTGTATTCAGACCTGCTGACTGAGCCACTAACAAGTGACCTTTAAGCATAGGGAACCTATTACAGCAAGGCCCTTGTGGCAGGCCCTCAGTAGTGACTTGAGAAGCATGCAACTAAAGGTTAGAATAAGGTCTTCACTGTGCTCCACTGGGTTATGTGTGTTTTTCTTTGAAGACTGAAACATCATGCTTAATGGAGAGAACACCCCCCCCCCATCCCCCCCCCTAACAACACACCCCCCAAAACCCCCATTACTCCACTACACTCCAAGTACACAGCGCGAACCCCGACTCACAAACAC
>JAOUQW010000026.1:12277392-12287432 GCA_028565825.1 Olivaichthys viedmensis
AAGAAAAAATGTGTATATGTATAATATATACACACACTGTATGTCGCTTTGTTGTACAAGTCACATTAATGTACATGGTACTTGTATGTATGTACAAGATTCTGTATCGAGGAGTGGTCTCAGATTCTCATTAAGCATTATGGGAGAACACCCAGTGCTGTTATGTTGGCAAAGGGGGGTTCCACAAAGTACTAAACGCAGGGGTGCCAATAATTGTGACACGTGGTTTGGATAAGGGTTTTTCATTTTCTTAAAATAAATGTACTTCAGTAGAGATTTCTCTCATATTTTCAGTGCGAGATTAAACTAATTAACCACAGACATTTTTTCATAACCTTTTTTTTTTTTTTTTTAACCCAGCTTTACCAAGGGTGCCAATAATTCTGAAGCTGACTGTATAGAAGTAGCTTTTGTATGTCCGCTACGAGATTGTCAACGTTGTGTTAGCGCCAAGTGTAATGTTGGAGTAGCACTTCGACCGTAAAAAAAAAAAACACTATCAAATGAGCAAACGACAATATTTTTTGTGTGAAAATGTTAAAAAATGTGTCGTTTCGCTGAATATGTCGCTGGTCCGGAAAATACAGCACGACAGGCTTAACATACCCACACACACACACACACACACACCCACACACACACACACACACCTCTCTGAATACACAAATGCACACACTCCACAAACATGCATAGAGCATTTCCCAAAGAAGCGTATGGGACGGACTCAAGCGAGACGGTTGCCAAACGGTTCAAGGTCATGCACTGCAACATCGGAAATCAAAATGTGCTAGTCAAACCACACACACGACATTTTCCGCTGCAGGTATCGGCACGTTTCTGAGAACTAGAACACGATTACCTGCATCAAGCAATGCACAATGTTCTGCTTTTTAAAAGATTCTAACACTTACGCTAAAATAAAGAAAAAGAAAGGGGTTTTAAAAAGGTTCTAAATGATTTCTCTGAAACTTCTTTGAAATCTCCAATGATGAAAAAAACGGCAGCTGTTGTCTGTGGAAATGCAAAGAAAAATTCAAAAAACCGAATTTGGCTAAACTGAGAATTTCCGTTAGATATGACACACCCATGATTAACGTAATGCGTGACGTTTTTAATCATTCTGCGTTCTGATAGAAGACAGAAACGACAAATAATTAGTAGGTTAACAAGACCACGACAGGACCGGTCTCAACTAGGTCTGACTAGCAACTGGCGAGGGCAAAATTAGCAATCATGTGAGACATGCAAAACTTAGATTGCACGTTGTATGAAAAGATACAGACGTCCTATGAGTAACTCTAGCTGTTTAAGTCAAGGAGACCAAAATAAAATAAAATAAAAATGACACCGCAAACCAATCAAAGGAAAGGAAGATGAGCGCCATCCCCAGGCAGAGGGATGGGAGAAATGTACACACGGTTAGCTCAGACTCACACGGTACTTACGTGCCAGATAGTCGCTCTCTATGGTCAAAGAACAACGCCACGGTTACACAGTGAACAAAAACGGCAGGGCGGAACAGGGAACAGGGGAAGGAAAAGCAACAATGTGCGTGTGTGCATGTGTGAGGGGGAAAAAGCACGGCTTAAATAAAGACAAGGTGTGTGTGGTACGAAGATCATATGGAATCTGATAGAAGCGTAATATGATGTGTGTAAGAGAATATGAGGTTTAAACAGAGACTTATGGGAAAGGGAGAGAAAATTAAATAAGATAGATGGGAAAGTGGTGTGTGTTTTTGTGTGTGTGTGTGTGTGTGTGTGTACACACTGACCTGGACAAAGGAGCGGTCCGCTACGGACCCTGTGAGCAACTGAGACTGAGGTCCTGCTGTCTTAATGTCCTGCAGGTTCTGCTCACGGATCTGCGGAGAATCACGACAAGAACCCATCAGTGTTTTCACACCACTTCTGTTCAGACTAAACACCACTCCTTACCTTCGACACAGACATACAGGTTTACGAAAATAACAGAATAACCTACCAAATAACTATAGTGGCACTATGATCTAGCCAAAAAGCACCAAGTCACATTAAATAAAATGGAAAAAGCTGCAGAGAGTTTCCTATCCAAAGGCTGAGAAACTAGATTAAATTATAATACGATGAGCCACCCCAACGTTAAAAACCTTCTTGTACTCTTAAAGCCCCACACTGAGATGTTCAGACCTTGTTGCGCATCTCCTGGACCTCTTTAGGATTTGTGTTGAGAGGAACGAACTGATTGGCCACAGCAGCCTGTCGGATGTTCTCCTCCTTCGTCCACTGCAATCATCAAAGCACAGATTCAAATACACTGCAAATAAAATAATGGGTGGAACTAAAACCAAAAAAAGGACATAAACACAGGCTTAACAGAATAATTTTTCATGCTTTTAAAATTAGAAGAAAATAAAGGATTTAAAAAAAAAAAACTGACAATTGACAACTAGCAATAATTTCCCACAGAGCAGTGAACCAATGATGATGGATTCTGCTTCAAAGATCTTTAAAGTCTAAACTCTAGAACTAACTTTAGTCTAAACACTGAATCCAAAAACGTATTTTTTTCTTTCTGAAGCATGTATATATTTGTAAACAAAAAAGAATATTTAGTAATCCATGACAATACCAAGAACAGAGGTTTAAAATTCCTAGTTTAAAAACATAAAAATAAAAAAGACTTTAATAGCAGCTTCACCATACCTAGACTGTAGCCTATAGGCAGGTTAGCAAACAAATAAAAACATCTCCATGTCGTGTGGGTGAAATATATTGATGTTTTCTTAAAGTCGAGGTGTCGAAGTACATTACAGACAGAAAAACTCAAATTTGATAAAAACCTGATTTCTCGTAATTAAAAGACGACGGAGCGTCTCACACTCACCTTCACCTGTTTCTAATAACGACACTAAAGTTAGGAGTGTCGTTGATTACGTTGGGTTACGTTGATTGCGACCTCTGGTGGTCAGACAGTGCAATTGCAATAGATAATAATTCATTAATACAAAAACACCTGAGACCGCAGATCTCCACGATGCACATCGTCACGTTTTTGCATCGCGATGCATCGTGTCACGATGCATAGTTACACCCCTATATATTACATCATTATATTTATACTATTAACTATTTTAAGACTTAAGTTCACGCCAAATTAAACATATATAAACATACATATTCCCATTCAAAGGTAAAGTTTTATTACAGTTTAAGCGCTACTAGTACCACAGACAAAACTAATTATGAGGCAAGAAGTCGCTGATGTCGTCCCGTTCGTCTCTTCTGGGCATAAACTGTACAACTTCAGGTTCTGATAAGAAATGGTAGTAGCCAAAATGTTTAGGCTACTGTATAATTCCTACTTATACGCTATGTTCTTTTGAAAAGTATATATATTTGAATATTTTTATTTCTGTTGCCTTACTTCTGTTGCATGATTAGCCATCTATCTAAATGCACAGAGGAGAAAAAAAACCCTCAAGGCTTGTATTTCGCAATTATGAAACATGCTATTTTTTTGTCTACCGTTGTACTTCATCTCTTCTATAAATGAGTCTAAAACTAAATGTTTAACTTTCTCTTAATACTGAATCAAGTTTTTTTGAAAGCTAGGTTCATATGAATCAAACTAAAGTATGAACTAAAAGTTGAGAGAAAAGATCATCGGACAACCCGCCACCACACGATTGGTCTGAGGAATTTACTCGAGCCAACCATGCGTCCTAACTAATTTGCATAAAAGGAGAAAATCTCGATTTGAATATTACCGGAATAGGAGCTGTGCGTCACATAGTGCGATAGGAAATAAATAGTCGCCGGTCGTTTTGTTGCTTGCTACTGCGAATGATCCATTACAGAGAGGACAATCATAATGATGATAATAAAAATAATAATAGGTTTCATTTTTAAATCAAAAACCCAAAGTCATTTATAACGATCATAATGCAGTGCTTCTGCATGTGTATTTTTGGTCCGTTGTAAAAAAAAGAAAAAAAAGATTGTACAAAAATAGTGGCTCATGGTTCCTAAATGCCAGTGAATGCCACAGACATGACATTTACGCTTGGTTCGTTTTGCACGGCACAGCATATTTAAATAAGGACATTTCCCCCTGAAATCTGCATTACTCAGCAAGTCTCCATCTGGGCCAGGGAGTGTGTAAACCGTCCTTCTCATCATCATTGATACTGCTGGATTTACCGTAAGAAAGGAAAACTGAGTCCTAAAGTAAAGAAATGAAGAAGAGAATAGAAGAAAGGAGGAGAGGAACAGAAGGCAGTCGAAGATGAGAGGTCGTGAGGAGCAGCAGGTGTGTTTGGAAGGGGTGAGGTAGAAGCGCGGTGTGTGCTTTTAAGCAGCAACTGTGAGGCAACTGTAGGCAGTGAGTGTTTTAATCAGGGTGAACATCGAAAACACACAGACGCACAAATAAAGACACGTACGAACCACACACACACACACACACACACACACACACACACACAAGCTCGCCAGGAACAAATGGTTGGCGTGGCCACTGTATAGAACACTATAACTTCTATGTCTTTATTTATATCTTGTAGGACAAATTAATACCATCTACTAGAATTAATTAGATCCTGATTAATTGGATTTCGAGGGATTGAAGTGGTGACACTCATACACACATGGGTTATTCTAAAGTTTGTAACAATGTTTTTCTAATTAAGGCGGTTAATGCGCTATTGAAAACCAGAGAGGCCGTGCACCCTTTTATCTGCCCCATTATCTCAAGATCTCAAGATTATATCAAAATAACAAACAGAATGATTAGGCTTAAAGGTGCAAGTTGGTATAAAAAATGTTTTTAAAAAAACCCATATAAAAGGGAAGACAACTTTTCAGTAATTGCCCAATAACAGGGAACAGTGAGAAAACAGCTGTTAACGAAGAATGTTTCACTCATTTCAGCCATCAATTGCCCAGTTACGCAAATAAAGACCCAGAAATGTTTAACCTTGCACATCCATGTCATCTAAAACTAGGGGCTAGCAAACTTGTCAAGGAATCAGGTATTTTTTTCCCCAAATAGCCAGATTTTTATAACACAATTTGAAATATAGATGTTGGACAAAATCTTGATAACCAACTTTTATCATTTTGAGATTACAAGAAAAATAAGTCTCGAGAAAACAACTTTGGTCCAGAGATTACTAGAAAGGTTGTGATCCTGAGATAAAATAAATAAATAAAATTACATTAAAAAACCCACCATGGCCTCTCTAGACTCCAACGTAATGAACAGCAAATGCATGTTGCTTAAAGCTTTAGGTATTTTAGTTAAAAAATAAAATAAATTTGTATATTTTCTTTAAAAGGCAATTTCTAGGAAGCAGTAATAGTTGGCATCAGGCTTGGTTGGAAAGGTAGCATGGAACAGCTATGACTTGTGACTTATTTTAGCGCATTGAGAACCAAACGTCATGAGGAAGGGTTTCCGTATGGGCGTTGGAAAAAAGGGGGGACACATGGGATGAACATGTAAATATGAAATACTCACTGATCACGAATAGAGCCTCACAACACAACACTCGCACTCCCCCAACTAGAGATAATCGTTTGGAGAGTTAAGAACTTCACAACGTTTCTTTTTCTTTTCTTAAAGGATTTTTTTTTTTTTTTTCAAAAACAACACTCATGCTTGGGAACAGGTATAGGAATTCTGTCATCAATTCTTAATTCGGAAAGACAAACGCAAACAGGGAAACGCAAAAGCTCGAAACCAAGGACGAAAAAGACAACTCAAAGCAAAAGAAGGCCAAGTTTAAGGAGAGGACTTGGAGTCATCAAAAAGCAAGCAATGACTGCAGATTCAAGACAAGTCCACACCAAAAGCAGCACCCTTTAGCCCTTTTCCTCCCCACTGATACGGGTTTTAAAAATGTGAAAAATCTTTTAGTAAATTCAAAAATATATATATTTCAAATTAAATAAATGATTTTGGAAAAAACAAACAAAAAACCCCCCAAACCCCAGTGTTAACTAGTGTTTATAGTGTAGAGGTTTTATAGCTAGGCATGTGCTGATATTAAAATTTTGTATCACAATAATTGTTTAGCTTTCATCACGGCTTGCGACATTATGACAGTATTTATGTAAGGAATGCTTTTGCTGTACCGGATTCCATTGGGCGGTATTTTAACCAAAAAGTCATAGTGACATTTCTGTCCACCATGTTTTTTAAACCTTCATGGAACCCTTGTTTGGTGTAATAAATTAATAGATTGCCTGACTGTATCTCAGGAGTCCTGCTTATTACATTTAAAGCTCTAAATGGGTTTAACTCTGGTGTATCTTGCTGATCTTCTGAAGCAGTACAGCCCATCCCGAGCGCTTCGCTCAGCTGAGGAAGGTCTACTGTTAATCCCGAGCATCACTCGCAGCTCAGTCAGTGGAAGATGTTTTTCTTATAAGGCCAAACTCTGGAATAGTGCTCCAGAGAACCTTAGGAACGCTCTATAAGGGTTTTTAAATCCAGATTAAAAACATACTTGTTTAATTTAGTTTATTCACAGCTACTGGGTCTTTTATCTTGTTAAATAGACTTTTCATGATTTATAGTACTAATACTAGATTTATGGTCAATTAATAGTGATTATACATTGGTTCTTTAGTGTGCTCGATCATAAATACTTTTTGACTTTCTGGTCTTTTATATATAAGGCACTTTGAGATTTTGAACTCAAAATGAAAAGTGCTCTCTAAATAATAATAATTATTATTATTAGTTGTTTATCATTTAGTTTTTTTGTTTGTTTGTTTTTCTCTTCAGGGCGACAGCAGCATCCGTTACTTTGAGATCACGGACGAGGCGCCATACGTGCATTACCTCAGCACGTTCACCACCAAGGAGCCGCAGCGGGGCATGGGCTACATGCCCAAGAGAGGCCTGGACGTCAACAAGTGCGAGATCGCCAGGTGAGACACAAAAGCGAGTTTGCCTCCCATTGTAGTACGAGTTTTGCTGTTTCCTTATTATTAGTTAATATTAGTGTGACAATATGCTGGTTATGATGGTATACTGTGATAAGAAAAAACGAAATATTTACAGTCAGTTCCAGAATTATTAGCACCCTTGGTAAAGATGGGTAAAAAACAAAGGTTATGAAAAAAATGTCTTGTCTAATTTTTAATTGAAGTAAATTTATTCTAAGAAAATAAACTCTTATCCAAAAATATATATATATTTTTTTTTTATTAACAAAACCACATGTGTCTCAATTATTGGCACCCCTGCGATTAGTACTTTGTGCAAGCTCCCTTTGCCAACATAACAGAACTAATAGGTGTAAATCTGTATTTCTA
Source organism: Olivaichthys viedmensis (assembly GCA_028565825.1). Lineage (NCBI taxonomy): Eukaryota > Metazoa > Chordata > Actinopteri > Siluriformes > Diplomystidae > Olivaichthys > Olivaichthys viedmensis. The sequence continues at coordinate 12,284,697 of JAOUQW010000026.1, forward strand.
CACCTATTAATAACTGCTGCAGTGTTGTATAGCATTTAATTTTAAAAGTGTGAACTTATTAGCACATACTGTGAGATACCAAAAACCAAGATATGCTGAGTTGGACGGTTATCATACCTTGAAAGCTTCCTACTGTTCCACCTGTAACTAATTCTTAGTTTAAAATGATAAGAAAATTCCTCTCAGATGTTTGCACCTGGATAGTTGGAAGTGCGGTATACTATTATTAGGAAACATACAGTACATGTGAGTGGAAATGTGTGTGTGCTCGTCCTGTAGAGGGCAGCACACGCCTGCTTTTTAACTGGGCTTAATTTACCCACTGTAAAACTTCCATCTTAATTACTATTATTTCTTTCTTCCCCTTCATTGGTTTAGTCATATCTTACTAAAATTCTGTTTTTGTGTGTTATTTCAGGTTCTACAAGCTGCATGAGAGGAAGTGCGAGCCCATCATCATGACCGTGCCAAGAAAGGTGAGTCCTTCCCACCATGTTCGGCTAACAATGTAACATCAGTTATCTTACATAATTCATAAAGACAGGACAGGAACACTGATCCACTTGCATCAGTTTTTTAATGATTGATTTCAGATCCGTACAGAGAGCTTCACTAACTGGGGGGGTGTTTAGATTTCTCACCTTTCGGAGGGAGTGAGATCAATACAAATATTGCATGCATTAAAAATACTAACTCCAAAAAAAACTTAGGAAGAATAGCATGGATAGGGCACCACTGTCACTGACTCTCAGTTGGGTCCTTTTTGTGCTGTATGTTGTACACTGTATTGCCACTTTATTAGGTGCTGCCTTGCAGCTACACTCATTGGCCGTTTTATCAGATACACCTGCCATAAAGGTACATTGGTAACAGTGTTCAGAAGGCTACATGACACCTACATAAGCCCTTCATGACAACTGACATAAACATTTATAAACACTTATTTCACTTATTCCTGTTGGAATAAGCATTTTTTAAATGTTTGTCGGTTGTCATGAAGGTCTTATGTAGGTGTCATGTAGCCTTCTGAACACTGTTACCAATGTACCTTTATGGCACCTTTATGATTTTTGCTAATTGCTCTCTGGTTTGCTTCTATTGCATAACAGTTATCATGACCGCTCCTCCATGACCACTGAAAGAATATGCTATAAACATGTCATGACAATGTCATAATTTGTTATGACAGTTTGTCTAAAGATAACTAATCAATAACTGCAATTAAAGCGTTTTAATTTTTGCTAATTGTTCTCTAGTTAGTTATAACACCCAGTTTGCAGCCATTAAGTTATAGAAGAAAAAAAAACTGCTATAAAGTGATTGAATGTTTAGTTATTTTTTAGTTTCTATAGGTTTTACGTATTCTTAATATTTTTACAACAAATAGAAAATTAGTGACTAAATAAGCAACCCTTTTTATTAATCTGACTTAACACTGACAAACAAAGTTTATATAATGTTGCTCTATGACACACATTTGTCATAAAGTATGTGTAATAACGGCTGTCTTTCTTCGCTCTGACCCCAGCTTACCAACATGCTGAGATATGCGAAGAATCAAATTTCACTGTCCTGTACTTGTATATGTATATGTGACAATAAAGAAGCTTTCTATTCTATTAAACCATACGCTAACCAGAGAGCAATTAGCAAAAATCAGCATGTTACATGACCTCAAACATTGACACCCATCATGACAATTACACTGTTATATTACTGGAAATCAACTGTTATGACAACTCATGACAGCATATGACACGTTTATAACATTTATGTATGTGTCATGACGAAGGGTTCAAGTAAAGTGTTACCCGTTTTTATTTCATTTTTGTGGTTACCCTTTGTAAAGTGTCCTTGGGCTTTGGAAAGGCACAATATAAATAAAATTCATTATATTAAACTAGTTTCCGCCTTTTCTTGTGTCTCTGGGCAGTCGGACCTGTTCCAGGACGACCTGTATCCGGACACGGCAGGGGCCGACTGCGCCATCGAGGCCGAGGACTGGTTTGAAGGCAAGAACGGCGAGCCCATCCTGATCTCGCTGAAGGACGGCTACATCCCGGCTAAGAACCGCGACCTCAAGGTGGTCAAGAAGAACATTCTGGACAACAAGCCCAAACTGAGCAAGCACGCTGAGAACAACGCCGCTAATCCTGCCCCTAAAACAGCCACCCCAGCCCCGACTGTCGTAAGTTTCTCACTCTTTTCTTTCCCTACTTGCTATCTATTTTTGATCAGATTTCATGCGTTTCACACTTGTGCTTGTAACACACAACCACATCTTCCTTCTTATTGCATCAGAGGCTCATAAGCGCTGAACTTTGTTGTGCAGACCATTTGGTGCTGTACGACCTGAGAGTCTAAAACAGAGACGCATTTATTATTTTTATAAAATTTACATATTCCAACGATGTAGTCAAATCTCGATCCTGTAGATCTATAACGTTTATTATAGGGCTGAGAAGCTTTTCATGCTCCACAACTCTGCCTCCCCTTTATTTACCACATCACAGCCGCCTCAAATGTGACTCCGCCCACCACCGTCCAGAGCACATCTGTAATGACGGGAGCCGCTCTACTATCCTACTCACACTCGCAGCTCATGCACAGACTAATGCATCCATACACACAGCAAATCAAAAGTGGACACCCGTACACAATCCTAACCACCTTCTCACACACATATATTACCTAACTTGCTTGACCAGGCTGTTCCATTAGAAAGCAGAAAAAGGC
>JAOUQW010000026.1:12307235-12325621 GCA_028565825.1 Olivaichthys viedmensis
ACCAACATGCTGGGATATGTGAAGAATCAAATTTCACTGTACTGTACTTGTATATGTGACAATAAAGGAGCTTTCTATTCTATTCTATACTATAGAAATAATAACAAGTTTTACCTCTGGTTTTGAGAACATGTCGAGTCGAGCACTGAGACATTGTCAACAAAAACATTTACACACAAGACTAGAGAGATTTATTTAAAAAAAAATTCTCAGTTTATTTAGTTTTGTTAGGATTAACCCTAGCAGTGTAGCGCCTATTCAGTTCGTTGCAATAGCCATATAACTATTTTTTATATTTATTTATTTATTTCCCCAAGTCAGACCGTTGATTCATCGCTTATTTTCCCAACAATAATCCACCAGCGCGTTTATCTTGTTTTAATGGCAGTCATGTAAATGATTTGCACCCACACATGATGACAGGACCAGAGTGTAATATTTATAATGTAATCAGTGTTATTTATTCATTAATTCATGCAAACTGAGAAGCTGTTTTCTTTTACAACATGAGGATCTTGTCATCCTCTTTACGTAGGCTTCAGATTTTTATTTTTTTTGCCAAACAAATACTGGATGAGTCAGTGAGTTCTACAGTCGTGCCATGGTATTGAATAGAGCGCGTCTGATTGGCTCAGACAGAAGGCCTGTGTTGAGAGCGTGATCTGATCTTTTCAGAAATCAAGGCTGACCGTTCTGACGAGCCACTCGTCTTTTCACCCTTTAGCTGCGTTCATGAATTTACACGCACTATAGTGCTACACAATGATTTTGACATTATAACTGACTGGAGCAATTATTAATTGCAGTTTAAAAAGTAAGCCTAGTCATATTTCAGAAATGCTTCGTCAGGATTACAAGCCCAATGATTTGTCATAAACGCTCACAGAATGCTTTACAGGAGTCAGCGCACTTATTCAGTTAATGACTGCAGAGTTTTGCATGTTCTTGCGGCCAGCGTTTCTAGAATAGGCTCCAGATCCTTCACAACCCTAAACTGCGTAAGGACAAGGAATGACTGAAATCATTAAACTATTAGACGAGTACTTTTATTTAAAGCGTTGCAGCTTGACATGTAGTCTGTTTTAATAAATGCCTTTCTCTTGGGTTGCTGCTAGTTTTAACTTTGCAACTGTGAAACAGCGTTTGATGATTAGTGTCGTGTCCTTTTTGGTTTTTAATTTTGCAGCTATTAATCAGTATGTTTGATTGATTATAACTAACTTGCACATTTTAAAGTTAATTTGAATAATTATTTCATTTGAAACGTTTTCTTCAATTTCTTTAAAGCTACGATAAATGTAAAACCGTTTTCCTAGCCTTCCTGCTATCAATCGACTTCTCATTTCCGTACTGTTTTCACTTTCTAATGCCCTTTGACCTTGCCTTTGACCTTGCAGCTGTCGATCAATGCATTTGATTATAATTGCCATGTGGACCTGATCAAGCTGCTGAGGCAGGAAGGGAAGCTGCACAGACTGCGCAAGGCCAGGCAGAAGATGAGCGAGCTCTTCCCTCTTACTGAAGGTGCGGGCGGAAAGTTTTATTAACTAATTAATAAACATTTAACAGGCCTGTTTTCAGCCCAAGTGTGAATTGGTCTAAGAATCAGGCAATATGTTATTACTGTTAAGCCTATATCCTGAGTCATAAAACATTTTAGAAACCTTTTCTATTCTCAGCTAGTGACTAATGTTTGGACTGTCCTTTACCTCAGTCTGTCTTTGGGCTTCTGTCAAAACCACAGTCAAGTATTTGTAAAGCTGATTTTGTTTACTACAGCACATAGCACATAATCAATCTTCTTTTATAAGCACCGCTTATAAAATCCAGTGTGAAAAGAATGAAAAACTCAAGTTACATAAGATTTGTATGTACTTTTTGTACCATTGTGGGTGGTAGCAGTTTCTGTTGCTACCCAACTGCTATAATAATGTGTAGGCCAGTCTCAAGTTGGTGCTCCCCAGGGGACATTAATTTACCGTGCTTGTGGGACTCTGATTCACACATCTGATTCAACTCATGACATAATTACCACGGACCTTCGTTGGTTGAATTAAGTGTGTCATAAGCAGGTAAACTAGTGCAGGAGTCTTAAATCACTGGAACTGAAAACTGCGGCCACAGACGACACTTTATAATTTAGAATAAAATGTTTTGTGGGGCTGCACGATATGGGCAATTTGTCTTTATTGTGATCATGTTGCAACATATTGTATTAGTGATGTGTCTTGCAGCTCATGATAAAAAATGATCAGCAGATAATATCAGTATTGCAACGGGAATTTTGACTTGTGTAACATAACGACTTATGAACTAGCCGACATGCGCGTGTAAGTATGTATTAGGAATCCCGATGTGTTGGTGGCGCTTTCCTTCACTCACGCCGTGTTCTGATTGGCCGCACAGAGATCTGGCTGGACTGGCTGAAGGACGAAATCGGCCTGACGGAGGGTGACGAGGCCAACCGCGAAAAGACCTACGAGCTCTTTGAGAAGGCCATAAAGGACTACATCTGTAAGTGTGACCCCGTTTTCATACGCCGTCTGAACGAACAGTAATCCGACTCTGGCGGAGACTCACTCGGTGTCCTCTGGTAGCTTTTTTTCGGAAAAAACTGTTGTTTTTTTGTGGCTGCCATCTGGCAGTAAAAATACAGCTGGCACTTGATATATAACTGACATTAAATCCATTGTCTGACTTGTGGATTTATATCTCCACATTTTGAGTTTCTAATCAGTAGAAAGGCCATCTGTAGTGATGGCAAAAGAAATTACATCAAAAAAAAAAAAGAAGTCATTGTTTCTTATTAAAGAACAGATGTTCTTGGTAGGTATCTTTTAATAATAATAAAAAAAAACCTGGAAGGTGCACAGCAAACACAAGGAGAATCTGTTGTTTCCCAGGCAGCAGACAAAGCAAATAAAAATAGTAAGATTTTTAAAGACCCAGTCAGAAACAGTGTGACGGCCATTGCAGGAGTAACACTAATCTATATGTTGACTAACAGGATGTACTGAACATATTGTCAAGTAAAGCCCGCATCGTCTCTCCCCCAGGTCCTGATATCTGGTTGGAATATGCACAGTACTCTATAGGTGGCATGGGGGCTGCGGGGGGCATTAACCGGGTGCGCTCCATCTTCGAGAGGGCTCTGACCGCCGTGGGCTTGCACATGACTAAGGGAGCCGCGCTCTGGGAGGCCTACCGGGAGTTCGAGATCGCCATCCTCTCCACCCTCCAGGTATTCAAAACCACATGCAGCCACGTCACTTCTCTTGGAGTAGGAGTGTGCATGGTCGATATCCTTCCATGCAAAAAGATAAGGTAATTGCAGTATATGTATGTATTGTCTCATTGGCTGAAACAAAAAAAGAAAAGAAAGTAGAACTTGCCTAATATTAACTTGATCGTCCACTCCGTCTGCACGAACAGGGTTTTAACAAACGTAGCATACGATCACGGACTTCTGAACACACATCACTGTGTGATGACTGAGCTGATGCAGATAGAAGATTAAATATTGACATGCTCTGTTTTGTAGTTGTAGTGGCATTGAACTAGGGCTGCACCCTGCTTCTGGAAATCCTCCATCCCGCCCACTGCTATGAAGGATTAAACACGAACATGCTCTGCTATCTGTGTTCCAGCCTCCTCCTGGCAGTATCTCGAACCCCGAGCAGCAGGAGCTGCTGAACGTGCAACTCGAGAGGATCCACACACTCTTCAGAAGGCAGCTTGCCATACCTCTAATGGGTGAGGATTTTGCCTCCCACGCTGTCTTTCTCATATTCAGTGTCAGTCCGTCTTGCTGCTGTCTGAGAGAATAATGAAATAATGGAGGATCCTGGACACCCAAACAGGGCTACAGTTACACCCAAGTCTAAACTCGTGTCTAAAGTGCCAGTTTCCCCAGCTATCGAGTTCAGTTCTCGAATTTGACAAGTGTAAATCAATCCAAGATTAAGCTGAAGTCTGGACAGATGTGACACAAGTGCACAAATGGTACATGAGGAGGGGGAAAAACGATTTAAAAACAATTCCGTACTGAAATCGTTTTTCCACGTTCTTGTATTTTCAGTAAGAAAACTCACTGCATCGTAAGTGTGTGGTTTCAGCTTTTGCATGTCAGAGCTACATATGCGCATGTGCTATAAGGAGCCAAGTGCTGCCCACCTACTCCACCTGCGCCTAGCCAGATGGTCTGGCCATGTGGGCAGTGTGTTGTCGTCGTCGGCCCCCGCACCCCCACTGTCTCTCTGCTATAGACGTAGCAGACGTCCCTTCCCTTTGTGGCTACAGTAACCACCACCATCATGGGTGTAAAAAGAGAAAAGCAAAAAGGGGGCTGCTTTATTGCATATGATCTTGAAATGAAAACAATAACGCGTGTGCATGAGGAAAAAAACAACCCAGTAATGTAAAGCTAGTTCCGTGACACAGTGTACCATTTTATGATTATATTAGCTTTGATTTTATGCTTTCAGTCCTACATTAAGCCCTTTAACTGTGTGTACAAGTTGCAGACAGACTCTTGTACCATAACCAGCCAGATAAAGTTTCTCCTGTCAGTCGAAAGACACTGATCCACTGCTATGACCCTACCACAGCTGATAAAATACGCCTGCTGTTTTTTTTTTACACTTTGCAATAAGTCACTCTGTTTGGCTGTGGTGTGACTTACCAGGACCAAAAAAAAAATGCAGTACGCTAAAAGTCACCAACAAAAAACTGATCTATATGGCAAATGATGGAGCGAGGAAAGCACTATAAGCATTTAAAAATGATGATGATGATGCTGATGAATGGAAATTCTCCACATACTGGTGCTCGCTAGTTAGCCCAATACATCTAGTTTCACAGGAAAAAGACTACAGTTCTCTCACCGAAAGGATCAACAATCAGAGTTGCTCTAAAGACGTAGTGCAACTTTGGTCTGTTGGGGTTAAATTCCCTAAAACTAATTTCTATTTTATATGAGCCCTAAATGAGTTGTAGGGGATCACAATATGGTACAGGAATAGATCGTGCAATTGCCAATATGGGTTATAATGGATGAAAGCTAGTGGGGACCAATTAGCATAATTTCATGTGCATAATGCAAATTGGTCTGCATATTTTCTAAGGAAATGTGCTCACGGACTGAATGTTTGGTACCGACAGGTACTGTAAAAGCTACATGCCCAGTGCGATTCTCTGATCCTAATAATTGATTCTAATGAGTTTTTTGGTGAATCCAGTCCTCTATCTGAGTGCGTGTGTTAATAAGGCTCTGTTGATGTGTAGATATGGAGGGTACGTACACCGAATACTCTGATTGGGCGGACGAGGGGGTGCCGGAGACAGTCAAGCAGCACTACAAGCGAGCTCTACAGCAGCTGGAGAAACGCAGGTCTTGTGAGGAGGCTCTGGTATAAAACACATATTTCTACCATGTATATATATATATATACACACACATGTATGTGTGAAGGAATTGCAAACTGCAGTGTCTATCATATTCACATATCCCTGTTCTTCTCCCTGTGCTGCAGTTGGTGTCCGAGCCGCCGAAGCTGGCCGAGTATCAGAGCTACATTGACTACGAGATGAAGGATGGAGACCCAGCTCGAGTTCAGATCATATTTGAGAGAGCGCTGGGGGAGAACTGCTTAGTTCCAGACCTTTGGGCCAAATACACAGCCTATCTGGTGAGTGGAAGAACCCTGTAGTGTTCATGCACACAAAAAAGATACCCAAAGACACTTTTTGTGCTTACTGGTCTATCGCATTGATGTCTTCAAACTCGCATGTAGTGTGTCCGTAGCTGCTACTTCTTCAGTTACACAGTTCTTCAGGAAAATAATAGATTTTTAGATGCATCGTGATTCTCTATAAAAATTTTTTACAGGGGCTTATGCATAAACATATTCTTTTATTTATTTTATTTTATTTTATTTTATTAAAAATGAACACTAGGCTATGCCTGTCAAATTTCTTTGGAAAAATCTTATTCAAATTGCACTTCGATTTAGTATTTGAATGCATTTGAATATGAATTAGCCTGTAATGTTGTACTACCATAGACCGAATAAACATCAGCAGTAACATTACACTTTGCATTTGCATAAACCACAGAAGGTGAAGTTTTTCACTATTATAAGCAAAAAAAAATTTATATCGAAGGGAGGCAATACCATCATTTTATCAAACTTCATATTCGTATACTCAATAAAATGGCGTTTGCCAAATCCAGCCACAGTAAAAGAGTGACCCTAATGAGCGCCTGGTGAAAATTGGTGGCTACTTACATTTTAATAACACTTTTAAAATGCATTCTTTGTTCCTTCCTTTTCTATATTCAATTAAAAAGTATGTAACACATTTTTCAGACCTTTTTTTCCCATATATCGTACGACAAGGGTCCTTTAGGCAAAAATAATGCAAGATTTGATCGACTTGCATTGGGCGACTGAAAGGTAGAACATGAGCTCTTAAACATGCAGATGTGGAATGAATGAATGAATGAAATTTATTTATTTATTTATTTAGCCATTGAATACGTAAATATCAAATTTCGAATAGTATTCAAACTGAAATTCGTTTTGGACGGTGCGAATGGAAATGTATTAAGCCTCCTGTTTTTGGGATGTAATGAAAATATGTTTTAAAAGCAGCAAGTGGTCATACTGGAGAAAAATCATAATGTAGACTATAGAAAAAATAACAATCAAGATCCATAAAGAATCATTTTATAATCTGAATTGAATTGAATTGTGAGGTGCCTGGAGATACTCATCCCTATTATTACACTCTCGTTCACTCACACACACAGTCGGCTTGCCAGTCTCATTTTAATCTTCTGTGCGTGCCGCCTGCTGCAGCTTGCTCAATTTATTTGAGAGCATTTTAATGACATGCTAATGAGATGCAACAGCCAGAAATGCACAACGGCCCATTAGGGGCTTTAGCACAGATGGAGAAAGGAGAGGGGGAGGGGGAGCGATGATGAAGAGACCGCTTCAGGTGGAACGGAGGGAAAGCGCTCTCTCGCACGCTAAAAGTGAGAGAAAACGCCTTCCACGTGAGCAGCCAAATCTTTAATTCATCTTTAGTTTTTTATTTATTTTGTTTTTTCTCCTTTTATCCATTTTTTCTTTCCTTTTAAGTAAATCATGTTCAAGTTGCAAGCTCGCCACACGCTTGCAAAGTTCAACAGACCTCAAATGAGCACGTCCGCCGCATCGCGCTTGGCCAATCCAGCGAGGGTAGCGTGGAGTTAATCACAATGATGATTGAAAACACCCATTTTCAATGTTACGGTGACGATGATTAAGGAGCCCAAAACAACTACAGATGTAATGAATCTGTTGGAAAAGGATGCAATTTATTTAATTTTTTTATTCAATAGTGTTGCATTTGCAGTTAACATGTCTCCAAAACACTGAGATGCTTTTGCAAGTTTTTAAAGTTTTTAATTTAATGGCTTTTGTTTTCATTTGAGACAAACATCTTTTTTTGGCCACAGACCTCGGCGGTGGGCTGGCGCCCTCTGCTGGGAGACAATCAGAATTGTTGGATTGGAGCACAGAAATTGCTTGCTGATCATTTAGCTTTTGCGGTGTCCATCCCAATCCCTAGGCAGACCCAAAGCTTGAGTAAAATTGTGTACCAATTTGAAACCCTGCACGGTGACCCGGAGAGCCAAGATCTAATGAATGATTCTGAGAGGTTCTGTAATGGATGCTCCTCAGATCTGGTTCAAGATTCTGCCACAGGAGCAGCCTTATATAAGTAAGAGTACACACAGTACTAGCTAAAGAAATCTGCACTTCTCCGTAGCCAACCTAAATTCATAACAGTGCTAAAATATACAATCACTGTTATCCATAACATTTACTGAAGACCACTAAGGAAATATAGTATATAGATTAAAAAAGCTTTGGTGAACTCTAATTTGCGAGATTATTGGTCTCCCTCAAGGGATTTAAATAAAAATTGTATGTAATTCAGCTGCTCCTTGTGTAGCATTCCATGCCTACTGCCAGTAAGTAAACTTTGTATTAGTATACTATTATACTTAATAATGAAGTTATTTTAATACCGTTCCTCCAGGATCGCCAGTTGAAGATCAAAGAAATGGTGTTGTCCTGTCGCGAGCGGGCAGTCCGGAACTGCCCCTGGACCATGGGTTTGTGGAAAAGCTACCTGTTTGCTCTGGAAAGGCACGGCGTAGAGCATCACGTAGTCTCAGGTACTGAATACAAAAGACAGAAAAAAAGAATATATATTGAAATATTAAAGCATATCAATTAGTGGTGTTCTTTCCAGCAACGGCATGCTGTAATGTGTAATTTCCCCCTTCTTTCTACAGATGTGTTTGAAAAGGCGCTGAATGCTGGCTTCATACAGGCCACCGATTATGTGGAGATCTGGCAGTCGTACCTGGACTACCTGAGGAGACGTGTCGATTTCAGCAAAGGTGAGATGACCACTCCACAGCGCTATTTCAGCTAATTTAGAAATTAAAATAATAATTCAGGGAAATAAATGATGCATAATTTCTTCCTTGCTCCTGTTGTAGTTGATTGGCCAAGCCGTGTTTAATGCATGAAGTTTGCTCCTTTAGCTTTGCCCTGGAGCAATGCTGCTAATGTAGATAACCATGAAAGACAATCTCACCCAAACTCTACCGGAAAACTGGAAGTTAAGCGGATGATGATGATGATGTGCAGTATTTCCACGTAGAACTTTAAATTTGTAAATACAGACCGTCTCTGCTGACTGTTGAAGCAAGTATGTGAAAGTTTGAGCATGGATTTACAAAAAAGATTTGTTAACACTTTACTGTAGGGCAGTGTTCAGAAGGCTACATGACACCTACATAAGGCCTTCATGACAAATGACATAAACATTTATAAACGCTTATTCCAACAGGCGTCAACTGACATAAACATTTATAAACGCTTATTCCAACAGGCGTCAACTGACATAAACATTTATAAGCGCTTATTCCAACAGGCGTCAACTGACATAAACATATATAAGCGCTTATTCCAACAGGCGTCAACTGACATAAACATTTATAAGCGCTTATTCCAACAGCCTTTATGACAACTGATGCCTGTTGGAATATGTGTTTATAAATGTTTGTCAGTTGTCATGAAGGGCTTATGTAGGTATCATGTAGACTTCTGAACACTGCCCTACAGTAAAGTGTTACCAAAGATTTTGGGTGAGATAGAACTCCATTAGTTGTTACTTTTTTAGCCTCGTAGCTCCAGTGCAGAACTAAAGAAACAAGCGTCACACACCAAACGTGTCTTGGCTAATTGACTACATTTGAGGTTGATGATTACTATTTCTTTTTTTGCCTAACTATTTTTGAAAATAGATTGTCAATTGATTACAGAGGGGAGCCGAGAGCTTGAGGAGCTGCGGGCAGCTTTCACACGCGCTCTCGACTACCTGAAACAGGACGTGGAAGAAAGTAAGTGGCGTGCGTGTGAGAATCCAGAATGGATCAAATTCGTCCTCTGCAATTAGTTAGACTACAATTAATGCATTTTATCAACTGCAGCTCTGTTACTTCACATTCAATAGATCAATTTTAATGGCTCATTCAGACGTAAATGCTGAAACATACCGTCTCCTTTTAATCACTTAAATTGACTGTAATCACTGTCTCAGTACGACAGTCCTGGTGCAGGTGATTATTTTTTGGTCATAACTGTGGTTTTTTTTTTTTTTGCCACAATTGTGTATTGTCTGCAACTTGGCCATCTCGTTACAGGGTTTACTGAGAGTGGTGATCTGTCCTGTACAATAATGCAAATCTGGGCCAGGATAGAGGTGAGCACAAATCACACCCATTTCTCCACAGTCTCTTAGAACTAAATAAACATGTCATTTGCATAAAGGTAATTGGTGGTACACTAAATATATATTAATTTTTTTATTAGCAGCATTTGACACATTTTGGTTGCATGCTGTTTTTTTGGTGTCACCACTGGTAGCAGGCTAAAAAACATCAGTAGCACAAAGACAAATTTAGTAGTACACAGGGGCGTAATGTTGAAAACATCACCGTGTGAGAGTGCATTTAATGTTTATCTTCATGCAGAATGTTTTATTTATTTATTTTTTATTGAACTGTTCCTGCAAGTCTTGCAGCTCTAGCACATCTGAGTCAACGTTGGTTAAAGCAGTCTGTAATTGAGCCTTTCTGGTATCTGTTTTTGTAATTGACTGTGATTTTTTTTTTTTTCCTTCCCCTCTTCAACAGGCATTGCACTGTAAGAATATGCAGAAAGCACGAGAACTGTGGGACAGCATCATGACGAAAGGGAACGCGAAGTACGCCAACATGTGGCTGGAGTACTACAACCTGGAGAGGTCAGTGTTTTGTTTATTTACATTGAATAATGTTCTCAAAATCTGAATAAAAGGACTGAATAAGGGTTCCGTTATCTGAAGCAATCAGAAAATTGGGAATTTAATTGTAAACTCAAGACCAGACACGACGACACTGTCCATCTCAAAAGTTATGGAGCAGTTCAAAGAACATTGTTCGTTGTTCATCATGTCGGTGGCAGAATAAGATGTGAGCAAACGTGCACAGTTCTGCCTCAACGTTTCATTATGGCCTATAATTACTTGGAAAGGTTTGCAATCTTTGATGTTGAGGCGTTTAGTTGTGGGTTTTATGGCTGTGGTTTTAAGTCCAGGTAATATTAAATGTGCGCTAATAAAAAGGTCTGTCATCGTTTTTCCTTCTTTTTTTTTTTTTTTCCTCAGGTCGTACGGAGATGCTGCACATTGTCGGAAAGCTCTTCACCGAGCCGTGCAGTGCACGTCAGACTACCCAGAGCATGTGTGTGAAGTCCTCCTCTCCTTCGAGAGGGTCGAGGGTAAGTTCTACAGCACATGAATAATTTTAAGCTGCTTTGCCAGACGCATAATAAGCCCAGATTTGAATTTTATTGCACTGGTAAAAAGAATTTATCGATGAAAAAGTACTTTTAGCCTGACACACAACACGCATGGACAGCTGGACCGTTAATCTCATGTCCTCTAAAATGTGTATTATATCCAGCCTGGTCTTGTTTTTCTTCTTATTTGTCTTATTCTTTTTGTTTCTTTCTCTTTTTGTCTATCTACTGGCATGAAGTAAAATGTATAAAATGTCAGCTTTTTCTCTCTCTCTCTCTCTCTCTCTCTCTTTTATTTCTCCTTTTCTCATTTGTTCTCTCTTTATATCTCTGGCTACTTTGTGGATGAATCTTTAGGCCAATTATATTTCTATGCCGAATACGCGACTTCATTTCTCTCTCGCGCTCTCCCCCTCGTTTATTTTTCTGTGCTCCTTTGTCTTCCTCGAACGACTCGTATCTGTCGGCAGGCTCTCTGGAGGACTGGGATGCTGCTGTGCAGAAGACCGAGTCCAGACTGAATCGAGTGAATGAGCAGAGAGTGAAGGCAAGACTCCCATTCAGTGCTGGCTTTTGCGTCTTCCTTTGGAGAGAAACGACGCTCTTTTTAGTTTCGAAAATTACTTCTTTGCGAAACAGGTTGTTGTAAATCACCTGTGCACTCGCTTTCCTTCAGACCTCCATAGCTGTCCATCAGAGAATAGTTTCCCCAGGCTTCATTTGCTCACTTGGACCACCTTTTGACTTATTTATTCAGCGTTACAATCAGGTCTAATATGTGCCAAATGCATCAGGTAGCTTGATTCAGCGAATTGAAATAAGAGAAGGTGAACAGTGCAGTAATGGACAATATGAGAAGTCTTGTGTCCTGCCCTGAGTGGAGATGAGGCTAGATCTGTCTCTGTCTACTCTTTTTAACAAGGCAGGTGCATAGCTACATCCATGTTACTGATCTGCCGCATACAGCTAAAAGGAAGACGCAAATCATCTTTCAGTGAAAAAAATAAATAATTCCTGTTTTTTAAGCCAATCAATTCCTAATTGGTTTGTAGTGATCTTAAAAAAAATAATTAAAAAAGGGAAAAAAAAGAGGGCGGGGGGCAGGAATCTCCTGTGCATTTGCTGCGTATCCGACGAAAGCGTGTTTGATCTAAATCTGCATTTCTGCACAGGCGGCGGAGAAGGAGGCCATGCTGTCCCACCAGGAAGATGATCGAGCCGAACAGCGGCGCAAAGCCAAGGCTGAAAAGAAGTCTCAGAAAAAGAGCCAGAAAACAAACAGAACAGGAGACAAGAGAAAGGCAGATGACGTGGGCAAAGAGTATTGGGGAGAGGAGACGGGTGAGTGTGGTGAGGGAATGCAGTGTAGAATAAAACTCCTATACAAGTGCACAAATTGTTGTTTTAATGACGTCTTGCACGTTATACGTGATATTTCAGAGCGCAAGAGGCACAGAGGCGAGGATGATTTCTCAGAGGAGCAGATGGAGACGGAAAGCGGCCTGTTCGGGCGCCGCGCCCCTCCGCCGCGCAAACCGGAGCCTCCAGGTGCCCGGAAAAACCAGGAGGCGGCGCCGGAAATAAAAAACGCAGTGACCAAAACGCCGGATGACCGCAAAGACTCGAGCTGCGTCTTCGTCAGTAATTTGGCCTTTACTCTGGAGGACCCCGAGGGCAAGATTAAGACTGCGTTTGGGAGCTGCGGCACGGTCGTGCAGGTGCGGCCCGTGTTTGCTGCGAAGGGCGCCTTCAGAGGCTACTGCTACGTGCAGTTCGAGGACGAGCTGGCCGCTCAAGAGGCGCTGAAGCTGGACAGACAGGAAGTGGATGGACGGCCCATGTTTGTGTCTCCCTGCGTGGACAAGAGCAAAAACCCGGACTTTAAGGTACCTGCAGCATTTTAAGGGAATTAGTATGTTGTATTATGTGACGGGAATGGGGCTAAACTCGTGTAAATCCTGTGGGCTTTACGTTACCGATCACAAGTCTCGTGTCCCTCGTCACGCCTGCATAGCATTCATCACACAATTATTCACTATTTAAAATCTACAGTTCTGACGGTCCTGTGGTGTTCCCTTTACTCTGATGAACGGCATGGAAGATTCGTATAAAGCTGCTGCTCATTATGAGTCTACAAAGCAGTATGGAGTCGATTTGAACGGCTAATTGCTAATTATTTATTTCTCTGCTTCCGCCAGATCTTCAAGTACAACACGTCGATGGAGAAGCACAAAATCTTCATCTCGGGGCTGCCTTTCACCTGCAATAAGGAGAAGCTGGAAGAGCTGTGTAAGGATCATGGCAAGGTCAAAGCCGTCCGCCTCGTCACCAACCGCTCTGGTGCACCCAAGGTCAGTCGCACGCACACACAAGCAGCCCATCAGCAATGCTGTTACTAAAAGTGAAACAATAACACTTTTTTTGTGCCTGGCTCAGTTTCTCTAAACCCCCCCCCTAAATGTTAAAAACACATTCACATGAACAGTGATTATGCTGAGGTCATTATGACTGACTCGCTCTCTCGGTGCGTGTGTGCTGTGTGTTCGGCAGGGTCTGGCCTACGTGGAGTTTGAGAGCGAGGCACAGGCGTCCCACGCCGTGCTAATGCTGGACAGGACGAAGCTGGAGAATCACACGCTCTCTGTGGCCATTAGTAATCCGCCGGTGAGGAAGACCGAATTCAAACCAGCTCTCGGAGGCATGATGTCTCGCCATCTACAGGGCGCGTGAGTACAACGGTGGCTCCAGATGGAGAGAGACGGATTCATCAAGTGTCAATACAGTAAATGGGATTTGTTAGAGTCGGGTCATGAAGTCAGATAGTTGCACAGGGTTGGCCCAGCCTTTAATATGACGCGCATTTATCATGTCCTCTCCTAGAGAATTAACGGCCGTGGTTTTAACTGATCAGGCGGTTTTTGTTTTTTGTTAATTGGGTTTTTATGTTCTGATTTCAGTCGTGGAAAAGGACGCACACAGGTGTCTTTACTCCCCCGCTCTCTGCACCGTCAAAACACACCGCAGGCGCAAACGGAGAACGGCACTGCAGCCAAACAGCAGGACGGCATGAATGATGGAGTAGAGGCCGGAACCAAGCCCCTGTCCAACGAGGATTTTGCAAGGATGCTCCTGAAAAAGTGAAAAACCGAACACGACCTATTAACTTGCCTTGTGTCAGAAGCCATTCTGTGTCCTTATTGCGATCAGGAGGAAGAAGCGGCGCCGTTTTAATTTCTTTTTCCTGTAAATACGTGAAATACCCACTTAGTTCTATTAAAAAAAAGGTTTTAACAGTGTGTCAGTAGAGACGAGTGCTTTATTTTCTTCTTTGATCTTTATTGGGTGGTGAAGTTGGGAAGAAATTAAAAGTGAGGTGTTTTTTTTATTTTTTTTTATTAAACCCAATGTCAAATTATCCATGTGACCCCATGTTGTTTTGGTAATAAGGTATATGCAAGACCTTGATATTTACTTAGTGTATTATGAATAAGAGAATAGTTCTTTTTCCCCACCGTATGTATTTGCCATCAATATACTGGTGTTACTTTTCTCTATAGACTGCTTTGGTCAGCCAGTGCACATAATAAAAGAAGAAAAAATTAAATAAAAAAAAGTGCTTTACAAAACATGATTAGAACTGCATTTTACATCCAACTTTGGTTTTCTCTGGAATTCTTATTCCTTTGTTAGCCCAGTGTTTTCACTCTGGGGGGAAAAAATTTATTTGCACAAATTCTCAGTCAGTTGTATCGTGCAAGTCATGATCACTAGCCCTATTTTTATGCCATATTCTCAAATATCTGACCCGTAGCTCGTGGACCTGCCTTACCTTGTTGGCGCAGTATTGGGAAACATGATCATGAATTAAAAAAAAATAAAAATAAATTTTTTAAACGAGGCTAGGATTTCTGTTCCACTGCCAGACTGCACAAATCTTGAACTTGATTCAGGTTCCAGAGTTCTGTAATTTTGAATCAAAGAATTTCAAATACAGTTCTTGCATTATAAAAAGAGTTCTTGGATTTGATCGCATCGAGTAAGGTCTAGATTTCTCCTGTCTGGCTGTGATGTTGCCTTAGATGGTTCCTTTTCTCCATGGACCTGGACGTTTAAGTGATTAAGAATCTATGCAGCTGTTTATTGCTAGAACCTTTCCGTATTAGTTTGCCTGAATAAAACCCATTTCCTATGTATATACACATCATGGCATTTTAATAATAAGTCATTTTGTCAGGATTAAAATGAAGGGGTGGAACCTTTAACCGATTATTTATTAAGTTTGATCTGTTAAGAGTGGATTATTTTTTGAATTCCCCCACCAGTCCCTTGTTATGGAGTGTTTGTTGAACGTTCACCTCCCTCGCTGGTTGACCATAATAGTTTTTGTACAGCGTTTGTATATTTTGATCTGAAGGAATAGTAGCTCTACATATTTGCTTCTGATCACCACAGTGGCCTAAATAGTAACGAGAAAAGAACCGTGCTGTTGCGATGTCTTGTTAGAGTTGTCTGTATCCACGATTCTGTGAAAAGGGTTTTGTTTTTAACTTTTTTCTCCCCCCATTATGTCCTTTTTGTCTAAAGTTTACCTGATACGTTTTTCTGTATCGTATAAAAAAATTGTATCATCGTTTTTTTTTTTTTTTCTCCCTAATCTTTTCCTTCATTGTTTCAGGTCTAAATAGTTTATTCAGAACAATTAAAATATATGTGGTCATTAAACACATTGCTTGGTTTTGTGTAATGTGTGTGCATTTATATATATATATATATATATATATATAAAATTAATTAAGCATACGTTTATGACAAAAAGCACCAATCTCAATAATTTAATAATCCTTTGACACGGTAATAAAATAGTTTTACAAGTCAGTAAAATAAATAAGCCATTCCTTAAATATAAAGTTCTTCTTGGTGCAAATATCCAGCATGAGGCACAAAGTGGTACTGTGGTTAATATTGTTCATAGAATTAAATGTAATTTTATGAAAGAAAACAGCAGCACAATAACCCAACATTAACTCTGTCATGTCTTAAAAAGAATATCTAACGACGCAGAGGAAATTTTTGCTTTTTTTAAGGCGCAAGTATTTCTTTAAATCCTACGGTAGTGTTTAACAGAGGGTGGTGATGCTGATTGCTTTCTTTACTAAAATTACTTTTTATTTCTGAAGACATCAAGATAATGTCTGACTAACAAAAGTGGACAAAAAGCTAGCACTCGTGTACAAGAAACACTACTGGTAACAAATAACAATGCTAAAAATAATTACCTCAAAAAGTGGAATTTTGCTGATTTTCCAGAAAAGTCAAACCTGATTCAATCGAAAAATAACCAAAGTTATAGCCCAGCCAGACATTGCTAACACGGGTAACAAAGTGTTTAGCATAAACTATTACTAGCCGTATTAACATTTTTGACTAACCCTTAAATGTTACTAGAAAATTAGACCTTATTATAGTCAAAAAAGCACTTCAATTATCAATAACGCTGGCAGAAAACATTGCCATTGACCAATTTTTTATGTATACCCAAATGACCCACAATGATACTGCTAAAAAATATTTAAAGACTAGTTGCTTATTTTACTAAAGCAAAACAGGAGTTAATGTGTGAAAAACTGCTTCGCACCAACTATTGGGAAAAACTGAATTGTATGTAACAAGCAATGAATTCGTTTTCTACTATCTGATCAATTGCCTCTAACATTTTCCCTTGAAGTCCTTATTGAAGCAATATTTCGATTTGATTCCCTCCCACGAACCAGAAAAGTCTCATAACACAAACAAAAGCAGCTGCTAAAAGCTTTGTTAAGGGGTTTTTATGAACTTGGGGAACAACAAACTCTTAAATTTAAATTTCAGATCATAATGCATTATGCAAAATTTGACAGTCTCAAGCACCCAAATGATCATGAAATTATTAAATGGCTGCATGACTCAGGCTCACAATAGTGTTTCAGTGGCAGTTGGACTGAACATGGCCTTATTCGTGCATATTCTTTCCTATAAACAATAACACTAATAAAAAAAAATGCCAGAGTGCGGTGAGACTTTGTTCCCAATCAATACTGATTAAACTAAGATTCTCTAATCAGATGGATCAAGTATGTTGTCGATTTGTTGGATTTTCATCAACCCTTAATGAACAAGGTCCAGTTTCCCCCAAACGCATTGTAATGATACAATATTACAAATCATACAACAGTCATTACGTAAGGACAATTTTGGAAATGGCCACTCAGTTCAGTTATGCACAGGTATGGTCTGCTTACAGTTAGGGCAAGCGTGATTGCTAGCCCCAGGCAATCCGACCGCATGCTCAGTGGTAGCGATGAGCAGCGTGTCCAGCGTGATCTCCGTACACTTAGCAATAAACCGAATGAACGGCCGAACGTCACCCTCGTTAGCTGTGTCCAAGGCGGCGTAATACTCGGCCCTCTGCTCTTTTCGGATGGTGATTGGCGGATAATTGGCCTGCAACAGCACCAGGTTCATCAGGAGCCTTGACGTCCGTCCGTTCCCGTCTACGAATGGGTGTACGTAGACGAGCTTGTAGTGCGCCAGAGCAGCGAATTCCACCGGGTGGAGGTGCAGCGCCTCATCCGAATTGAGCCACTGCACCAGCTCCTGCATGTGCTGCTCCACATCGTTCGGATGCGGCGGAACGTGGTGGCCCACAAACACTTGGTTAGTCCGGAATCGCCCCCCTTCCACTGGATCGGCGTATCCCAGCACTCGTCGATGGATCTCCAGAATATCGTTGACGGTGATGGCACCAGTGCGCGACAGTAGTGTGGTGTTGATGTACTTCATGGCAGCATCAACACCGATCGCTTCGTTCTGCTCCTGCAGGCTTTTGCCCGGCACAGCGTAGCGCGTCTCAATGATGTGCCGGATCTCGGACAGAGTCAGCGTGTTGCCCTCGATGGCCACCGTGTGGTAAATATGGTGGTAATACGTTTCTTCCATGATCCGACGTAGTGCAGAATTGCCTTTCGGGATGGCCATAAGGCGCTGCACTTTGGCGTCGATAATGCCGAAGTGCCGTTGGTCGATTTCCTCCACCAGAGGAAGGATGCGGTCGCGGCTTACCAGTGCCCTCTGGTGGCAGGGCGAAATGGCGAGGGCCTTAGTGTACAGGTGGTCGGCCTGGACCACGTCCTTCTCTTCCTCCAGGATGGTGCCCAGCTCGGTGAGGGCATCCACAAAGTCGGGGTTTATGTTGAGCGCGTGGACAAGAAGTTTGTGCGCTTTCTCCTTTTTCCCCTGCTTCTTCATCTCCAGGGCCTGCTGGAGAGCTGCCTTCGCCTCCAACTGTGACTCTGGGAACAGAAATTCATGAGATTACTTTAAGGAAGACACATAGCATGTTCACATGTATTATTGGCCTCCGACTAGGGTTGTGTCTCCTTGCTTGTATTACTCAATCTCAGTGCAGCTTTTGATACCATAGATCACAATATTCTTCTAGAT
>JAOUQW010000026.1:12327923-12339829 GCA_028565825.1 Olivaichthys viedmensis
AGAATAAGTCTGTAATGTAATGAAACGTGGAGAAGGTGAAAGGGGTGTGCAGACTTTCCGGCTTGACTGTATATACAATATATGCAATACTGTCAATTTCTAATAGTTACAAGTGAAAAATATGTGAATAGATTTCAATAGATTATATCAACATATATCCATCAAAATATATATGAAATATATTTTCTTTGCTTATATTTTCCAACAACTAAAGCCAGTGAAATAGTTTAACACAAAAGCCCATCAATCTCACCTTTCACTGAAACAATGCACATTCACTCTCACCCTCTTATATATGTCATCCATCTGTACCATGTCATATCAGGTCTCTCCATTAGTCTTTAATGGCTTTTCTAATAGCTGGCTCAGAGGAGAGCTGGATTTTATTATACACACACTAACCTATAAGTATTATGATAATTACAATTGCCTAAAAAGCCGAGTATGGCCCAGGATCCAATGCTGCAAGGTAATCACGTTGCCAGGATTAGTAATCTGCTTTATATACAGGCAAAACTCAGTTTCGCTCAGATTTGTGCCTCTGTGCAGCTGCTAAGTGCCTGCTGTGAATGGAAAAATTGGATAGAGAAGAAATTAAACAGGTGGCCCTTAACACAGGTAAACAAGTTCAATACTGGAAGATGCGAGAAACACGAGAGAAACCAAGAGCGATTACACACCAGAAACCTGGTTTAGGATTGTGGTAAGAAGCACATTTAAGTCTGGCTCAATTTGGAAATTAAATTTGATGGAAGTGTTCCGAGAAGGACAGAAAGGTTCTCTAATAGAAGAGAAAAAGCATGTGCTGCCTTGACCAAAAACAAAATAGGCCTATTAAACAATATACACTAGAATGGACAATATAGAACGTTCTAGAACAACTAGAATGGAATGGGGGATTTGCATTCTCAATTCAGAAGGTTTGAAGTATCGAGAGCTTCCCAAATGCTTCATTTTAATAATGGTCGCCAAGATAGATACTGTGCGACAAAGACAAATCACTAGAAAAGAGAATGCTATAAATGGATCTTAAGGTTAAAGCAAATACAACTTTTCAACATTACATTTTGGTGTTAAATTTCTCACATATATTAAGTGGCATGTAAATAACGTGTACAAAATGTACTAATTCTAAGGTCTCAATATGTTAATTTCTCATACAGTGATAAGCACGATTTGTCTCAGTTTAAATAATGTGATCTTGATTGATAAGGATCAACTGAGTAAAATGGTGTATTCGTGTCTGATAACTGGAGAACAGTTCTTGGCAGGAGACTCAGGCTTAGATCACAAGGCCAAAAGGGCACAATTTGGGAAGACATCAGTGCAAAATGGTTGAAAGCCATATTAAAATAAACGAGAAGTAAGCCATCATGTCACATGAGACTCAGGGAATCTCCGCTGTGTGTTCTGAGCTGCAGCACCAGGTTCAAAGAAATGCAAATCTTATGACATTACACTGAAAATCTGAATGTCTAATGCATTTGAAGTTGAAGTTGGTAATCTTTCTCTATGCATCATGAATACTTTTTATCTAACACATCTCAGCTAACCCCCATTTCGGCCACGTGATGTTCCACAATGACAGGTCTTCCTCTGTATGACTTCATCCCTTCACTGTACACTAAGAAGAGTGCAGTGTTGTTCTAGTGGCCCGGTTTTACTAACACAACTATAGAACCTACACAGAGAAGAGTGCTGGTGTAGCTGCAGTCTTCTGCAAACATGTATTACTATTAATAAAAACTGCAAGTGTGAATTATACCTGAATAATTATTAAGGATGCATTGATTGCTGGAAACTCTGGATCAGATGTGACATATTTCCTGATCCGATCCACTGAAGTATTTTATGTTTTAAACATGTATGATGTCGAATGACCCAGCACAGATCTTGTATGTGAATATAAGACACAAGCGCCTGTGATGTTTTGCATGACATGGCAACAGAAGCTCACAGAGAGTTGCTCGGTTGCTAAAAGGATGTCAGCTATTGGCCGATATTTAGAGCTGTAATACTGGTATTGTGTTGGAAAAAGAAAATGAGATTGATGTATCCCCAATACTTATACAGTATACTATGCATTATATACATATTTTAGTGTAATTTCAGTTTCAGCCACCTACATGCAGTAGGGGTCTAAGTCTGCTAACAAGAACTGTTTTTATTTAATCAGTTATCAAAAATATTATTATTTTATGTGATGCCATATACTATATTGACTTCATTAGTACACTCCTCTATGTGATATGTTATTGTCCTAATTGTTTTCAGTCAGGAACACTTTGGACATATTTAAGAACAATTAATGGGATCTTGTTTGAGAAATATTATTTGACAAATTCCCATTAGTTTGTTTGCTGACATAAAATCAGTTCTAGGTAGGGCGCTTTTGGACCCTACTGCATGGGTGAGAAAAAGAATAGCAAATAATTGTATCGGAATAGAGATTTACACATTATGCCCACATTATATAACATTTCAAGAAATCAGATATTCTGTGTGCCTTCTAATGCTTTGGGAATTTCAGTGGGAACTAGAGAGAAGGGCCAGGACTTATACAGTCAGCTCCATTATTATTGGCACCCTTGGTAATGATGGGTAAAAAAGTTTATGAAAAAAATTATTTATGATTAATTCGCTTAATCTCACACTGAAAATATGAGAGATATCCAACCTTTAATTTAATTGAAAATAAAACAAAACCCTTATCCAAAAATATATATATATATTTTTAACAACTTTCTTATTTTTTATTTTCTTAGAATAAATTTACATCAATTAAATGTTAAATTTCTCTCATTTTCAGTGTCAGATTAAGCTAATTACCCATCTTCCCCAAGGGTGCCAATAATTCTGTAGCTGACTGTATATGTGTTTTATGAAGCATCTAGAATCAGCTCCTGCAGTGTCCATGCGAGTTTACTCAGCAGGAAATGAGTCAGGGGAAAAAGCTGATCACAGATCTGCAGTGTGAATTAGTGAAGTTGTGACAAGGACCAGAAGGAGGCAGAGTGGCTCCTGTGTGTGAGAGATCTGAGCCATTTGTATTAGGTATATTGAAAAAGAAAAACGTAACCATAGTAAGACTCTGTAGGGAGAAGGGCAAATGAGTATGATAATTGAGAGCTCTCAGTGTGTAATTTAAGAGTGCTTATTATTCAAACTCATGGTTACAGCATGGGCGTAACTTTGTTTTCAAAAGTGTTGGGGACAAGAATGATGACGAAGCAGAACAAAAAAGAAAGAAAAACCATGCGTGATCATTTAGAAACCAGGCCAATTTAACCAGCGTTTAAATCCACACCAGCTTTTTAAAACACTTCCAGCAATCACAGAATCATGGTTTATATCACCTGCAACGTGTCTTTACTGAGAGCCTGTTAGAAGAGAAAAACAGTAAACTAAAGAGCACGATCCTGCAGGCTGATTAAATTGGCCATTAATGACAGGTAGAGCTGGTATAAAGCCTCGCTTAATATTCACATATGCCACAATATCACAATTGTAGTATGATACAATAATGGGACCATATCGCCATGTGTGACACAAACATGAAACGCAGAAAAGAAACCTGCAAGAAACTCGCTCATGCCTTGTTAATTTATGGCCTTTCGGATGCAAGAGTTTTATCATAAAGGAGACATTTTATTATAGCCGCGACCCTAAGAAACTAACACTGTGAATAGGGCTAAACTGATATTTTTTAGAAAGTTTTTGGATCACTTTCTGCCAAAAGCTATTATATAAAAATTTTTTTACGGACTACACTTTCAACGAGTGGTGGGGACAAAACTGGGGATTTTAGAAATTGGTGGGGACACGTTCCCAGCGTCCCTTATGTCCCCGGCATAAGTTACGCCTATGGGTTACAGTATAATGAGCATTAAGATCCAATATTCAACATTTACATCTACTTTGTATATTAGACTGCAATACCTTTCCGACTCATTTAAAAATCTTTCTTGCAACTTCGGCCCTCTTGTGATAAATTCGTAATTTCTGTGAGCACATAAGCTAGTTTTGGATGTTGCGTCCCTGTTGCATTATCACACTATAGTATTCTGTATTCTGAAGTGACAGAGACAGAAGCAGAAAATGCTAGAGTTATGAATCAGGACCGATACCAAAAAAGAATCATAGTGCTAAGAGGTCGGATTTTGAGATCAGATTTGCCCAATGTTACCACATTGTGACAAATGGAGCGATGAGAAATCCCAGACCAGCATTCTTATTGTAAGGTGATTTTTGAACAGAGCCTGAAAATAGTACTAGCTGTGAGCAAAAAGTCAAGCCTCCTCATCAAGCTGATGGTGCAGCCATCCTGTTTTCTATCAGTGGTTAATTGTGAAAGACGTGTCACATATGGCTGGGGAAGAGCCAGTGGCACGAGACCAAAGGGTTTACGTTCCAGAACCATCTGTTCATGGTTGCTAAACGTTGTCGAGGATCAGCTTAATGAGAAGAGATGGGCACAGTCCCTGTGTTAGCCTATTTCAGCTTTTTTTGGCATCTCTCTGAGGTTCAAGAACAGTTGCGCTCATGGATATAGGAGCCAGTCTGGCTTAATTTGAAAATTAATTTCGATGGAAACATTCCAAGGAGTGTATAAAGGTCTTCCAACAATAGAGGGAGCAAGTAGAAGTAGATATATATAATAATGTGTACTCACTGCACTGTGTAGTCCAATCACAGGCAAGATAATCTAATAAAGGAATGGAGAGACTTTTGATCTATTACATTAATTAACCCCATGGAAAAAGCCAACAGGATTAAATCAGCATTGATAATCGGCAGCAACACTGTAGTTTCCTAAAAGCCTTATTAGCCAAGATTACACCTTGGGACATAGAAGTACACCAAAAATGCACTTTAGAAACCGTTTATGTGATAACCTACTGCATCTGATTTATTTAATTCAATAACACTGATCTTATTTTTATGTCAATGTTATCGATTTGGTGCTTCAATGTATGTGGTCTCAGTAAAAAGAGACTCGAACCGACATTGAAAGGAAAATTTTAAAGAGCTCAATGCCCTGCGATTCATGCCCTGTTCACGCAAATGTTTCTGAGCTTGTCTGTTTGTACATTTTGCTAAACAATAAATCAAAATGCAAATTCCAACTCCATTTATATTATGCCATATGTGCAATGTACGAGGATTGAATAATCATTGGAGGTAGAGGTGTGACAACATAAGGGTTATAGCAGTGAAATAGTTATAATGTTAACATTTAAAAAAAATATTTCCAAGAGTTACATGTTCGTCAGATTACGCAGCAGGACTTTAAAATACTAAAGAACAAACATACCAGTCGAAAACCAGATAGTACGATATTTCTACATAGTTTTGCTGAACTAGAAAAAAAGAAATCGATTTCACATGGCAAATAAATAAGAAATTAAGTACATAGAAATTATACATTTAAAAGCCTTTCTTGCATCATTATGGAAATGGGGTTGGACAGTTGTCATACCGTGAATTTTTTATACCGTTCTACGCCTAGTTGGAGGACAGGCCCAAATTTCTAGCCATAAATCTTAACTTTCTTATCTTTGGCTATCTGTGGTGCCCAGCATGAGATGGTGCCATTACCAACCTCATTCTGGCAATTAAGCCTGTTATAACAAGGCTGGCACAAACACTGCTCTTTCCGTTAAACACAGTGAAAGAGAGCCATGTTCAGCTTTTGCCCCAAAGACCGAGAAAGAGAGAAGAGTGAGCAGCAATTACAGAGTCTGTACCGAGTCATTAGTGTGTAAAAGCAGTTGACGAAAGAAGTGTGGCATTGCTGTTCACACCATTATTGCGGACATTAATCTTTTTCAAAAATAACCCAACCTCAAATTACTTTATCACACTCTGCTTTTTGGATCTGTAAGATTTTATATATTATAATAATTACTAATAATCAGACTTGGTCAATGCTTTGACTGTATTTTTAAATTGGATGATTGTCAGATAGGGGATATTAGTGCTTAAAAAAGGGGTCTCAGAACACCACAGAAATGCGAAAAACTTTCTACCAAATAGGAGTGGAATGTTATGAAAATTGTATGGTATGATAATCGTACTGGTATAGTGTTCTATATATAACATCATAACTATTTCAAATTCCTTTTTCCCAGTATATCATTATCATATAATTTACTCAGTATATTTTATTTTCATTTATTCACAGTTTAGAAAGAAAAAAGTTTGTGAACCTCTTGGTATTATGTGAATATTTGCATGCATGGCTCTAATTCATAATAATAAATGTTTCAACTGGACACTAACTGTAAGGGTTTGCATACTTTTTCATCAATAAATTTAACCCATATGAATACCCTATAGATACATGGCGCTGTAAAATGTTGAAAATGTTGTGTTGCTTGTTAAATAAGAAATGCCTTTAATTAGTATGACTTGGATAAAGATCATTTTTCATTCTAAATTCATCCAAGGGCTTTTTCTCAACTCTATCTATGCGTAAATGAAGCCAGTAGTGCCATGTGAATGCAGTTCATTTAATCCAGAAATTAAACCTCAATCATGCAAAAATCTATAGAACACAACAAAAAAGGCAGCATAAACTAAAATGTGTAAAACCCTTAGATTTTTCTGTACACACCAACAGCTTTTATCATTTAGTTGGGATTTTACACAAAGGCAAGTCAGAGCTTAGGCATGTAAGATGGGGCTCAGACCTTAATTCTTCAATTCTTTATGTCTAGCCTAACTAAAACAACACATTGAGACCTTGGCATTATAAGGTTCTATTTTTTTAAATTTTTTTAAAAATAATACAAAACATTTTTTGTATCTGGTTAATTGACCTAATTAAGGGTCAAAACTTTATGGTTCAATATCTTAAAATCACACAATTGTCAGATAGAAGCTTGTAATTCCAAAGTATCAACATACAGCCTTTATTCTTTATCCCCTTTTGTATATATATATATGGCAAAATCACCCATTTAAAATTTGAACTCAAAGTGAAACAATACTAAAAATGGGTTTTCCAACCTGAAACTCGATGGGCGTAGCTTAATTTCTAACAAGTGCATGAGAAAAAAACATTTTAAAATCACACACACATATATATATATATATATATATGTTTAGAGATTATGTTCAAGTTATTTGGACCTGACAGTGAAAAGACTGGTCTTTCTAATAAGAAACAAAAAGGTTATTTTAGTTTGTCCCATTCCCTCAATCTCTACACTTGCACCTGTGCACACACACCTGCCATCAGGCGGATCCACAAACATGGGAAGGACTTTTAGGTGTCTATTTCCATAAATATTAAGATATATTGGGTATTTTAAAACTATCAGTACAATTGTATCTGTATTGTATAAAAATCTTAATAGATACCCTGGGTCAATGGAATATCCATTGCAAAGTCATAAACTGAACAGGTGATTGTATTGGTGATAAGGTGGACTGACAGTACCTTTGCCCTCCTCCGTTTCTTTGCTATTTCTGGCCTTCGCCCAGGCAGATCCGAACCTTCGGGTGGCTCGCGTGTCCTTAAATGCCCTCCCGACGATGGCCAAGCCGTCAGAGGATGTGGCGGGGCTCCCTTCGACTGATGCCAGAGGGCCATGCCCGCCCCTGGAGCCCGAATCGCCCGAGAAGCCAGAGTGGAGGAAGACGAGACTGCCGGCCGTGAGATAGAGGAGGATGAAGGAGAAGAAGCGGACAGGCTTGCGGCGAAAATAGCGCTGGATCTTCAGCAAGGGCCGGGCCATAGCCACGGAGCTCATAAACAAACATGAAAAAGTTGAAGAGGGAACATTGTGGAGAAATCTGAAAAAAGTTCTATAAGCCGTTCTTTCCCTAAAAATGGCGACTTGAAAGGTTTCTTCTACAGCTCCAAGGACTGATGCTGCTACGTGAGGACATTGAGGGCTTCAAACTGGCGATCCTCTATGGAACAAGAAGTCAACTACAGCACTTTTTCTCTATCATTGTGTGGGTGTGTGTGGACGCGGAGGCCATGTTGTGAAAGACGAGACGAAAGGCGATAGCGCTTTCCCTGCCGCTATCTCTCTCTCTCGGCCTCGTTTCCCACCAAGCCAGCCGTCAATCAAGTCCGAGACAGACTGAAAAGAAAAAAAAATAGAGACAGAGAGAGAAAAGAGAGAAGCGTAAGTACAGTCAATTGCTCTGGAGTGCACATTGCCAAAGGCAGTCAATTCAGATTCTTTTTCACAGAGAGATATCCGATCTTCTCCTAGAAATCTAAAGGGTGAAAAAATAAATAGACCGGATTTATTTCAGTTTGAGACTTTTAGCTTACTGTCAACCTTAAAGCAAATGAGGAGGAGATCGTCACACAAAACACACAATTCCAGAACAATCCAGATGACTGGTGTGTCCCGGAGGACTGTAATGCTTTAGTTGTTGCTTGACAAAAATTAATTCAGTCCTCCAAAGTTGAAGTGTTTTTATTCATATTTGTTCATTCAAAAGTAGCAGTGAGAATGTAAGCACTAAATTCTGGATTATAGAGTGCATACACAAAATATAAAATGCATGGCTAAATAAGAGATCCCGGTGAGTCCACTAGAAGTCATTAAGAAAAACTAATACAAAAATTATTTTTATGTTATCTATCATTCAAGATTTCAAATAGAATTTATAGCTGATTCCACTTTTACATGACTGAAATCGTCATATATAAGAGAAATATATCTGAATATCCTAATTTCACACTATTAGCTTAATTTTTTCCCCAAAATATTGTATCAAATGTTTCATTCCAGCGTTTATTTTTCATCTTATAATGGCAACCATCTGATATTAACAATCATCTATAGTACCTCTATGTTTTATGCATTACTGCTTTCAGTAATAAGAACAAACATTTTTTCCACTTATTATTAAAAAGATTATGGAGACCTGTTTGAAATATATCACTTGACAACATTTTTAGTTTTTAATAACTGATGAAATAAAAAAAAGCTCTTGGTGGTGGACTCAGACAATCAGACTTTGGACTCTAGTGCACTCATTTCTGTTGTCTATCACCACCACATCGGTGAAAAATCATAACTAATATTGGTTTTGCCCAGTGTTTTTGGCTGGTCTCTCTTGGTCCAAAAAAGAGAGAGAAAGAAAGAAATGGCAGTCCAACCCCAAGGGAGATGGGCTCACACTATTTCAGTTAATCCCACAGATCACATTTGTTAATTAAAGAAGATCGCATCAGCTTCACATACTGTTACAAGATCTCTGTAGATTTCTCACTTCCTTAGCTGTGAAATCATTAAACGAGACCCATCGGAATGAAAAACTGCTTTTGGAATTAGTCCAAAGGATGTTCACTTAAGTTTACATAGAGACTGGAAAGTTGTTTAATCTCAGAAAATGTCTGGCTGCCTTAAAGGCCGTGAGTAAGACGCTATTATTTCGTTTGGAGGACTTGGTAGCTATTTTTGAAATAAGTACCATTAACTGCACTAAAGATCCTCAAACAGCCAGCTTTTAAAAAAATTAATGTATAAATCAAAATGTGCGTCTAAAATCAACACACTTGAGTCGATGCAGAGACATTTCAGACACTTAGACTCGATTGCGATGCCTTTGGTAAACATCGCTTTGCTTTCGCTGTCTGCAGTTTGTTTCGGCAAGGATGGAAGGACCATTTTTGAGGGGAGATGGAGATGACGTTCTATCCTCCTCCATCTTCTTCTCTTAAAGGCTGCAGTGTGTGTGGAGGTCGTAAACACATGCTCTTAGAGAGTGTTTAAACTACTTAACGACTTTTATGAGGACGGTGGAATTTTCCATAACCAGTACCTCTCTATTCTTAGGCCCAGATTTACTGAGATCCCAAATAATTTGCCTGTGCAATCTGATAAATTGCACTGGAGTCAGTGGGTGTGTTGAGGGTGAATTACAAAGAATAAATTGCGTAAATGACATCATATGCAATGGAAGAGGAGGAAACAATATTGAAATTAGGGTTTGTTCTCGATTGAAACTTGCCGCACAAATGCGTACTTACATGTCAAGCATAACACAGATTAAACTGTTTAAAATACGATATGAAGATTAAATGAAAGAGTGTAGACATCAGTGTGTGTTCTATTCCTATGGTATATGTAAAAAAAAAAAAAAAAAAAGCACACACAATCTCCATTCCCGAAGTGACTTTCAGGCTTAGTAAATCACACTACGGGTGCTCCATTAATGCATTAGCAAAACGGACAATGAGCTATTTTGCTCATTTGAAAGACTCAATCCTCTTGCACATTTTTTTTCTTTTTTGTGTTATCAGCTTTGCACGCGTTTTTACACACGCAAGCCTTTAGAAAAAATCAAAGCCTTAGTGTGTGTGTGTTTGTTAGTTTAATGACAATTTAAAGGCCAAGAAAACATTTTAGACCCATTTTAAAATGTTTTACACACACCAACATTAATACTATACAAACACACACACTAAACTCTACTCTAAAATCTATGGTAGGATCCAAAAGACTGAGTAAAATACCAAAAACTGTTTTTTTTTTAAAATTATTATTATTCTATCAGTTACGCAAAGCCTCAATGTTGTTTCAGATTATATTTCTCAACAAGATTCCATCATTCTTCACTAAAATACGTAAGGATGGCAAATGCTCTTTGTCATATTTGATCTTTCTCCCATATTCGTCTTCTTTCTCCTTCAGACACAAACGCGAATATCACAAATCTACACAACACACAGAGCCCCATTTAGATCCAGGGTTGAGTAAAAAAAATTAAATAAAAAAAATACCGTAGAGGCTCTATTATATATGCAGCACAGCTGGGTTCTTGCTTAGCACGATTAAGGGGTCTAAAAATGCTCTGTATTTTTCTGTTTATAGCCACTTTGATGCATGTGCGGTGGTTAGTCTCATTACAGGTGGTACAGTAATCGTAAACACCCCTGCCAGGCACACATATCAGGCCAGGTGTTTTAAAATAAACGCTGCTAGCACCTGGCAAAGATAACACCCTGAGCAGAAGCATTAAATTAAGCTTAATTTTGGATGGCATGATCAGGGCCGCACAGTACGGACAGCATATCATACTGTGATTTGAATGATAGTAGGCATGTGCTAACATAAAATTTTCATGCACGATAATTGCCTAATCATCTATCACGGTTTATGATATTATCACGATATGGAATTTAATAGAATTACTACATGTCTACATGTATCCCTTT
Source organism: Olivaichthys viedmensis (assembly GCA_028565825.1). Classification (NCBI taxonomy): domain Eukaryota; kingdom Metazoa; phylum Chordata; class Actinopteri; order Siluriformes; family Diplomystidae; genus Olivaichthys; species Olivaichthys viedmensis. The sequence continues at coordinate 12,339,115 of JAOUQW010000026.1, forward strand.
CAATAGACAGCCTTGCATTTAGGGTCCCTTAACTTAAAGTATTTATGCTATTAGTTAACATTAACAAATAATGAACGCCAGCATTAGTTAACCATAACCAATGTTTACAAAGTAATTAATGCTTGTATTAATGGATGTTATTTCAAATAATTAACCAAATAAGTCAAATAATGAACACCAGCATTAACTAATGTCGCTTCCATCTATGAGTAACAATAAGTTCACAACGAACAATATGAACTAATACTTTAGTTAATGTTTGGGGTTCCACTTTATATTAAGTGTTTCTTTGGCTCATGTAAGTACACAAGTCTCACTTTTATATATAATTCCTGCACCATATTTGTGTTGTAACATGCTAACCCAAAAAAAACCCAGATGGATTAATACCAGTTTGTAATTTGACAGTGCCTACTTACTAACTTCTATATAAAGTTACACTTTAAAATAAGTGGACAGTTCCTTTGTAGTTAGTATGTACAGTAGGTATAGTCACAATCAGAAATAATTTTTTATTGGAAAACCAGCAGTTCATACAAATGTAATTACCCTCCCCTTCTTACACCTGGTAGAGAATGATGTCCTATTACATCTGTCAAGATACACTGGTGTAATTACATAAGCCAAAACTGAAGTTGATGTACAGTGGGGTCCAAAAGTCTGAGACCACATTGAAAATCTGGGATTTTTTTCATTGCCACTGTACGGCACTCTA
>JAOUQW010000026.1:12350688-12368824 GCA_028565825.1 Olivaichthys viedmensis
GACGAGGAACAGCTGGGAACATTTAACATAACTCATGTGACAAAGACAAGGAAACAAAACACAAGCGCGTGGCGGCCATCGCCATGGCGACCGCCACGCTATATCCCGCGTGACACCGGCGACCAGTAAAAAAAAATACAAATAAAAAACTACAGCAGCGACAGAAACACAATAAGGGTGGTACCACGTGAGCTCTTATTTAATTTTGGCAAAGTTCAGGGCGTTCTTTACGCCGAAGTATAGTCCCTAGCAGTTGCTGCTGGACCATCTTGCTATCATCTGGTCAACACTGCCTGTTCCCTGCTTCAGTCAAGCTACTCCACACGGCTGCCTAAAATTAAAATGAGACAGCACTAACCAAATCAAATGCAACACCACAGCATAAGCCATTTGGTAAAATAATATCCCTTCACATTATAGTCGAGTGCGTTAAATGATTTATCAGCTGTGGTCCTCTCAGCTCACGTAGCTACAGCTGCTGCTGTTCCACATCCTGGTTGTCCATCCAACATCGATTCCCCCTGCTCTTAGTGCCACGCCCAAGGATCCCGTTCCCTCTTTATCCTATAAAACACCTTCTTACAGCATACAATACTATGCGCAGTGGTCGCCAAGGCGACGGCTGCCACGTGCGCGACCACGCACTTTTGTTTTAAAGTGTTCCCTGTCACATGAGTTACGTATGTTAAATGTTTCCAGCTGTTCCTCGTCTGTCTCCCCTTAATTTCCTTGTGTTTAAATACCCGCCTGTTCCGTCCTGTGTTGTCTTCAGTTTTGTGTGTTTAGCACGCCTGTCACGGCATATTGTGTATGTTCAGTTTCTTTAAGGTAATAAATGTTCGATGTTGAAGGTGGCTTCGCGCTTGTGTCCTGTCTCCACCGTCCGATAAAGTACAGCATTTTGGTAGAACATAAAATAGTATGTAGACATCAAAATATGTGGATTTCCTATGGCATGTTTATTAATATGTTAAAAAAAGTGTTCTTATTGACTGAAAGCAGTAGCAATGATAACATATGACGCATGGGGGAGTTAGTTGATTAAGTCATTGGGTGTTGGTCATTAAGAGTGTGTTAACACTCACACCAATTAACACTGTGTTAGGGCCTTATAAGTGTTACCATTTGAATAGAAAGTATGGCATCACAATCTAAAAAAAAAAGGTTTTTGGTATAATGAGCTTGACCATGTTGTAAATGTATATTTACAATGTTTTTTCTTGTGTCTTTTTTATTTTATTTTTATTTTTATATGAGCAGCCACGGTTAAATGGACATGAGCCCAAAGTGTTGGACTGTGAAAAGTCGATGGTGGTGGCATTTGTGATGACATTGGTGGTGGCAGTAACAATAATCATGTGCCAGTGTAGAAAAATACAACATCTCAAGACTAAAATAAGCGAAAGAAATGGTGACAGTATCCAAACGCCTCAGTCAGAGGAGGCATCAGAAAATGGGAACCTTGAACTTAACACACTCATTTCCCATTCCCAGAAAGTGTGTATTGAGAATTTAGCGAACTAACGTAACACTTCCAGACAGGCAGCGTTTAACACTTGCTAGCTAGTGTTATTTTAATACTGTGATAATATGGTGAACTGAAAAGGTCAGGTAAAAATCATGATGCGAAAATCTATGCAAAATCATTGAAATTTGCACACCAAATGAAAGACTGCAAATGAAAGACTGTGAATGTGTAAATCAGTTCTGCACAAATGATTTCCAATGCGCAAGTGGTGTGAAAGTATAAGAAAAGTTTGAGTTTCCAAGTGTGAGAGTCCAAATCCACACACACATCTCCGCTTCTGTTTGTGTGAACTCCTTTTTGCAACTGCAGACCTGACACTGTTTTGCCGTCGAATTGATTGACCAATAGGAAAGCTACTGCTGGTCCAATCAGATAGCGAGTTTGATTTATCCAATCAGAACACGGAGTGGTTGCTGTCACTCAACACGTTATCATGGCGCTTCGACCAGGGGCATCGCTGGAGAACCAAATAATAATAATAATATAATAAATAATAATAAAAAAATGTAGAGGAAGAAACCACTAGTGTTTCTAGTCAAGTTACTATTATGTGTATATCTTTCTATGAACTCATTGTGAGATAAACATTGAAGAAGCTATAGAGGACCATCAGAAACAAAGCCTTGTGGTTTTACATGACAAACAGTGTTTGTTCACTTTTGATTAATCAGCCAAAGCCACTGTAAAAAAGCCTATCATATAGGCTTTATATCAGAGCACATAGTGATCAGCATGTGTAATAGTGTTCTTTGCACGATTATTTTCTTTATGGAATGTATAAAATATATTTTATTATTTGTATGTTTACAGCCTGGTGAAATCTTGAAAGTAGTATTTTTAAATAAATAAATATTCCCACATTGTCTGTTTACTTAACTTTTATTTTGTGTGCACTATTTGTAGACTGTGATATATGAAACTGTCAGTATTGCATAAACCTGGTGGACTACCAGTCAACAATGGCTAGCGACTTAAAGGCAACCTGAAATTTTACCTTGTTAGCTCGTGTCCTTGGTTAAATGCACAAATTATCTGTACTGTTCACTTAAAAGACAAAATTCCACTTCGTCCGTAATCTTTCACTAAAGTGCAGCGACTTTTTCCGCCGCTTCCAAACGGCCTCTGATTTTTTGATTACGCCACGGTACAATTGTGGGTGGGACAAAAAAAAATATATAATAACCAATCATTTTGTCATGTTTCACCAATGTCCCACCCACCCAAATATGCAGTTTCACTCGGAAATACGTCACGTTGGAATGGGCAGATATATCGAGACCCAAAACCAGGGTCAGCAAGTCAATGATTGGCTAATGCGAATGGCACGGAAGCCTGAAGAAGCCATTAAACGTCAAGACATGCCCAGTTCAGTTTATTGAAATCATAATTTTGTGCAAGATTTAGCGACGTTATGCGTGCTGAATTTGCTATTGTGAGTTCTCGAATTAATAAAATTGTCCTCACGTTTTGGTTTATTTTTGCTCTTGTCTACAGAAAGCGTGTGATTTAATTTCAGTAGATGTAGTTCAGTCCCCATTATAAACCTATATAAAAGGAAAACATTTAAAATATATGTGCAATAGTCCTCTTACAATAATGCTGTGGGTGGCAATGGCAATATGTTGCACATCCCCATGCTAACACTTTAACTAAAAATGTCTATCCATAGACATAAGTTTCCATAGCGGAGACTTTGAACTCCATCAAAGCTGTAAGCTGCTTGTTAAGTTTAAATCGTGTGGGCACTTTTTCTTTAGACGGGAGCGCAAATGAACCAAAACGTGGTATTTTAATTTGAAGTCTCGCAATAGCAGTTAACAGCACGGAAGACCTCATGACTTCGATTTAGTATCTTGACATTTTAGCACAATATATATACATATTGTCGCTGTCCAATGAAAAGCATGCATCTCCAAAATTCCAACTATTCAGGAACACTTTTTCATAGAGAGTATCATACACAATAGATTTGTCAGCTTTTCATCAGTCATTTAGATGTCAACTGATATGGGTAGATGGTGGGTTTTGCCCACATTCCATATATGGAAGAAAAAAAAGTTAAAAACGAAACAAGTGGAGATACATGTTTTTCATTGGACAGCGACGATATATATATATATATAACGCTTTAAAATACACAATCTAATAACCTCCATTTGTTTATGCTGATTTGTGCCGTAAAAAGTATTGTTTATAGCATGATATATGAATGTAAGTCAATGATCGAGAGTGAGAATCACAGTGAATTAAATGTGTAATATATAAAAAAAAAATCAAACAACTTTTGTACAGCACAAACCAGCACAAGTAATGTGCTTATATTTTCGTTCGGTGTTGAGTTGCGTGGGCTTTAATGCACTGTGACGTCACTCTCGGCCATAGACCTGCACTGAAACACAGCCATTATAACATCTCAGAAACCAAACCGGCACAAACACAACGTTTTGCGGCACAAATCAGCACAAACGAACGACATAAGTTTTGTTTCCGTTTCTTTTTTGATGGGGTGCCAGCTTCACGGAGGTGATCTCTAATCCTGTTTACGGTGAATAAGCCTGCTCCTGAGCAGGTTTAAGCTCGCGGACTTGTCGTCTTGGCAACAAGTTCGACAGCAGATTTGAATGACGTACAAATCCAGGATCGTGTCAAATCGTCAACAACCCAATCCCACGTACGGAGAACGGGCCCCCGGGAACCGAGTTTAACACCCCGGCTTTTAATACCCTGGGGGCATTTTCTCAGAGCCCCCCGGGAACCGAGTTTAACACCCCGGCTTTTAATACCCTGGGGGCATCTTCTCAGAGCCCCCCAGTCTGAAGTGTTGGCTGCACGCTCAGGAACGCGAGCCGACTTCCGAGCACAACGAAACGATGCATTATGAAGATACCAAAATCGATCGGGCTAGCTAAGCACACGTGAATGCAAAGACTTTACAATGACACCATAGCAAGCGGAATGAATAGTGCTCATTAATAGGACTTCACAGCATTACTAGTGTTATGCAGTGTGTTAATCTCGCCCACGGATTCACTGCACAGCCCCTGTTTGCATGGCTGCTCTGGTTGACGATCGATCGGTCGGTCGGTCGAGTTCAGACGCCATCGATTAGCTCTGCTATTGATTATACGCGCCTGCTGTTTTTATCCGTGTGCAATGGCCGACGGCAGCATGGGCAATGAGTCTGCAGACCCAGGTCAAGAGGAAGCCTATCTTTACCGCGGAAGAATGAAATGTTCCCCGGAGGAAGAGTCGCGACTAGAAAGACAACACTTCTGGAAAATCATCAACGCGTTTAGATATTACAGGTAGCTTACTAGCCGTTTCGCTAGCTCCTCAAGCCCGTTGCTAGGCTGTTAGCTAGCAAGCCGAACAGAAAAACAAGACACAGTGAGTTTCTCTCCATTTATTCCCACTAACGGAGTCCTTGATTAATCTTCTCAAATGCTGGGAATCTTTGCGAATATGTCATTTAACCACTTGAAGTGCACGAACTAACGCGCGTCTCACAATAGCGCGAAGCCGCTAAGTGCTCGGCATGGGCTGCCCAGGCCGAGTCCCAAACGGCTCCGTATTCCCTATATAGGTGCACTACGAAGGGGTTGGAAGTCATGACTTGTGCAGCCGACGTGGTGCACTCCATGACCAACAGAGATCAATTTGGGATGCGGCCCGGGTTTAAGTTTGAATTAACCTAGCTGTAGGACTAGTTCAATAGCTTGACATGGAAACATTGCGGAAAAAGATCAACAGTTTTTATTATTGTAATAATAATAATAATGTAGCACTTTTCGTTTAGAGTCTAAAGGGCTTTACATATAAAAGGGTAATAAAGCACACAAATGAAACGATCGACAAGCATTTATGAAATTAAGTGCATCTATTTTCCAACAAAAAAAATAAAACACGCACACAAAAACAACAACCCATAAAATGATTGCGAATCATGAAGAGTGTGCTTTTAACAAGATAGAAGTAGGCCAGCTTAAATAAACACGCTTTTAATCTGGATTTAAAAGCTCACCCACGTTTATAGATTTTCAGTTGTAATTAACATGTCAAATAAAAATGTAAATGCACTGGGCAGATCATGCAGCTGATTCAAAATTGATTTAGGTTTTTTAGTACAAGACTCGTTTTTGTTGTTGTTGTTGTTGAAGTTTCTATTCAAGCCCCTTCAAATTTCTGTACTGTACTGATATTAAAGTATTGGCACCCTTAGATTGAGCCGCTCGCCGTGTCTCGTGCTTTAATGGTTTGCCCTGTGAGGGAGACATGCGACAGCACCACACGTTTTAATATAAAATAAGATGTATTCCTCTTAAAACAGATTAAACAAATTGGGTCACAGGAAGTCAATTTGGGAATTCCGTGTGCTGTTTAACTACTCGTGCCCACAGGGTCGGAGTGGGACTGATTTTCATCCCGGGAATGTCAGCACACTCGCTTGGGATGTCCACGATGGCGAATCCACAGTTTAAACTCTTTTGACTTATTTATTGTTCAAAGATATTGTACAATAGGCACCAACTACAACACAAATAAATATATGCAAGCAAATTTGCAGGCCTGAAATAAATATAAACAAATAATTTAAATTGCGAACAATGAATGAACTTTTTAGTATCGTTGGGATCAGGCTATCCTAAGTCGTTAATGAACGCCTGAGCGGTGCACTGGTTTCAGCAATTTTTGTCCATTATGGTGTAAGGTTATAGCTAATTTCACATGAACGCATAATCAAAACGACAATTCCGACTTTAATGTTCATGCTTTGACAAGCACGCTCACTTTATTTCCACCCTATTGCCTCCTATTTTGCCTCCTGTCTGGGGAGGCAGGGGTGGGATCGATAGGTTACCAGTGTGTGTGGGGAAGGTTCTGTGCAGTGTGTGTCTGTGAATATGCGGCTCGGAGCGCATCTGCAGCCCACACTGCAACAAGTAAGTCTAAGTTATAGCGCTAACATTACATTTATTTTACCGCCAACCCGCGGCCCACCGGGAATTCTCCAGGTTCTCCCGATTATCCACTCAGGCATTGCGTGCCCATCAATAGTCATCCCACAACCTCCAAAAAAATTAAATAAATAAAAATTAACACACAGGTGCTCGGCGAGGATACAGATAGTTTTGGATGACTAGTGAGGGACTCGAACACTCGCAGTTCCCGGGGTGCCAATACTTTAATATCAGCGACAATAGAAAGGAGTTTGAATGCGAACGTTATTAAACAAGGAGGCTTGTAATAAAAACGAATCATTTTTGAATCAATCAATGTGAATCAATATTTTACCGAGCCAAGTGTGTGATGATTTGCACAATGCTAAACTGGTAGCTATAAGCTTCAACGTACTTGTTTTTTTAATTTAATTATTTTATTTTTTTTAGCTACATTAGCCTTGTAGCTCCAGTGCAAAACCACAAACGCAAAGTTCCGACACCAGACGTGTCTTGGCTTTCATTTTCGGTCTTCTTTACCTCCGCTGTTCGTCTCTCTCTAAACCAGGACCCACGTTGTGGAGCGGCTGAAGCGGTGCGAGAGGCAGTTCCTCAGTCTTCCTCGGCGCCATCAGCGGCTTCTCTACAGCTTCCTGGATAAGCTGTCCGAGATCCGGCGCTGCGTGGAGCACAACCACGACGTTCTGCAGGCCATCGTCCAGAACTGCACGCACATGTTCGAGAACATGGAGTACGACGAGGATGTAGGTGAATCCGAATCAGAATCGGTTGGCCAAGTAAGGTTGCACTTACGAGGGGCAGTTGATCACGTTGACATTCCGACAAGCAAAAATTCACCACTAAGCTTTCATGCGCGTTATTTTCGATTTGAGTTGCGGGCCAGAAGCAGCGTAAAATCGAGACGTCTACATGCAGTCACTAATGTGTCACTGGCAGGTTCTGAGCGAGACGGCGCGTGCAGTCATGACTCGCTCGCCACATTCAGATGTTTGTTTAGTGATTTTGGCGAATTTATTATTCAGTACATATTATTAAACTATTAAAAAAAAAAAAAACGCAAAAAGTGAAGATGCGTGTTTTTCATTGGACAGCGACGATATGCGACTCCAGCTAAATTGATTTATATTATTGAGAACATTTAAAAGTTACGGTAGTGATCATTTGAGACCTGAAAACTAACTTGTATTCATTTGTATAGTAAGAAGAAGAAAAAGCATTGCTGTTAAATTTAGTTATTAAAATGTTACACAGAAAACCGTGACATTGGCTTGAATGCTATGTTTTAAACATGCCAAGAATTTTTCATACCATTCTACCCCTAGCTGCAAGGTATTTGACTCCTGTTCTTTTTACTCCCTTTCGTTCTCAGGACGACCTGAGGAAAGCCGGGCCGTCTTCAACGTTCGACATGGACAAGTTAAAGTCCACCATTAAGCAGTTCGTGCGGGATTGGAGCGAAGCAGGCAAAGCGGAGCGAGATTCCTGCTACGCGCCCATCATCGAGGAGATCCAGAAACAATTTCCTCCTGAGAAGTGGTGAGTATAAGATAAGATAAGGTAACACTTTATTGATCCCAGAGGGGAAATTTAAATGTTATAGCAGCATATGATATACAAATAATACAAGACAACAGAAGTACCATGAGAATAAAAATAATTAGGATATAAACAGACAGTACAGACATTTGCACACTTATAGTTAACCCAGTACAAGAAGGCACAAAAATGAAGGTCAACGTGTCTTATACATAACGCACGAGTTGCCGTATCGCTTCTGATGTAAAATGGGCTTTATCGGTTGACAGGCCCTTTCACTGCCAGGTGGTACTTCCTCCACATGGATTACACGATAGCAAGGAGTATTATTATCTGTGATTGATTACACAAATTGATAGATTAAATATATTTTAAAAAAACATTTTTTATATATATAATCTCTCAATGCAAGGGTTCAAAGTATTGATGCAAAACTGTGGAAAATAGAATCAGGAAATCGTTGCTGAATGGTAATATCGGCACAGCTCTAATGAATACGGTCTGTCATGGTCTAGGGCCCAAGCGACGATCAAAATTCCATGGACCTGTCAGCGCTGGTGAAAATCATCATCAATGCTTGCACATGTAAAAGTGATGCTTTTTTGGGCAAGAACCAAACGGTGTGGGGAGTGAGGAAATCTCGAAAGCCAGAATCACTTGCAGAAAGTATAATCGTCAGGGCAGTGGTGGCTCAGTGGTTAGGGCACTGGGCTACTGATCAGAAGGTCGTGGTTTCAAGCCTCAGCTCTGCCAAGCTGCCACTGTTGGGCCCTTGAGCAAGGCCCTTAACCCTCCCTGCTCCAGGGGCGCTGCATCATAGCTGACCTTGCGCTCTGACCCCAGCTTACCAACATGCTCCGATATGCGAAGAATGAATTTCACTGTACTGTATATGTGACAGTAAATAGCATTCTATCTATTCAATTCAAACTCGCAAGCTCTTGATGATGGGGAATCTTATTTGAGAAATGTGAGCTGACGAATCATTTCCTCCACAGCGACGTCTCTGAGGTCAGGGTCCTGGTTCCTGGAGCTGGTCTGGGCCGTCTGGCATGGGAAATCGCCCGCCTCGGTTACTCCTGCCAGGGCAACGAGTGGAGCTTCTTTATGCTTTTCTCCTCCAACTTTGTCCTGAACAGGTATCAGGACTTCACAAATGTCGACAACGTGGCGCGATCTCGCCTGTTTTTATGAAAAATCTGAATGGAAATGTTTGGAAAAAATATTTTGGATGAGTGTTTTTATTTTCTGAGAATAAATTAACTTCAATTAAAGGTTAGATTTCTCTCATTTTCAGTGTGAGATTAAGAACCTATCTTTACCAAGGGTGCCAATTATTCTGGAGCTGTATATAGCCAAAATAAATTTGAAAACCATCTTGGACTATAAAATGAGACTTGGCTGAGCAACTAACAATATGGTAAAAATTTTTCCACATTCACATTCACATCCTAATAAACTTCTCCCGTACGCCCAGCTGCGAGAAGGAGAATTCTCTGACGTTGTATCCCTGGGTTCACCAGTTCAGCAACAACAAGATGTCTGCCGACCAGACGCGAGCCGTGACCTTCCCCGACGTCGACCCCCAGAATCTCCCGCCAAATTCCGACTTCTCCATGACGGCCGGGGACTTCCTGGAGGTGTACACTGATCCGAGTGAGTAAAAAAAAATTATTCACAGTGTGATACCCAGCGCCATGGTTGTACAGTTATGTCATGGTATCTATATCTAATCTATATCTTACGGTAATTTATCAAAACATTGTGTGATGTCATTCATCTGTGCCATTATAGCATAACGTTAACGGTATAACTATTTCAGATTTTACCCCTACATCAGTGCATTTTCCAGTATCAAAAGTATTTATCCATATATGATTTCTGTGATTCGTTGGCCATAACAGACACCTGGGATTGCGTTGCCTCCTGCTTCTTCATCGACACCGCCCACAACGTCCTGGATTACATAGAGACCATCTGGAATATTCTCAAACCTGGTGGGGTTTGGATCAATTTGGGTGCGTTTCCAGTTTCTCTGAGTACATCTCCATTTTTATGTGTGTAATAGTAATATTTTTTTTTTACTCATTGTAAGTGCATAGCGTGTCAATTATGTCAAATCGGCTAAAGAGCCAACAAAGGAGTCAAGAAGAGGGCATGCTCATTAGCATATTAGTTAGCCGAAGCTATATCAGCTGTCGTATATAGATGGAATAGTTGGCTACTTAAAATCCAATATGAACCCTGCGAATCGCATGTCTTTGGCTTATTAATAAGCGTTCAATAAATAAAAATCTAGTATTTCTCTTATTATTCATTGCATTCATAAGGTCCCCTTCTGTACCACTTCGAGAATATGGCCAATGAGCTGTCCATCGAGCTGAGCTACGAAGAAATGAAGAACGCCATTTTGAAATTCGGATTTCAACTCGAAGTAAGGCAACACTGAAAATCAGTGAGCCACAAATAAACGTTTTATAAGGTTCTGTTTGGATGAAATTATTTTATTAATTTTTTTTCCTCCCTTTTCCCCAGGTGGAGAGAGGTTCTATGCTCAGCACGTACACGGAGAACGAGCGCTCCATGCTCAAGTACTTGTACGACTGCGTGTTTTTCGTGGTGAGGAAACCAGTTGCCCTGCTCTCCAACTTTGACTGTCACAATTGTAAAGACAGCGAGCTCGAAGATTCAGCCGAGGAAGAAGAAACGACAACGACGTGACCTCAGAGACCGGAGCCTTCGGTTTATTGCAGAACATTTACATCAAAGACGTTTAGTCATTTTAATATCTATAATATTGGATTCCTCCTACAGCACCAATTCTTATTGCACGTTTTTAACACGCCCTCGTCGACTTCCCCTCATGACCCAGGTCACATGACATTACAAGTGGATGAGTGTGTAGCAGGAAGTGGATTTATCAATGACATATAACACCTGCCCATTGCGATTGGATCGATTTCTTTCACAATTTGTCCGGTATATTTCCATTTTTTCTACGTACAGTCATATCGGCTTGTGGAGGACTCGACAAGAGAAGATGCTAATTCACTGGCTTGCTAACTAGCTAGCATGATGATTAGCTAGCTTGCCAAATCAAGTAATGAAGTCAGCTGTCTTGTATCAATAGGGTCGTTGGCTACGTGAAACCTAATTCGAACATGGCGAGTCAAATGATATATTTCCGAAAGGTTGAGTATTTTATTGCTCCTGTTCACGAACAGATTCGTCCACCGCGTTTCTGCTGTTTTAAAAAGGAAGTAGCGCTGGATCGCAATGCATTCTGGGTAATCTCTGCTCCTGAAACCTGCAGTTGTGTTGACCCGATCCCTCAGGCATTCTAGGGTTCATGTAATAAACTAAACTTGGCCTGATTTAAGTTTTGGAACCGCACTTAAAGGTGTAGTCAGTGATTTTATATATATTTTTTGGCAGAAGTTAACTGAAGCTCACGGTTTTTTACAGCCCCTCTCTTTAGTATTCCCTCCAAAGTTTCGACCCCAAAACATGCACAGCGCTGGGCTCGGCCTGACAGCTGGTGCAAGAGGTTAAGCTTTCTCAATTGACAAACGGGCAAGTCAATTTTACCCCATTTTCTCCCAATTATGGTCATTGCCAAACCCCGCCCACTGGCTAGTTATTCCCTCGCTACCAACTGGGGTGGGTGAGGGCTAGCACATTCTTCCTCAGAGGCACATGAAGCCAGCCACCGCATCTTTTTAAACTTTTGCTCATGTAACGTCACGGGGCAGCTGAACACGCTTGGAGGAGACAATAACTTTCCTCTAAAATAATATATGAGCTCACAGACATCCACGATTGGCTAGTGTCACTCTGATTGACAGACGAGAGAACGTAATGCCATCCTTCTCACCCAGCGAGCAGGGCTAATTACGCTCTCTTGGACTAACGGCCACGGATGGCTGTGGCATCATCGGGATTCGAAGTCGTGATCTCCCGACGATAGGGCCAACGCTTTTCTGTTGCGCCAATCGAGCAAGTTGATTGGTTGGCTGTTCGCTGACCCGATCTTTAAGTCATTGACAAGGATTCAACCGAGGGGAAGTCGATGAGGGGGTGTTAAAAACAGCCCTAATGTGTTGAAGCAATAGGAAAAACAAAACTCTCCAAAGGATAACTGGATGCGTCTGCAGCTTTCCGAGTACCCATCTAAGGATCAGATTCCTCCGGTCTGTACCGCTCTGGCGCTTGGTGAACACGGAGGCCACTTTTTTTATCAAACCTCCCCCTCAGAGTAAGACTGCTGATTTAAAGGATCGGTTTTTTTTATTACTATAATGCAGAGCTTTCTCGCTCCAACGCACCTTTAATTCACGAAGGGTTGTTAATAGGCTAATCGTCGCACGAGTTTAGTGCTGTACATAAATCAACACACTAAGAGGTTTTTTTTTTTTTTTTACAGATAACATGACCAACTCTACGCAGTATTGCACCTCGAACTAATTTTCAGTGTTTAAACCCGCGTATGCTGGCAGCGCATGATGGGAACGCGGTCCCTTGGCCGGCAAGACGACAACTAATGAAGAAGTGTTGTTAGAATGCTGGCTATGTTTTCGCACGTTTTTTCATAAAATCGTGGACTTTGAGTGAGAACACTAACAAGACCTGAATTCTGTCATTTGGTGCGATAAGTATACAGACAGAGGTGGACTAGATCAGCGCTTAAGAGGTATTTGAGATATTTATATGGCTCTTGAAGGACTGCGTGAGGCTCTGCAGTGGTTTTTATTATTACAGAAAACCATATGTAATGCCGTCACATTTTCACTCCTTGACTTTACACTCTTCTGCCCTGTTAGGAATTTGCAGCAGTGCTTTGTCAAGAATTTTGTACTGTCGATGTGAACACCATCTCTTGGACTTGTTTAGAAGAAAAACGTCACCTAAAAAAGCATGTTATTTTATTGTTTACTATTACTGATATGCCAGACAGAAACGTGTTTAAAGCTGCTCCATGTTGCCATGGATCATCGGCCAAATATCATCCTTTTTTTAATTTTTTTATTATTATTTATTTTTCCAGTTATTGATGGCTCACTCTTTGCTTCTCTGGATGGATGATTCCTGCCTTGTGAACACTTTGGCTGTCAAAATTGGAAACGGTTATCACAGCACTAAGGAAACAAGTTGTTTTAAACTTACTGTACAGTTGCGTGTGTGAATTTTTACAATAAAAGGGGAGTAATTGTTTCTTTTTTCTTTTCTTTTTTTTTTTCTTCCCTTTTCCAAAATGTGAAATAAGTGACTGCTGTCATGTTTTAGCAGCGTAAACAAATGAAGATTTAGTTTAATAAAACGATTTATTTTGCTTTCTTTGCACAATGTCCCGTCATGTCCCAAACTGCACACTACCATACTAAAGAGTATGTCAGAACAGCATGATCCGATACGTATTTGCAATAACGTTTAGTAGGGCAGTCTGTGGTTTCGGACAATTCTATTCACTTCCTTGTTGAGCCTGCACAATTCTAGCGTGCATTAACGTGGATGAACATTTCGTTCCCAGAATTCCGTTAAGTGTCCCTCGGACCACCGAAGAAGAAATCGCTGCAAAAGCAAACGAATGACCATTTTAATCCTCCAAAAGCTCAGAAACGGGTAAACAGTTACGTTGTGGTGCGATTTTGAAAACGCATTGTAGTAACCCATGTTTCACATTTACATGTGGCTAACTTTTTATTTTATTTTATTTTATTTATTTATATATACACGAGTCCAGGATGAACTGCCCTTTGCTGAGATTTTGTCCTCTCGGATGCCGACAGTTGTTCATGGTGAACGTGGAACGTGCTCCACTGAAAGCGCGGGGGGACAGCACCAACTTTTAACCGGCGGCGGTGAACTGCTCCACATAACGTTACTTTTCCTGCGTGTAACACACTCGTTTATCATTCCGTCCCACCTAATCACACGGACCCCCTTTTCCCCTCTGGTGGCAGTGGTGGCTCAGCGGTTCAGGCGCTGGGCTACTGATCAGAAGGTCGTGGGTTCAAGCCTCAGCGGTTCGGGCACTGGGCTACTGATCAGAAGGTCGTGGGTTCAAGCCTCAGCTGCCACTGTCGGGCCCTTGAGCGAGGCCCTGGGCGCTGCATCATGGCTGACCCTGACCCCAGCTCACCAACATTGGTGAAGTTGCCCTGCCACGGCTACCCAGGCGTGAAAAGGGCCTATCAATGGAGTTTGCGGCAGCGCCACGAACACTTTAACATCAAGTGAGACGCACGTGGTTCCACTTCAGAAGAACTTCTTTAGTACTATCGAGTCCTCACACGTGCACGGGTAGAGCCCTGGGTTCGGATCTGTTTGGTGGGAAAACGCCACAACGCTTGGTACTGCGGTCGGTCGTGCTGTTCGGCCCTCCCGCCACACGGGGGCGCTGAACTCGAGCGCCGCATTTGTGGTCTTGCTGTGGCGCTGTGGTCTGGACGCAGCGCGTGCACGTGCGCCGGGGCTTTCCCCCCGGAATTTGCCCAACCAGCGAGTGCGCGCTTGTGCGGAGGTGCGCGATGACGAAGCGGAGAGCCGACAGCGCGGCGCTCCACGAGCCTCCCAGCAAGACATGTCGCCCCGCCTCACACACAGAGACCCGGCCGAAGGACGTGCACGCGCCGCGCGCGTTATACACCGAGCTGCTCGGACAGTGTCGCAGAAAGAGACCGAGCCGCGGCGACGCGCACGGCGCGCACGAGAGCCGCCGGTCGCGGGAAACGGCGCCGAGTGACGCGACCGGCGAGCTCTGCGATTCTGGAAACTTCCGAGGCGCGAGCACGCGCCGGCGCCCGTGCACGCGCGAGATTGCTTCGAAAGAAAAAGGGACTGGGCCAAAACTGGAGGATCTTACAAAGGTTGGCGACTTCTTCCTTCTTCTTCCTTCTTCTTTTTTTTTTTTACCCAATGTTTAAGTTACAAAAAAGAGTTCGAACGCCAATGGGTCGATTCACACTTCCCTCCGCGCGGTGGCGCTAGAGTTTTGTTTTAAGAAAAAGAAAGAAAAAAGAAAGACTCAACTTCTCCTTTTTTCCCCCCTTAAGAATGAAATGTAATGTCCCATAAAGCGCGTGCGCGCGGCGGGGGGCGGGGCTTACACTGTCAGCTGCCCCTTTGCAGCACATGTTCACTTCATTAGCAGTTTAACACCAAGCACATTGTGCCATCATGCTTATTATTGATTTATTTCATTCCTGAACTTTCCACCCAAGCAAGGACTTAACATGTTCTATCATATTCTCAGCACTTTTTCCCCTTAGTTTTATTAACTATTGCAGTCAGATTAAAGTTGACAATTATACCTTCTTTCTTTCTTTCTTTCTTTCTTTTCTTCCAGCCTTATGGAGCTTTAGATTTGAAAATGAGCAACTTCAGAAAAGAAAAGAAAATTTGGGAGACTGGTACGAGTTTAAACTCCATTCAAATCAAGTGACGCATCGTTTAGGCGTATAACTACTAATAATTTAATAAATAACGAAATAATAATTATAACAATAGTAGTTGACGGTGATCTCGACTATTTCCAATATTAAAAAATAATAATAAAAGCAAAAAAAAAAGAAAAAACCCTGCCTATTCATCCTGGGCCTGAATTTGAGAACCCTGGCTTTTAAAGGAACAGTTTGTCCAAGTGAAAATTTCCCCCACATTTAGTCGATCAGCCAAGTTGGCTTGCTTGTTTAGTTTTGTACTGGAGCTGCGAGGCAAATGTAGCTGACAGTTACTAAGTTTAGCAATTGGCCGAACTGTCGATCGCACATTTTGAGGTTTTACTAAGGCAAAGAGTACATTTAAGCAGGAATCTGAAGTTATTGCGAACGGGCCATGAGATATAAAAATGCAATACTTAACATTTTCACATTACATGGTACCAACTTTGTTACATTTAATTAGAAAATTGTATTTTTTAATATAAATAAAGTACGTCATACTTTTCCATGTTGATATTCAGAGCCCCATTTTTCCTACGTGAAAAAGTTTAGGGAACTTTCTGATGGCCTGCGTTAGGCGACTAAAAGTAGAACATGGGATCGACGTTCAAACGTGGCCGTTTTCAAAATACGTAAAATATTATAAAAATTTGAGTAGCATTCGAACCGTGACATTTGCTCTGCCCGCCCACTAGTTCACACACAATATTTAATAAATGTAATAAATTGACATCAATTAAAAGTTAGTTTTCTCCTTATATTTTTTAGTGTGAGATTAAGCTAATTAATCACAAATGCAAATTTATGTATTTATTTATTTTTAAACCCATCTTTACCATGGGTGCCAATAATTCTGGAGCTGACTGTATGTGACGCCTACACATAAGCTTAAGACATTTTGTGCAACTTGGTTTACTTTTAGTGTCCATTATGGATTTTCTTGTCAGAAAATGTATTCAGGACTTTTATTCCAAAAATTATAAAATTATTTGTGGTAGTTTTAGAGTCCTGTATTTCCCCCAGAGGAATGTGCAACACTGCGCAAATGTCGTTCCTGGTTTTCGGTCCCTATTCAGAGGCATTTACATGCAGAAAAACAGCATTGTGCAACTCGTCCCCTAGTCTCTTCTTGTTTTCTTGTTAAAAAAAAAAAGTTACACATTGTTAGCCTAGTCCTGGAATGTGTATTTGTTTTCGTGACTTTTCATACTGTGACCCTTTCTTTTCTTTTTTCCCCCCACCCCCGCTTAAAAGTGAATTAGTGTCAAGTAGCGGAACACAATTAAAGTACTCTTAAAGCTCATTTTTAAACCGCGTGATTTATAAGCTCGATTAGAAAGCAATTTCAAAGCAGTGATTAAATATAAAAGTGACATGATTTTTTGATTTTGGCTTGAAACCGATGTTGAGTCCTTTTTCATGACTGTACCGTGTTTACATTATGAAAAAAAAATTGGTATAATCCGTGAACCTATGACGTTACAGGTGATGTTACACTCTGGCGATAACGAGGACGAGCTTTGTGCGTTCAACACGTTCCAGTTTTGGAGGACTCCTCTCCCTGCGTTAGATCTGTCCCTGTTGGACAGTCCGTCCACGACTGAGCTCAACGGAGGCACTTTTCCCAAAGACGCCACTGAAGAAATGGAGACGTGATGGACCAATATGTTGCTCCACGGCATGTCTAAACTTTTGCAGCAAAATGTCACCTTCCAAAAATTTGGAACACGTCCCGAGATCAAAGGGCGAGCTGCAAGCGCTCGAACCTGTCCGAGTGTGTCACAAAAAAACCCGACTGCACTTCTGTTTGCTGTGTTCGGACAGTTGATGGGTAACTTTACGTTGTTTAAAGAGGAAAGCGCCGTGTTTTACAACAGAATTCTTTTTTTTTTTCTTTTTTTTTTCTTACTCCAGTCTATAGGTAAAGACATAAAATGGTTGGTGATGGGACATTTTGCTGCCATCTTTTTTTTTTTTTGTCTGATAATTAATGGGCATTTATTTCTTCAGTCCATTGTTAGCTTTTTTTTTTTTTTTTTTTTGCAAATGTCTAAGTGCTTTATTAATATTGAATATTTGCTTTCTTTAACGGACAGTGGTAACTCGATGGTTAAGGTTCCATGTTAGTAACCGGAAAGTTATGAGTTCAAATCCCAGGACTGCCAGAGAACCACGGTTGGCCCTTTGAGCAAGACGTTTAATGGAACAGTTTAGCAAAAAAAATTCAATTTACACAAGTTTCCACTTACCCCAAATGTAGTGGATCAGCCGAGACCTGTTCGGTGCCGAACTTTGATTCTCTAGTTTTTCACAATGCTAATGTAGCTAACAAGTAACGGAAGTCTATCTCACGCAAAATATTCTCCATAAATACACTACCAGTGAAAAGTCTGGACACTTGATTGAATCTATATTTTTCATTGTTTTAAAGACATTTTGATGAAGGCTTATGGGTGAAATTGGTTTCTAAGACAAATGTAAATAGTGAAGTTAATGCCCATGTATACATTTATTTCTGATTTTTTTTTTTTTTTTAATAAGTATTTTTTACTTAATATTAAATTGTTTCCCCAAACAAACAAGTAGTTTATGATTTAGAGGAGAAGCAGAACAACAAGTGGCTCGGCCTATTTGGGAAGTTTAAGAAAAGGCTCCTGGGTGAAGCTCCCTCATGA
>JAOUQW010000026.1:12376487-12404030 GCA_028565825.1 Olivaichthys viedmensis
AGAGTCTCCGATAACCAGAGCACTTTCAACAGGCTTCTCAGCGGGTGCCTCACTGAGGAGGGCAAACCTGTTTGACATGCGAACAGGAGAGGAGTGGTGCTCCAGTGGGCAAGCCTTAGCGTCAGCTTTAGCTCTTCGCCTATTGCGCCGAGACGCCACCCATTCGCCCCGCTGTGAGGGCTCTGATGCCGGAGTTGAGGGCTGACTTACTTCACCTAAGGCATCCAGAACTTCTACTTCTAAATGCTCAATATCTCTAACCCTTTCTAAAGTCTGGATGCGCATCTCTAACACTACGAGCTTCTTCGTCAGACATCCTACCATTTTACACTTATTGCAGGTAAAACTAGTGCTAATGACGGAGGAAGAATAGCTAAACATCTTGCACTCAGTACACATAATAAGGTAAGAGTTGGCCATGTTAACGTGTTTAAAAACGCTACTTACGTTTTTATCGCTTTATCGGTTGATTGTATTTTTCTGATGGACTCCAAGTAAATCTGTTGGAAGTTAGTTTTTACCCGCTGCCTGCTTGGTTGTATCGGTTTGCTGTCTCTTAAAAATCTTGAACAAACACTTCATAATCAAACGCAGAAGCGCAGAGTAAGCAGAATAAACAGAGAGAAATAAGCACGGATTAGAAATAATAATAATTATTATTTTTTTAAATAGTGAGGTTTGGACGCCGACACGGTGAGATTTTCCCGGTATACGGATTAGAAAAACAGGACCTACGTCACAGAAAATAACACGAGGAGTTTCTTCCTGTAAAACAACCAAACCCTACAGAGCAGGCCCAGGCTCACTTCAGCAGACTGATATGCGTCTGCTCACGTGTCTGTCAGTTGGTTTGAGTCACCCGATAGGTGCTCTGCCAGGTCACCAGAGACTTGGTTAGCTGTGGGTGTCAGGTCCGTGATCCGGTCGCCTGTCTGAAATTTGCTGGGTGCATCTGTTGCAAACTCTCCCCTGCTGTCTTTGCATTTGTTCAATGACAGACTGATAAGGAGACATTTGGGTGAAACCGCCAACAGTACATAGCTCAACAGGAGGTACCAGGTGCGTGCATTCTCAGCTACCAACCTCCAATGCATATGCTTCAAGGTTTGATTAAAGCGGTTACCAGACTATTTACATTTACAGCATTTAGTAGATGACCTTATCCAGAGTGACTTACAGAAGTGCTTTGTACCTTTTGTAACTTTGTTAGAGAGGAGTTAGTACAGCTACGAAAAAGTTGAGTGATTTTTTTTAATGTCTCGATTTAGTGCTCAATTTGGCTGTGTTTAGTGAAGAGGTGGGTCTTCAGTCTTTGTTTGAAGATAGCCAGTGACTCAGCTGTTCAGACAGCCAGGGGAAGTTCATTCCACCACCTTGGTGCCAATACAGAGAAGAGTCTTGATGCATGTCTTCCTTGTGTCCTGAGGGATGGCGAGTCAAGTCAAACCGTGATTGTGGCTCGAATGGAACGTGGTACAGAGCGGGATTTCATAAGCGTCTTCAGGTAGATGGGGGCTGATCCGTTTTTTTGGCTTTGTAGGCAAACATCAGTGTTTTAAATCTGATGTGGGGTTTTTTAATCCCACTCCCTAAAGAATTCTGACCAATCCCGCCCGCTCCCGCAGTTATTTCTGTTTGTAACCGCATCTCTCTCCCTCTTCCCACCATGCAGCTCTTTTGTCTGGTGAGCTGCCAACCGGGATGATTTTGCATAATTATGACTCTCTAGCCGTGGGAGGTTGTCTCCAGCCCTGCCTCGGGCATGTGCATGTGCTTTGTTTACATTAGTGGAGCTGTCGAGAAGGCCTTTGTGCCCGCTGTCCTTGGTGCTGATTCTGTGCCACCAATGTTGTTGATGCGGCATTCCTTCTTATGAGGCCCAGCGTCACAACTGGTTCAGTGCTTATCCTGAAGTTGAACAAAGTGTAAACACAGCTAAAAATACTGGTGGACACAATTTTACCTTCCCATTTTATTGCCATTATAATTTGCTAAATAATTGTCAACCATTACAATGTTTTCATTGTGCAGTTACGTATACAGGAGACATTTACACAATGGTCTTACCTGTCTATACGTAAGTTTAAAATAAATAATAAAACAGTAGATGTTAAGGAGAAGTACACATGTGTTGTGGTATCAGACTTCCCTACAACCTGGTGACGCTAAGGAAACAGGAGAGTCGGCTACAAAAAACTATTTTATTTCATCAGATATGGATAACTAATAAAAGATTTTACTCAGGAAATAATTGTTTACGAATACCTGATTTAAAATGGAAACAAATCCATTTTATATCTGTTTGAGAAATCTGTAAAAATTTGAATATATCTGTATTTAAATATATCCCTATTGTTGTGATGGCATGTACAGTACTGTGCAAAAGACTTCTGCCTTAAAGTGATGAGTGGTGGCTCGGGCTCTGGGCTCTGGGCTACTGATCAGAAGGTCATGGGTTCAAGCCTTGGCATCACCAAGCTGCCACTGCTTGAGCAAGGCTCCAGCGGTGCCTTATGTATTATGGCTGTGCTCTAAACTTTTTTTTACAAAGTACTGTATTTCATTTAGATGGTAACACATTCTTTACGACTAACACCAGATATTAATATTAAACAATTAGTATGGTCCTCTATACATTATAATTCCTACTGCATTCAGAAAGAAGTTTTTTTTTTTTTAAGTTTGTTCTTTTTATATTTGTGGAAAATGATGGAATCTAGCTTGAAAAATTTAGTTTTTATATTATTATTAAATATTTATATTTTTTAAAAACAGTAGTAGGGGCCACAGCCAGTATAATATAATCTAGAAAGTGAGAAAAGTAGTAATACCATCTATATCACATGCCTTAATTCTCTTTATTATTCCAGTCCGGAAAGTCGTGGATCCAGACTACCTTTTATAAGAGGGAGTGTGTGAAGTTTTTACCAGCATCAAGGGACCACCACAGGTATGTGGTGTACTTTATTTGAGACGACTCTTCTTATTGAAATTGTATTGCAAAATGAATTTCCTTTATTTTTCAGGTGCTCTCCCGTTTGCCATGTTTGCCAAAACCTAGTCAGGTATGAATTTGCATATTTCACATCTGGTTTTGCTTGATAAAGTCCACACCAAAGTTTTTTGGTGACATAGATTTTTTTCATTCAGTCTGTGTCACATTGCAACGATTTTCGATCACCAAATTGCTTGCACGCTTGAGTGTTCCTTGATCGGTCAGAAATCGGGTGAAGTATTTCTTGGATTCTTGTTGGTTCTCATTGAGGTTGTTTTACCTCTGTAGGTCATGCAAGTGCATTTTTATTAGAGATAAAATACTCTAATATATTAGAGTGTAGAATACTACTGTTAACTACCAGTTAATAATGAACCATATAATATCACCCATATTTTGAGGTCAATAAACCAATTTTCCCGACGTTATATGCACTTATGGAGCTCTTGCCATTTTTATAGACCCATTTCTATTGTTGATGATAAGGATAATGAAATATTCCTTCAGATGTATTTAAGCCAATTAAAGGAAAAGACATGCATGTGCATTGATCTATGTTTGCCATAGAAATAAGACCCAGTGTCACACGCACGCTGGCTCAGTCATGTTAAATGTTACCAGCTGTTCCTCGTCTGTCTTCCAGTGATTACTACGTGTTTAAATACCTGCTTGTTTCCGTCCCGTGTTGTCTTTGATTGCATGTCTGTTACGTTGTGTTTAATGTTACGTGTAGTTGCTGTATGTGTGTCGTTGGAATAAATGCTTACCTGTTTGTGAAGATGGCTCTGCGCTTGTGTCCACCAACCCGACTACATTCGTAACACCCAGGTTCAGTTGTTGGGGCACACCCAAGTACGAGTGGAGCGTTTACATCTGTCAATACCAAACCAAACTAAGAAAAAGTTGTATTGGTCCACACCAAACAAGGTCTTGTTTTAATGTTTGTATTTACGTGTTATACAAATATGCAGACAACAATTTTCGGCTAATGCAAAAAAAGATGCATATATTTTTCTTTGCTGTAAAAGTTGCAGCACTTCCTAGAGGGCAGATAAAACATGTCTAGATAATATTATATAAAAAACAACTCATGTTTACAGGCAGCCTGTACAGATTTTCATCTCTCATTCTCTCAGGTGCTGCTGTGGGAGACTGATCGGCGAGCATTCAGAGCTCAACTCCAGTTCTTGGCTTCCTCCCTCTGGTGATGAGGAGGTGTGGTGTGTGTCCCAGCACACCAAAGCCAGCCCCACTGACGCCTTTGGCTCCATCAACTTCCAGGGCAGCCCCAGGTGCTCCTGCCGCGCCAAGGTTCGTGTTTGCTAAGGGCAGGAATGGACGCTGTGTGTTTGCGTGTCCTATTGAAAACACAGCGCACCTGAGCTCCTTAGGATGGAGGAATGTGTCTGTGTAGTAGTAGTAGTAAGTCAAGGCGAGGAAACTTGTGTTATCTTGAAGATGTTTTGTCCCTTGTCCAAGGAACTTCATCGGTTGTGACTTAATAGACATGATGAATATGCATGTTTATGCATTTTGGTGTGTGCACATTTTTGCACACCACCCATCTCTTTTTATGTTGTTGACTGATGAGCTACCCAACCCAAAACCCTGATCTGTACCTACATATGTCATTAACGTGTAATACACAGATTCTGTTGTATACGCCATTGTTTTTCCCACGCAGTATGCGCGTCTGTCCTGTGATGCTACACCCGAGCAGCTTCTCTGTCTAATGCTGCGAGAGTGGAACATGGTTCAGCCCAAGCTGGTCATATCAGTGCATGGGGGAACAGAGAACTTCCCCTTACCCCAAAGAGTTGGCCAGGCCTTCAGCAAGGGCCTCATCAGGGCTGCTGAGACTGCAGGAGCCTGGATTTTCACCGACGGCTTTAATACAGGTGTGTGTGTGTGTGTGTGTGTGTGTCTGTCTGTCTGTCTGTGTGTGTGTGTGTGTGTACTTGTTTGTCATTCTTATCTTCAGTTATGTGTGGCATGTATGCCATTTGGTTATTTGCAGCAATTTAGTTTTTTGTCGTTCCTCTACAAAGGAGTGTCTATGTATGTTGGAGATGCAGTGAAAGTCTACGGTACACACGAGCGCAGGAAGAGAAACGTCATTGGAATCACGCCATGGGGGCACATTGAGAACCACACTGACCTCATAGGACAAGGCGTAAGTTTTTTACACTCTCATGCTTGAATGAATATACGTAAAGCTGGGCGATAATTCGATTTCGATAATATCGTATTTTCAGAAATGTTGCTGATGGTTTCATTGTAGCTGCGCTGATAATGTTACTGCGCAGATAGAGTCTCTGTGTCGTCCTATTTCTCAATATGAGTACCACTAACTAATCAGCAAGCCTGGTGGCAGAAATGATTGTGTCCTCAAAATAGAGAAGAGGCGAGACTTAATGCATCCTCAGCTAAACAAACGGCTCATGTAGCTTCGCTAGATTTATATTTACAATCTCCGATTTACTGTGAAGGCCAGGTAGAAGGCCTTTGGCGATGTTACATTCACGACGTACAAATAAAAACAATCTGATTGTCTGGCGAGTCTGAAATGATATTCCCATTTGTTCAAAACTACTATGACCCGGTTTGTGGTCGAATGTAATGAGCTAATTTGCATATTAACGCAGGGTACAGCATTCGGATTCATCAATGTAGACTGTTGTTAAGTTAATACAATTGATCGATGCGTCAATCACAGTCGATGCATTATTGCACCCCAATGGGCTACCAGGTCCTGCGGCACTACCAGACCCTGGGGAGTCCGTTGAGTAAGCGCTCCAGTCTCAACATCCTGCACTCGCACTTCCTGTTAGTGGACGATGGAACTCTGGGTAAATCCGGAGGCCAGCAGGAGCTGAGGAGGAAGTTGGAGAGGCATATCCACCGGCAGAGGATCCACCTCAGTGAGTGTATGTGTGCGTGTGTGTGTGTGGGGGGGGGGGGATAGCATACTGGAGAAACATGTTGTGGGTCTGTGTGTGTGAAGGAGGGGGTTGAATCCAGTGTGACAGTGTGTGCATTACATTAAGGAGTTGCTGGTGTGTTATGACTAACTCCAGTACGTTAACAAAGATTTTCACAGTTTCATTCTTATTTCTGGAATGTTTGAGTTGGGCAGACAGTTTTTGTGTGTGTGTGTGTGTTTTTAGGACTGGGCCAGAGAATCCCCCTGGTGTGTGTGGTGGTTGAAGGGGGTCCTCCAGTGCTCTCCACGGTGCTGGAGTATGTGAGCATGTCTCCTCCTGTGCCCGTGATTGTGTTTGAGGGCACGGGCCGGGCCGCAGACCTGCTCTCTCTCATCCACAAACAGACAGCAGTGGACAGGTGGAGATCAGCAGCTAAACTTCTTAATGCAAGGGAAAAACATCTGTAATCAGTTTATTTAGATCGTGGGGTGGAAAATTTTGCATTTAGACTGGATCAGTTTTGACATTGTGAAATGTTGTTTATCATTATGAATGTATAAAGAGCTGTTCCCATTTATTTGTATCGAACACAAAACTTTCTTTACTGTAATTAACCACTTCCTATCATAACAGTAGCTTTCATCCAAAGAGAAACACACTACAGTGGTTCACTTTACCAAAGCGTAGCGTATTACATCACCACTGGAGTAACGCAAGAACCGATCTTATTCCAAAGCCTAGTTGCCAGAGGCTCGTAGAAACGGAGGGACGCTTGATCCGGATCTCTTAGAGCCACACACCAATGATTCGAACCACTCAGCATTCACTTTCCCTGAAATGTCTAAAAATGTTGATTTATGTCCTATAGGGAGCTGGATGCAGATATAAAAGAACATTTCCTGCAGCGGATTGAGAGCATATTCGGCGCGGCGAGAATGGAGGCGTCTCAGCTCTTCGGCCTGCTCATACATTGCATGGAGCACAGAGAGGCGGTGAGTAACTGAGAAATATGAATTTGCCATGGTGTTTTTCCACCAAGTGGACATGATAGCACAAGATGCTGAACACATGATATATAGACTCCTAAGTTATTAGTAAAAAATTAATAAATAAATAAAAAACTAAAATTTCACATTAATTTTTGGGACAAAATCTCATAGTGATTTAAAATAATTCGAATCATAACCCGTCCCAAATCCAACGTCTTCTAGGACTAGAGATGGACAATTCTGTATCTCTGCAGGAGGACAGTTGTGCCGAGAAATCATCAGATATCAAAAACTAATACAAACCTTTACTCAGCCGATACGTATTATTCAAGAATACATTTAAAACTGAGTCCATTTTTTCGCTGATTGTGTGAAATTTGCACACAATTTGCTTCATTTATTATTTTTTTTAAAGAAGAAATTGAAGAAATAAGCAATATTTCAACACTTCCGATCTACACAGTGGTTTAGTGTTCCGTGACATTCAAGCTTTCCTTCTTTCCCAACCTTTATTTTTGCAGACTGTTCTGACCCTGATCTCTGATTAATATCTTCACTGATGGTCATCTTTTTACAACCTTATCTCTATCTCTTTTTCTTGTCCTCTATTTCCTTCTCTGTTTAAGAGTAAACAGCAGCTGTTGTGGGTCTATATGTCAGGTATCTCACCAGGTGTGCGTGTGTGTGTGTCCTTTCTCTCCTCTGTATCTCTCACTAGCACTGCAGGGTTAAAGCACTGTAATGAGAAAATGTACACTTCAGAGGGTTTCTGCGCTATTGTTCTTCCTTCATAGCCCTGAAGGATCGGCGCATTTGAATGTATTTTCGTTTTTTTTGCAAAAGCATCACAGCACAAAATGCTGTCACTTTGAACGCTGTTTCTTAATTGTATTCGATGCTGACTGTGCAGTGCGTTTAGGAAACCTCTCTCTGAAAACTTCAATTAAAAGTACTGAGGCAACAAGAATACTATTCTGTGCAGTGCTGTGGCTCTTCAGTACCCTGGTCTTTAATTTCATCAGCTTATCACACACCCCTCAGTTCTGCTGTTTCTCCTCCTTCATCTTTGTTTTTGTCTTTTCTCGTCCTCCCTCTCTCTCTGTGTGTTGGTAAATAGCATCTGTTGTTGTGGGCAGCTGATATGGATCTATGAGCTCAGTTCGCTGCTATGCCCACAATGTAAAGTTTTAATTTTTCATTAATATTTAGCAGAGCTCGGAATTGAAAGGCTTTTTTCTTCTTTTTTTAATACATCAGACTCACAGCAAAAAAACAAAAACAAAAAACAAAACCCTGACTAGAGAAAACAGCTGTAAGCTTACTAAGAAGGGATTACAAAAAGCATATAAGGAAAAGAAATATATATATATACACACATTTTCCCATCTTCAACACCATAACAAATTTAAAAATGACAAAAAGAATTGATTGAGTTCCAATTTAGAGGATGATGAATGCGTTTTATTTCTCAACATGTTTTGCATATATTGTATTGTGGCATAGGTTATACATACTACTACGTAGTACCCTAAGGGTTCTTTGGTTTGTACCTCTGGGGGGGGGGGGGACCCTTAAAGGTTCTATGTAGAACTCCACAAGAAAGTGTTCCAAGCAGAGATGTTCACAAGTCACTTTAAGTCAAGTCTCAAGTCTTCAGTCATGAACTTTAGTTAAGACTCAAATCGTTAGCTGTAGGCTATGTTATTTCTATGGAAAGCACTGGACTGCACATTGTACAGGGTACAGCCTTACTCCTGCTTAATGACAGAAACATGACATGTTTTGAGTAACGAAATTAACAAAAATGATTCCACCATCTCCGCACCCGCCCTTGCTCACTTGCGCGAATGTATTGAAACATAAAAAAGCAAACGTTTTTAATTCGCTAGCTAATCTAGATAGAACACTTGCTATCCAAACTAAACAATTTTTCTGGGCGTGTTTGAGTTTTAAGGTGTCTTATAAAACTCTAAGTCTGTAATTTCACGAGTCTTTAGTCTAGAGTCTGAGTCGAATCACGAGTCAGTCAACGTGTGACTCAAGTCCCCATCTCTGGTTCCAAGTTGAACCCTTTTAGGAAGCTTAAGAACCCTTAACTATGCACACATAACCCTTTTTTCTAAGAGTGCATTTATTGCCATTTTTTTTTGTTTCAGATCACCATTTTTGACTCGGAATCAGAGGACCATCTGGAAGCAGATGTGGCTATTTTGAACGCTTCACTGAGAGGTACAGGACACTTTTTTAAACACAGTTTAATTCTCAAAAGAACAATAACTTTCTTGCTGAATTTGTCTGGTGTAACTGTTCATCTTTAATGTATTCTGCAATCAGGCACACCAGCAGAGAAGTTAAGCGTGACGTTGGCCTGGGACCGAGCTGACATCGCTCAGGAACATGTACTGGTGTACGGACAACACTGGAAGGTACAGTAAGATATACAGTATATGATGTGATAACATGACACTGCAGCCAGAGACTTAAGGGCTGCCTTATTGCAATGTTGTGATGGTGTGTTGAAGGTGGGGGCTATGGAGCAGGCCATGCTGAACGCTCTGCTGATGGACCGCGTCAGCTTTGTGAAGTTGCTCATTGAGAACGGCGTGCTCATGAAACACTTCCTGACAGTGTCTCGCCTGGAGGAGCTCTATAACATGGTAACACACATTCAATACACTTCAGCTTATCTTTATTATACTGCATGGGAAATTGCAGCGGCACTGCTTGCACAGGGACGACTGGGCTTTTCATATAAGAGCCCCTGCTTTTACTCCTGTTTTAAACCATTTCCCTTTAAGGGACTACCTCTCACCATGTTTAGGACAGTTTAAATACTTTGAGCTGAAATGAAATTAGTTTGATAAGCCCTTATGAAGCTCGAGTGACCACAGCTGTGAACTTGCAAAGAAGGCATTGTTGGCTAGTTAGCAAGCCAATATGATTGTGTACATAGTTCAAATGAAACTGACTGTACAAATGGCTTGTTCCCCTCACAGAAGCAGCAAGGCTCCTCAGATCACTTCTTACGTCATATCATTGAGGATGCCAAACAGGTAGGAGCTGAATAAAACATTAGTTAAAGCTACTTTCAGTGTTTTTGTATATCAGTGTAAATGAAGTCTTGCTTGGGCTATTTGGGTTACAGACAATACTTTTTTTTTCTTTTTTCCCCCGCATTTTTATATAACCTGTGACACCAGTTTAGAGTTTGGTACTTGATGTCAATTTGCCTTTGTGCCATCTCCAGTGTCGTCTTCCTGAGAGATACAAGATATCTCTTATTGATATCGGCATGGTGATTGAATACTTGATTGGAGGAGCTTATCGAAGCACATACATGCGCAAGAGCTTCAGAACTGTATACAACCGAATCCATGCTGCGCTGAAGGTCTGCCCATTAACACCACATTAACTATTTAACCTCCCTAAATCAAATATGTGTTGGAGCAGGTTTAAACACTAAACTCTGTAGAGCTGTGACCTCCTTGATCATTACAAAATGTATGCATCAGCAGTACTTAAAAAAACAAAATGTTAAATGGCAAAAATGACATTACACAAATCGAGCGTACAAAACTTAATTTGCAAAAAATACAGCTAGCCACTATATAATTACCACCTATCCAGATTTTCTAACATATCATAAATATCAGGGATGTTTTGTGTTGTCCATGCCATAATTTCTAACATGACATAGATGTAGTAGAGCTGTTTTATTGCGCTCTTGCCGTGTTGCCTAGGAAGGCACTCTGGAGCGTTCTGCGTCCTCGACCAGGTCCAGAAAGACTGGCACAGACCCGGCAGAGACAAATCCACCACAGTCTCATTTCTTCAGAACTGCAGAGCCTTACAGACGCACGGTCAGTCGAGAACACCTCCCTTTTCTCTCTGTCAATCACAGGCTTGTTTATGTATTATAAGTATAATAAAACATTTTATTATTAAAAATCTTCAATACATGAAATGCACCTCAACGTGCTTCACTAAGGATTAAGAGAAAAAATAATTAATCATTCAAAAACGAATGAAATATGGTTGATACATTATACACTCAGTTTTTAAAAATTCAGTATATTACTCAGTTTATTGGTTTATTGTAACACGTGAAAGGCAGTTGGATCTAGAAGTATTCAAGAATCGAGGGCAAAATCCACAGCAGGGGTCAGCAGACATGGTTATTATAGGCATAACCATACTCAAAAATCCACACAGGCAGATGTCAAAACTTAAATGACTAGGAACAAGGGAACTGAGACTTAGTCACCTAGACACCAGGTTCTGGAGCAAGACCGAGTCTGAGAGGTCTGAGACAGAAACCAGATTTGGGCCTAAGGCAAGGACTGTGACTGGATCGTGGCCTGAGTCTGAGGGCATGAGACAGGAACAGGATCAGGAGCTGAACCTCACACAGCAGACACAGAGACCGGATCGGGGCTACGGACAGATGGGGTCAGGGTTTGGCACTGAACCAGGGGCAAGAGCGGGGGCTGGCACTGGCACAGGATCAGGGACAAACACTGGAGCAGAGACCAAACCAGAGACTAATACCATCCCAGAGTAAGGAACTGCGATTTAGCCAAGACCAGGAGCAGAGCAGAGGCTGAGACAGAAACCAGAGCAGGGGCTAGAGTCATAACCAAGACTGAGGCTGTGGCTTCAGTGTGGACGGATCGGCTCTGCAGCACGTGAAGTTTGTAGGCCCATGATGTTGGGGCCATAAGGCTGCTGGGAGGCAAGGCTTGGTCTACAGAGGGAACACGACAAGAATCCCCACCTAAGTCAAGTGACATAGGTAACATCATACTTCTCTTTATAACACGGTTCTGGAAGTGGGCTTCTGAGTAGATATAAGGTCACTAGCTCCATCAGGACAAGACATTGGCATGGGTTTGGCTCAAACAGCAGCCAGTGGGACTCGAAACACTGTAGAGGCTGATGGCGGAGCAGGAGTCTCAGAGGTCATCAGTTTAGTGGTGGTCTTTGGAGGCCAGTGCAAGCAGAGGAACTAAAATGGCCAGGACCCCAAGGGCAAGGCACTGGAGCAGCAGGAGGAGGAAACACACCTGACATTCAGCCTGGCGGCAACAACCTGGAGTGGAGTGCAACTCCGATGGGCCCTTCACTTTGTTACTAATCTTCTCTCTTCCTTTTGGGTCAAACGGGATATAAAAAAGTGCTGTAAACGCCTCTAAGATCTTGATCTCAACGCTCCTCACCATAACAACACAGGCAGACATAAAAGACCATAAGCTAAGGAACTGGAAATAGGTTTTTATTTTTAATTAGAAACCTAAAGACTGGGAACTGTTCAATATGATCATGCATCTCAAAACAAAGAAAGTACACTAGGTAATAAGATACAGGACTTTTAACGAGTAATGGTTGATTGGCATGGTCAGGGCGGAGCTGGAGCAGGAGTGAGGCAATAAATAGAATAAATAAATAAGTATATTTATCTGGGAAAGATAAATCAAACTTCGTCTTCATATGCATGCATTCATTTATTTATTTAGGAGACATCAACGTCCGTGCATCACAACGTGGAGCCAGTAGTGGCGGAGGTGGGCGGCTCGTCCCTGTTCGTCTCCAGCTTCAACGACCTTTTTGTGTGGGCGGTGCTGAAGCGGCGGCAGCAGATGGCACTCTTCCTGTGGCAGCATGGCAAGCAGGTAATGGCCAGGGCCGTGGTGGCATGCAGGCTATACCGAGCCATGGCCAACGAAGCCAAGCAGAGCAACATGGACGACAGCATTGCAGACGTGCTCAAGAAATATTCGCTGTAAGTCTGCGTTCGGTTTTCTCTGCTAACGATATAAAATAAGTATATTGGTATTTTTACTCTTGACCTGATCTCGTAAAGTAATTATAGCAATTATAACATACATATGAATTAAGTAGCATGAAAAATTACGGTTGCTAAACCCCAAACCCAAGCAATTTCTCTCTCTCTTTTTTTTTTTTATATGAGGTGGCTTGCCGACTTTTCATAAATTTTCAATTGTGAGCTTTTGTTCAAATGGTACAGTTCCTGTAGCATCTGGCTAAAGTATGAAAATGTTAGCCCATATTTATAAAACCTTTCAGAGAATGAGTACTGACCTACAGTCAGTTCTTACCTTCTTAATCCATAATTTAGCCGTACAACTGTTCCCTCATATTTAAACGTGGGATGCCTATATGTGTGTGTTATTTCTCCAAGAGAGTTTGGCCAGCTCGCCGTGGATCTTCTGGACAAGGCCTTCAAGGAGAACGAGCGCATGGCCATGAAGCTGCTGACCTCAGAGATGACAGATTGGAGCAACTTCACCTGCCTGCAGATGGCGGTGGCCTCGGGTCACAGGCCCTTCGTGGCCCACTCGTGCACCCAGATGCTCCTCACTGACCTGTGGATGGGTCGCCTAAACATGAGGAAGAACTCTTGGCTTAAGGTGCGACTCTTCAGTTTGTGTTTGAATGCGTTTTAAGGCTGTGATATTCTATAAACTAGCAGTATTATAAAACTAGTATCATGGACAACTTCCAAGACAATTAAATTCTATTGTTTTAAAATATTCTGTTTGCACTTTTAACTGGTCATCATTATTCCGTCTCCCTCTGCACAGATTATTGTGAGCATCCTGCTCCCTGTGGCCATCCAGCTGCTGGAGTTTAAGAGCGAGGCCGAGATGTCCCACGTGCCTCAGACCCAGGAAGCCCTGCAGTTCGGGAGGGACGCCGGGATCCCAGGAGCTACAGAAGACGGAGAAGTGGTCCAAACGGTGAGGGAAACCTCTTATTCTTCTTTTATTTAGTTATTCAGTATTGCCTTGATGCGTACAGACTTTGGTCCACTTCCTAAAGTCCCTCCTTTTCATACTAGGCATGTACGGATAATGGTTATACCCCCTTGGTGCACAGCATATAAAGGCTAAAGACAGCATAAGGACCACCATCTTCTTAGTCACATTATCTTAGCCAAGTTTGAAGGCAACATCATATGTATCCTTATTAGTGAAAGCAATCCCAGACAAGGTTCCATAAGGTGCCAAAAATATGGCAGAGAGATCTGCGCCATGTGCTCCTACTCTAACTCAACCTTCTCATTACATTAACGTAAATAATGTCATTTATGTAGATTGCCAGTAGTCATTCCCTTGGATAAATTTACATAGCCAATGCTTGCGACCTAACAGGCAATGCATGCAAATTGCTAATTTGAGCTACCTAGCTAGCTATGTTACTCTTATTTTTGAATACACTCTTTGCTTTTTAAGCCAAATAATAACCCTTTTTAAAAGACTGTGTTTTTAGCCAAATGAGTATTTGGAAAAATGTCATATGATGATGCTAATGGAAATCCCAAATTTGATGCCTCACAAAGTTCTTTAAATTAAAATGCTGCCCAGTGGTACAAATAATAATTTGATATTTTTAAAGCCCATATGATGATGATGATGATGATGATATTATAAACATTAATATAAGGTTATGCAATTATCAAGTTATGAAAATTAATTTCAGTATACGCCTCTTCCATGCCGGTTGTAATCTTGTGCTTATAGCGTCAGTATGATATGGATTTTCACATAGATGTTATAGCAGATATTACAGTTGAGTGCAAAAGTTTGCATCCCCCATGGTTTTTGACAGATATGTCAAGAAGAATGGGCAGAGATTGGAAAAGCAATCTGGCAGTTAGAATAAATATTTCAGGAAGAGTGTGGGGCAATGTGACAACTGAGAAGATCAAATGATACACAAAGAGGTTGGGGGCAGGTATAAAGGGTGGGCATGCAAGTTATTAGAGAATATTTATTTCACATTTAGAATGGGAGATGCAAACTTTTAGATTTTTTCACTATTAATATCGTAACACACTCTGTTACTTGTGATAATGAAGCAACATCTGTGAAATGTCTTGTTGGTATAAAATACATTTCTTTGTATTCTTAATTTTTGTCCTAAGACTATGCAGATTTTTGTACTGAACTGTATTTACTGTAAGATACACGCTGACAGTTTGCTATTTTCTCAAGGATGAGAGGGATGCGGAGAGAGGGAGGACCTGTGCGAGGCACAAGTCAAACCTTGTTACATGGTGGTTAACAAGGGCCAGGAATGTCTATGACTTTTACAACGCGCCTGTGGTCAAATTCTGGATTCACACCGTGAGTATCTTCCAGTATCACGCTTCTCTCAATCACTGTCACTGATAACCCATTACTCTTGCTATCACTCCCTGTATGGCTTATTCTCCTCCTATTTTCTTACTGTCCATCCACCTGTTTACCTTTCTTTCTTTTTCTCTGTCCATATGTCTTATCTGTCCATCTTCCTTACTCTTTTGTTCTTGTTCTTTTTTCTCTCATTCTCTCACCCTTACTGTTTATCCTTTTTTTTCTCTCCTACTTGTCTATGTCTGTCTATAGAGATCTATCCATCCCTCTTTCTCTCTCTCCCTCCCTCCCTCTCACTGAGATGCAGCATGTGGTGTGTTTTTTGGTGTTTGTGTAGATGTCCTACCTGACGTTCCTCGCGCTTTTCTCCTACACTGTGTTGGTGCGGATTGAGACGAGACCCAGTGTTCCAGAATGGCTGGTCATTGCCTACATCTCATCTACAACTGTAGAGAAGGCCAGAGAGGTGAGACTGAAGCACCGTGTTCATTATATATATTTTTATTACTAACTGGTCCTTAGCGACACTTCATTATTAGCAAAGCTTACATTTATGGGGTGAAATAATCTTTCCCTGAATAAGCCAGACACCTGCAGCGATGAGTGGAACTGTGTTTCTTTTACTATTCTGGCTTCCTTCAGTGTCCTGAGCTGTTAAATAATAAACACCTTCTTAGATGACTTACTTTATCTCTGTTCTGCAGGAATCAAAGGTCTTCCTTCAGCACTGTGTTATCACAGTTTCTCCTCAGAGGGGGTGTTTTCTTATCACTTTTGTCTGTCCCAGAGGTGCAGTGTTGCCAGGTGCGCAGTTTTCAGCAGAATTGGGCTGCCGCTGGTTGATATTTTTTTTGTCCTTGGGTTGGGGGTTGGACATTTTGCATACATTATATTAATTATATCAATGTCTTGCTAGAAAAGTAAGTCATAATGCATATAAATGAATGCGTGTTGTGCGTCAGTGAATTAGTTTACTTATAATCATAGCAATTCATTATTTATGACATCTGTAATAATACAAAACAGACCCTTGGTGAAAGAACTGTGTGGTTTTAATACTGCTAATGTATGATTTAACTTTGTAAATATTACAATACATTTTGCAATAGTAGTCATTTTGGGGTTTAATACAGGGTTTTGGATGGACAGATTTTTTCTACGCAGACCTGGCAACCCTGCTGGGGTGTAACTTAGCAGCTGCATTGCTAATCATTGACCCAATGCAATTGTTTATAGTACTCCTTTCGAACGTGATGAACACCAAGGCCATTTGAACTTGAATACTCGTCGGGAAGATCTTATTGTTGCAAAACTGGTGGAAACCAACGGCAAAATGAAACATTGATCTTGTAGGCTGTAACAGTTTAGCTACAGTTTGAGCTGGCTGTCAATGTTTGATGACATTTTTCATTCCATAACTACTGACAGACTGAACATCAGGCCAAAACATTCAAAACACAGTGTTCATGAAAATAAATCTGTGTACTGTGATAAGGAATTTGAAATTGCCAAGCTATTAATGGCATAGTGATGTAATGGTAATATGGTAGAAGTAATAATGGTGAAAATAATAACAATAATAATAATAAATATAGCCGCTAGCGGCGATCTACAGGGTACAAGCACTATTCGCAAGTAGCCCCCCCAGTGGCCAGTTCTTGACACATTACACATACATGTAGAACAGTACAGAGACCACAGATGAACATACTGTTCATGTTTCATGACAATAGCTCAATGATAACCCTGCTTTCGACTAGCGTGGTTCCGCTTTGCTCTGCTCTCTTTCTCTCTGGGCTCCGGCTTCCTACTGAAAGACAAACAAGCATATAAGTCGGGAGCCGGAAAATATCCGCAGGTGAAATCACTCACGTGTTACCTGTCACCTTGCCGTGCCTGCTCCCTTCGTCTGACGTCGGCCACGCCTTGCTGCCACATACCCCCACTGCCCGACGCAGGCCAGAGGGCCCTGTGGACCATCTTGAACTTAAAAGGCTGCAGAGCCAGATACCAACAGGTGATCCGCGCATTGGTGTCCTTCATGCAGTGGAGCCACTGGAGCGGGGCGTGGTCCAAACAGAGGGTAAAGGGCTTCCCCAGCAGGTAGTAGCGGAGGATGAGGACCGCCCACTTGATGGCCAGGCACTCTTTCTCGATGGTTCTGTACTTCGTCTCCCTCAACAAGAGCTTGCAACTAATGTACAGCACCGGGCGCTCCTCACCGTCTGCCACTTAGGTCAACACGGCCCCCAGCCCTCTGTCCGATGCATCAGTCTGCAAAGAGAAAGGGAGAGAGAAGTCAGGTGAGTGTAACAGGGGACTCCCACACAGGGCTGCTTTTACCTGGCTAAAGGCCCGTTGGCATGGCTCCGTCCACTGGACCGGGTCTGGCGCTCCCTTTTTAGTGAGGTCAGTGACATCTGAATAATCAGGTACAAACCTACAATAATAACCAGCCAGCCCCAAGAACTGCCTCACCTCCTTTTTGGTCTTGGGCCTCGGGCAGGCCACAATTGCTGTGGTCTTATCAATTTGGGGACGCACCTGATACCGTACTTCCACCCTTCCAATTGCACACTTCTTCGGGTTGGCCGTGAGGCCGGCCTGTCTCAGCGCCCTCAGGACTGCCTTGAGGTGCTGCAGATGCCGCTGCCAGTCATTACTATAAATGATGATGTCATCTAGATAGGTAGCAGCGTACGCCCCGTGTGGGAGGAGGATGCGGTCCATCAGCCACTGAAACGTTGCCGGCGCCCCAAACAACCCGAAAGGGAGTGTGACAAGTTGTTGTAAACCAAATGGGGTGGAAAAGACTGTTTCTTCGCGGGACATTGGCGTTAAGGGGATCTGCCAATAGCCCTTAGGTAGATCCAGTGTCGAGTAAAAGCGAGCCACACCTAACCGATCAAGCAACTCATCAATGCGCGACTTTGGATACGCTTCAAACTTCGACATCACGTTGACCTTTCTAAAGTCGACACAGAACCGGACCTCCCCGCCCGGCTTGGGGTCCAAGACGATGGGGCTGTTCCAGTCACTGTGACCTTGAGCTCCTCCCGAACCACCTTTTTTATGTGTTCGGGCAGACGGTAGGGGCAGCTATGTATGACGACCCCCGGGGAAGTCTGAATGTGGTCTATGAGGTTTGTATGACCGGGCAGGGGTGAGAACACATCAGCAAACTCGGCTTGCAACTGGGCAATCTCGGGCCTCTGGGACACTGAGAGGTGTTCTCCACATGGGACCGGAGTTTTAGCGGCCCTTTTTGTGGGCAACTCCGGACCCAGCTCGTCCGTCTCAGATACTACCATCGCCAGAGCAACCGGGACCACCTCTCTCCACAGCTTAAGGAGGTTGAGGTGGTAGATTTGGAGCGCACCGCCCCTATCAAACCTCATAGTCGACATCCCAGACTCGCCGTGTGACCTCAAAGGGCCCTTGCCACTTAACGAGTAATTTAGAGCTTGACGTGGGCAACAACATGAGGAGCCGATCTCCTGGTATAAACTCACGAAGGCGCGTGCCCCTATCATGCAGCCGGACCTGTCGTTCTTGACCTTAATTCTCCTGTATTAGTTGTCCTAAGGTGTGGAGTTTTGCCCTCAGGTCAAGAATGTATTGAATTTAGTTTTTTGCGGTAGAAAGACCCTCCTCCCAATGTTCTTGGATGACATCTAGGATGCCCCGGGGCTTCCGTCCATACAATAATTCATGGAGGTTTGTGGGACCTCTCTGACAGCAATTAACAGGGGCTCAAGCCACTTATCCCACCCTCTAGCATCGTCGTGGACGAACTTACAAATCATATTCTTTAAAGTTTGATTAAATCACTCGACCAAGGCCATCTGTTTGCGGGTGGTAGACGCTAATACGGATCGATTTATTCCCCAATAATTCATACAGTTCGCGGAGTGTTCGGGACATAAACGTGGTGCCTTGATCAGTCAGAATCTCTTTTGGGATTCCAACTTGGGAGATAACGGTAAACAGGGCCTCGGCAACACTGTGCGCTGAGATATTGTGGAGGGGCACTGCTTCCAGATACCACATTGCATAGTCCACCAGGATGAATACAAAGCGGTATCTGTGTGTGCTCCATTCTAATGGCCCGCCGGGGGGACCTTGATCAGTGGAAGGGGGCACAAGGGCGCTTTTGGAGTGGCCTGGGGGATTCACTAACTGACATTTGCGACAAGTCGCACAGCACCTACGTACATCGCCACGAATGCCTGGCCAGAAAAAACGAGTTATTATACAATTCAGTATTTTGTCCTGACCAAAATGCCTGGCCATCAGACTATAATGAGCCCCATGGAAAAGCATTTCCCTGTGGCTTTTAGGCACCAACAACTGGGTGACTTCTTCCTGTGTCTGAGTCACTCGATAAAGCTTATCCTTAATTATAGAAAAGTATGGAGGTGTTAGGGCAGCGCCTGGCTGGACGAGATGTCCATCGATTACTCTCACTTGGTCAAATGCATGCTTGAGGGTGTCATCCCGTGACTGCTCCAAGAGACGAAGGGGCCCGGGACGCCAGTCTCTGAGCACAAGCCACCCGTTCCCGAGGGGTAGGAAGGGGGGCAGAGGGTCAACGAACACTGAGAGAGAGAGAGAGAGAGAGGCCGCTGGCTCCTCCACACGCCGTCATGTGGTCCTAGGCTAGTTGGATGCCCTCCTGCAGAGAAGCCGGTCGGTGGCACTGGACCCATTCGGCCATTGCAGGCGGGAGCCGAGCGACGAACTGTACCAGGACCACCATATCCAAGACGTCCTCGGCATCACGCTCCTCCACCAGAAGCCAGCGTCGACAGGTGTTGCGGAGCCGCTGCACGAACACAAACAGGTGGTCAGCGTCTTTCAGCGTCCTGATGCTCCTCCGGAGATCAACTGACCTGCTGCAGGATCGCCCACTTCACGCTAGGGTAGTCGAGCTGCGTCTGGGCTGGCAGTTGCTGGGCTGCGAGCTGGGCTTCGCCCGACAGGAGAGGGAGGAGGTGGAGGGCCTAGTCATCCGCGGGCCAGTCCCATGCCATGGCTGCGTGCTCAAAGAGCTCTACAAAGGCCTCTGGATCGTCCGAGGAAGACATCTTCGTGAACACCGCAGGGGAGCGTGCGGGAGTGGCCAGAGTGGAGGCGTCCGCCACCGACAGCAGCCTCCGGAACAGCTGGCGATCTTCGGGCTGCTCCTTGGCAAGAGCCTCAAACCGCTCCTGCTGCTCCGTGCGCAGATCGAGGAGGACTTGGTGTTGGGTCTGGTGGAGGGTGGCGAGGGTCTTAATAATCTCCGCGAAGGGCGTAGGCTCCATGGCGGCGGTATCATCCTCACTTTACTCCTGGGTTTCGGCACCAGTGTAATGACCTTGGTCCTTTTTTTTTACAGCGCGCCCTATTGAGATACTTGCATCAAACTTGATAGGCTACCTCAAAGTCATGTACTGTACATGTATATCAAATTTGGTGTCAATAGGCAGAAGCATTGCGGAGATATGGCCTCACTTCCTGTTTGGCGTCTTCAAGGTCAACTTCGGTTCCGCGTTATAGTTGAACGCCTCTAAATCTGAAAAATCCATTGTCGGGCTTAGTCTGAAGATCATCTCAGACAAGTTTGATGAAGATTGGATGAAATTTGTAGGAGGAGATGCAAAAAAACATTTTTGCATATTATGCAAATTAGCAAAAAATCTAGTTGGGCGAAGCTAAGTAGTTCTTCAGGGTTTGGCTTTGGTTCGGTTTGAGTCAAGGAACAAGTAGAAAAATGAATTTTGTCTGTCGGCCTTACGGTTCATGAGATGGCCTCAAACACACGCCTGCTGGCCTCAAACACACGCCTGGTCTGATCAAGACCCCTTACCAACACACACCTTAGATAGTTACACACACCTCCTGACTATCACTCCTGTAGAAACGACATTTTATTTCAATGTATACGAGGTATATGGAGAAATGACAATAAAAACTTACTTGAACATGAACAGGGGGGACAATACACTTTTCTCAGATGCCCTTAATTTATTTCCTAGCTTTCAAGTTAGCCCCCTTCAGTCTCTTGGTGAAGTGCCAGCCAGTCATGTTTCCTGTTAATAACTGGCTTCTTACCCAGCATCCACAGGCAAATGGGAATTGACACTTAACAGCAGGTAATACAGCGAGTACCCGGTTGTGGCATGGGAAGTTACATTGTATGCATAGATCAGCTTGTCTAGATGGTCAGGCCACCTCCGTTTTTTATCAAGGGAAAGAGTGCGCAGAAGGTCATGGAGTGTATGGTTAAATTACTCACACTGAGCGTTTGCTTCTGAATGATGAGGTGTGGTGCAAGTCTTCTTCACTCCATAAAGTTTGGACCGCTCCGAGATCACTTCACTCTCAAATTTCTGCCCTGATCAGAATTCAATCTCTCAGGGACCCCATACTTCATGAACCATTCCTTCAGCAGAATTTTGGCAGTGGTGTCTGCTTTCTGGTCCCAGGTAGGAAATACTTGGGGGAACTTGGTAAATACATCACCAGGACATTTTCACGTCCATCTGACACTAGGATGGTTCTAGGACGGTTCTAGTTCTACGGCCACCACTTCTAAAGGTCTTGAGGCAATGAACGGCTTCATTGGTGAGTGGATTTTGGGCTGTGGCACTTTAGTCAGGAAACATCTGTGACATTTCTTAACCCAGTTCATCACATCCTTGTACAGTCCTAACCAGAAGCATCTCTGCCTTAACAAATTCAATGTACGCTCTATCCCCTGGTATCCCATGTTGTCATGGAAACTTGGAAGCACCTTCTCTTTCAGACAGGAAGGTAGGACTAGTTAGTGACATTCACCCTGTGTTGTACCCCTGATAACACGGTACAGTAAACCCTTATTTTCTCCAAGCCTGTCCCACTGTTTCAGCAATGACAGCACTGACTTTGAATGCTTGGACCTTTCTGCGCTATTTGAGCTTTCTGTTCACCTTCCAAAACTCCCTGACAACGCCAATAGTTGGATCCTGCCTTTGGAATCCACTCAGTTCAGCTGTCATGTAACCAGGAAAGGTCGCTGTAAATTCACACTGAGAGCTCACCCCAGCTTCCAGTGCCTGGATCTCTCTAACTTTACAGCATTTACCACCAGGCTCTGCCAAATCAGGTCCTAAGGTTCACCAGGTTTCAATCAGCCATGCAGTCACCAGATTCTGCATCATCATTGTCAGGTTTCCCTGCTAATGGGTGCCTAGAGAGGGCATCAGCTGCAGCATTACATCTGACAGGCCACTATACTGTATAACCTCACATGCAGCTAACTGAGCCATCCACCTCTGCTCAGTAGCACCAAGTTTAGCAGTCTTAAGGTGACGGAGTGGATTATTATCTGTTATCAGCACAAACTTGGAAAAGTTTGTTTCCAACAAACAAAATCTCCTAAATGTTTCTGAAACAGCCCATTTGACTCTGTCAAACAGACTCTATAGACTGTTTCATCTGCTATAGTTGTAGTCAAAATAGGCCTACTCTTTGCAGGTTTGCTACTGACTTTACAGTCCTCAGCCAACCAAATCAAGGCCTCATCACGCAATTCAATTAGGGTTGACTGGGGGTTGCCTCTTCCATACTTCCACAGTTCTCTACGCAGGGAATTATCCCTTACCCCCACTATGAAATGATCCCTGAGCATAAGCTGAGCATCAGAAACTATATTTGGTAACTGTTTTGTGACGGAATTCAGTATTTTTGACAAGGCATCTGAAAAGTCATGGTGGTCTTCACCTTCAGCCTGCTTATGACCTTGCCTCTCTCTAAACCCTTCCCTTAGGTAAGTGAAGAGATCAATTGGCTGTTTAGACTCACCACCCATACGTAACCTCAACTCTTCTAAGGCTGGGACTCTTAACAGAGAGATTACAAAGTCTAGTCCTAAGATGCGTTGCACCTCTTCTATGAACTCAACAGACCTTCCATCCTTACTAAAGTCACCAATAAATGGTTGAAAATGGCGCTCCCTATGAACATACACATGTGATTGTGTTGACCCCTGACTCAAGCTGGCAATGGCTGCCATTGCTTCACTTTGCATTCTACTCAGCTCTTGTATTTGCAACTGAATATCACCCATAGCATTTCCCTCATTAACAACTGCTTCCCCTTGTGCACCCTCATCTTAAAACTGTAGGGACATTTTTTTTAGTCCAGAATGAAATGTCCCTAAACAATCACCAGTATATCAATAACAAATCGGAAGGATATATGAAACAATCTCTTTCTTGTAGCAAACCGATGGGTGGATGCAGATGAGAGGACATCGCCCAAGGTGGGATGGATGGGCTCTCTTGCGATCTTTGATTCTTAGCTGGAACGCACAGTTGTCCACAAAACCCCAGGCAGGTCTATGTCAATATACAATAAACCATTTTTCATAATGATTACTTAATTCTTTTATAAATATTTCACAGTACTTGTTACTCTTTGCTGGAGGCGGATGCAGGCGTGGGCTCCG
Source organism: Olivaichthys viedmensis (assembly GCA_028565825.1). Classification (NCBI taxonomy): domain Eukaryota; kingdom Metazoa; phylum Chordata; class Actinopteri; order Siluriformes; family Diplomystidae; genus Olivaichthys; species Olivaichthys viedmensis. Next base: position 12,400,025 of record JAOUQW010000026.1, read on the forward strand.
AGCTCGTAGGCACGAGTTGTCACGGACGAGGGGGTTTGGCAGGAGAGTAGTTGGGGGGCAGGCGATAGGTCGGGCGATTCACAGACAGGCTGTCGGAGGCTAAAGCAGGGTCGAGGTCAGGATATCTGTTGTCAAGTTCGGGTGATCAGTCCGGAAAGCGCGTTGTATCTTGATATACATCAGAGTAATACACAGTGATGTGAGTGTGTTGGCATGGGGTTTATATCTGGGGAGAGTGAGTGACTTCAGGTGTGGGTGCTTCCACGCTGATGTGATTTGTGACAGGTGTGAGCGATCAGAAGCTTGGCAATCGCGAACGCCGGCTGGCTCGCACAGGGGAGCGCATGGGATTCTGGGAAGTGTGGCCCGGGACTGTCGACGTGTGTGCGACAGTACTAAGTTGGATTAATCAACAATGTGCAAAATACTAATAGAACTACAGCACAATCCAAAGCTCAAAACATGAAAAATATACTCACAGAGACGCTCATGGCTTCTTATTTGCCATTTTCAAGCACCTAAATAAATCTGAACCTTTATTCCAATAAACACTTGAGGCACCCAAACCCCAGACACAGCTCACATGTTCTCATGCACAGGCTCTTTTCCAGGCCGCTCTCTCCCAACTGGGTCATTGCGCATGTGTGCCTAAAACCATGGTCACACCAGAACTTTGCCCAGCTCAACACTCGGACAGCCCTCTCTTAAAGCGACAGACCCTCTTTAGTGGATTAAGTGCATTAAATATATCACTTGGCTACACCTTGATTAATGAAAACTACAGCAGGGGGCAGATAATTTTCCTACAAAGCCCCCCAGCAATGGAATAGCCTTCTGGTTAATGCCTCAATCTTCTAGGTTGAAAACTTAATTGTTTAGTCAGGCATTTTGCTAAATAGCTTTTGTTTCTTAGGTAAAGGTGCAGATGTGGGGGTTCATGGGGATAGAGAGTTTTGGTAAACCGGGATGTTTTGATGCTGTTGCTCTGGTTTGTTGATGGTGGAGTGGCGGGACGCTGATGTCCCAGGTTGCCCTCATGCCTGTGTTACCTTCTGGCTCTCCCTTTTAGTTATGCTGTCATAGCTAAACCTGCTGGAGTCCCCGTTTGCACTCTGATCACAATATACCAACGCCCTTTTAAGCCAATGTATGCTTTTATCATACCTAATAATTTGTTCTTTTTGTCTGTCAAGCTGTACATCTGCTCCCCAATGTGATGCCAGTGCCAGATCCTGATACACTTCTCCTGCTGTGGCATCTCTCTCCTTCTGGACCTGCCTGATTGATCATGACTCCTGCTCTGCTCCTCCAGCTTCTTCAGCTTTCTGCATTGACTCATCTCCTGCTGCTGTGGATAATCTCACCTGGATACCCTAAATATCTGCAATTCCCAAAAGCCATTGATGCCAAAGACTCACCTTCCTGCTTCCGTGGATAATCTCACCTGGATATTGTCAAACTGCTGCTGTAATCTGAAGGACTGTCCCATGCTTATCCCAGGACTTCTATTCACAATATGATCTTACCAAACATTCCGTATCCTTTTAACACATTTAGTGCTGTTGCTCTGTACAACTGTATCGTGTAATGATCATAATTCCCACTTTCTGAGGTTACCCAGAAAAGGATGGGTTCCCTTTTAAGTTTGGTTCCTCTCATAGTTTCTTCCTTATTCCATCTCAGAGAGTTTTTCCTTGCCACTGTCACCTCTGGCTTGCTCATTAGGCATCTAGCTCTACATCCGGATTTCTGTAAAGCTGATTTGTGACGATGTCTATTGTTAAAAGCATTATACAAACCAATTTGAATTGAATTGAATTGAATAGTCGATTCTTAGCGTTGTCAAGTTTCCATACCAGCAACCACCTTCATAACAACAAGCTTAAAAGGGTTGCACGATAGAAGCCCTTTCTGAGGGCATCCCACAAAATGCAACGGCTGAATTTCACCAAGCATGATAGGAACTACAACTGGAAACATGTGTTGTGGTCACATGAGACCACACCATCGGCATGTTTGCCATAAAAAGAGGACTGCATACAAAGAAAAAGCCCCCATACCCACTGTAAAATATGGCGATGGATCTTTGACTCTTTGGGGCTGTTTTGCACTTAGTGGTCCAGGGGCTCTCGTGAAAATGTATGGCCTCGTGAATTCTGCTAAGTACCAGGGTATTTTAGCCTGAAACCTGGAAAAGTGGAAAAAGCAAAAGTGTCCTCTGCCAGGAGGTTAAGACATGTCTATATATTGATCTTTCTAAGATCTAAGATAATGACAAACATTCAATTCAACACAGAAATGGTTGTGGCAATACAAAATCAGTGTTTAGCAAAGGCCATCTCAGTCTCTGGATTTGAATTCTATTGAAATCCTGTGTTCTGCATTGAAGAGGGCAGTCCACATGTACAAACCTAAGAATACAAACTACAAAAAGTTAAATATTAAAACTAAAACTATATAGGGGGTTCCCATATGTTTAAGCGCAATATATCACTCATTGTACATGTTATTGATTTTTCAAATAATAATTTTTGCTCATTTTCATGAAGGGTGGCAATAATTCTAGATTTGACCGTAATTCTAGATTTGATCAGCTCCCTGACATCATGTTTATTAGCACACACTCTATGAACTGTGGATGAGCATTAAATAAGAACACTGGTTCCACTATTTATGTGCATAGTTACTGGGTTAACTGTTGTCTGTTCCTGAAGCAAGGTCATGTCATAGTCATCCAAAGTGACACATTGCTCTGGAGGCTTCAACACATCTGGTGTCCCCTCTTCTCTGACTTTGGTCCTCTGGATCCAAATGTGACAGCAACAGATGTGACCGAGACCTCCAGGACACTCCTCCTCCTCAGAAAAAGGTCACCAAGTAACAGCCTTGACCCCCTTCCTCTCCTTCCCTCCAACACCAGCTCACTGAAGAGATCTTACCACCAGCACACATCACCCACAAACACAAAAACAGTAAAAACATAAGAGAACATAAATCACAATAAAACCTGTAAGAACAAACAGCTTTGTAATTAAATCCCAATTTTACTTTGGGACAAGTCTTGGAGCTTGAAACCTTTTTCCAAAATTAGTGAGGAAAGCAGTGGAATTGGGATCTGACATGGGAATGTGGCTCTGACTGCATTAAGTTTAGGAAGGGGTCACATTAACAATAAATTCATTGAAGGTTTGTGATCTAAAGATTTTACTACAATTATTAAAGGAGCAGAGGCAGGGCAAAAGTGTGCATTCCTGACACAAGCCTTTTCTCCAAAGAAACCTATGGAGTGATCAAGTATATAAGCCTGCTCATGGGACGTCCCAAAGACTCGGCTCACTACATGGCTCATTCTGCTGCCATCACAAAGGTCATATGAACACAGGAGCAGCCTCAGCCAAGTGAGTGACACATTCAATTTAAAGTTAAGTCCAATTTTTTACCTGCGTACCTTTCTGTAAAGAGCCACTGTCAAATGCATTCAGCTCAGTTCTTGGGTCTGTTGCTTTTTAAAAAAACACAAATTGTGACTGTGGATGAGACAAACTCACCATGACAATGATGAGGACAAATGCTTTGTGGATGCCTTACAACATGTGCCTTACAACAAAATTGTTTTATGCTTCCACAAGCCAACTGGGAGGTTGAGATGCTTTCACTAGGCCTGTCTCTTCAAAGAAATGCAGTAATCTTTGTAGTTCAGTATTTTTTGACCCTCCAATGCACATATTACAGTACACTACACATTTTTATGCACTGTAAAAAATATACTGTAAATTTTACAGCAATTTACTGGCAGCACAGACACCAGTATAGTACTGAAAATTTACTGTAGATAAAATTTACTGTAAATTACTGATGCTCACAGTACATTACTGTAAGTGTATTTCTGACAGGATCTGTGCTGTATGTTGTCTTTTACAGGTTGCTACTGTATACAGTCAAGCCGGAAAGTCTGCACACCCCTTTCACCTTCTCCACGTTTCATTACATTACAGACTTATTCTAC